>CM046851.1:15355486-15955486 GCA_025618425.1 Heliocidaris tuberculata
GGCAGCCAAAGCCATCCTTAATACCTTTAGTTGCAAGGAATTTCTTCTTGTCATAGTCGTCTCTCCATAGGGAGTGGACTGGAGCTCCTTGGAGTCTCCTCCCTCCTGGTTCTCTTGCTGCTCCTGCTCCAGCTTTCTCTCCCGTCTCCTCTCTCTCCTCTCACAACCGGAGCCCGCTTGTCGGAGCTGTCAGAATCGCATCCCGACTCGGAAGACCGTGTGCCGTATCCGCTACAAAATCAACAAATTTCATAGTTGTTTTACAATATGTGTACAATTATTTTGCTACAGCGTCTCATAACCCATGGCTCAGTATGAATTATCTGTATCTTAAAGATAAAGTTGAGTTTCGGGCATGGGATTACATTGTGATAGAAACTGTCTCAAGGCCATTGGGAAAGGTTGATCATGCAAACAAAAGAATTGGTGTATACTCCGAGGTTTGGGAATCATTAAAATGATAAGAAAAAAAAAAAATAACCCTTGATGACTGCATGTGTTAGTTTTTTTTTTTTGATTGGTAAGAATTAGTATGGAAATACTATTTCTTTTTCCAATTGAACATCCAAAACTGTGGGTCGTAAACCGGGGTGTTTTTCTGTGGGCGCATTTCATTTTGCAATAACACAAGAACATCTGGAGGCTTGATGATTAAATTATTTTAAAACAATGGTGCAGATAATAGATACTGAACCAAATGACAGTTCTATATCGGTACATGTGTATATACGTATAGTGCTGAAATACGACAAGATTTTTCGAGTTTAGAAATGAACAAGTGAATGAGTAAATTACGCAATGCGTAATAAATGTCCCACGCCGGAAGTGCAGATCTGTGGAAATTAACTAGACTGAACCTTAAAACTTCAGTGAAAACTTAAGTGAATAAAATAATAATGTTAATGCATGCAAAAGAAGAGAATACCAACAATGCATGTATACAACTGAAATATAAAAACATGAAACATTATGACCTTCAGCCATTTTGAATAAATTTGCATAAATTTGCATGAATAATGAATTTCAAAATTCTGTGCAGAAGTTTGGAAGCCCCCACCCAGCCCTATCAGATAAAACAATCGGAATCAAAATCCGATGTGAAATAGAGGAGAAGTAGCATTTTTCGTCAATTTTGAATAAATTTGCAAATATTTGCTTAATTAATGAATTTCAAAATTCTGTGTAGAAGTTTGGAAGCCCCCCACCCAGCCCTATCAGATAAAACAATCGGAATCAAAATCCGATGTGAAATAGAGGAGAAGTAGCATTTTTCGTCAATTTTGAATAAATTTGCATAAATTTGCATAATTAATGAATTTCAAAATTCTGTGTAGAAGTTTGGAAGCCCCCACCCAGCCCTATCAGATAAAACAATCGGAATCAAAATCCGATGTGAAATAGAGGAGAAGTAGCATTTTCGTCAATTTTGAATAAATTTGCATAAATTTGCATAATTAATGAATTTCAAAATTCTGTGTAGAAGTTTGGAAGCCCCCACCCAGCCCTATCAGATAAAACAATTCGAGCGATTCGCCAATAGGGTAAAAATGCCCGGATGTACCGTTTTTGGCGAATTCTCATTCAACTTCCGGGACCTGTGTACTTCCGGTGTATACGGATGCTAAGTTACATTAACCGCGGTACACATCTTCAGGAATTTTTCTTCAAACTTATCTAATAAAAGTTAAGGTAATCGTAGAATTGTCATGGCGAGCGTTTCTCAAGACTTCAAGAATATGACCGTTCTGCAGCTGAAAGCTTTTCTGACAGAAAGAGGCATTCCATGCAACGGAAAACGCAAACTCGAATTGGAATTGCTAGTACGGAGAGCCGCTGAATGTTACAGCGTTATTGAGCCTTGCGACCGGGAGGCGTCCGGCAGAAAGCGACGACGGGTGCCCGCTGCGGACGGCTCTGTTCGAGACTTAAATGACAAAGCCGTATCTTGGAAAGCTGATTTGAGAGGTTATGCACGGCCGCCGGGTCATTCACCGACCGGTCAGATTCCGGAAGTAACTAGGTCACAAAAGCTGTCCCACATTGCATAGCAAACGCACCCCAATACCTGCATCCGGGCATTTTTACCCTATTGGCGATCGCTCGAATTGGAATCAAAATCCGATGTGAAATAGAGGAGAAGTAGCATTTTTCGTCAATTTTGAATAAATTTGCATAAATTTGCATAATTATTGAATTTCAAAATTCTGTGTAGAAGTTTGGAAGCCCCCACCCAGCCCTATCAGATAAAACAATCGGAATCAAATTCCGATGTGAAATAGAGGAGAAGTAGCATTTTTCGTCAATTTTGAATAAATTTGCATAAATTTGCATAATTAATGAATTTCAAAATTCTGTGTAGAAGTTTGGAAGCCCCCACCCAGCCCTATCAGATAAAACAATCGGAATCAAAATCCGATGTGAAATAGAGGAGAAGTAGCATTTTTCGTCACTTTTGAATAAATTTGCATGAATTTGCATAATTAATGAATTTCACGATTCTGTGTAGAAGTTTGGAAGCCCTCACCAAGCCCTATCAGATAAAAGAATCAGAATCAAATTCGGCCAAGAAATGACGGAGAAGTAGCATTTTCTAACATTTGAGCACACACGGACGGACGGACGGACACACACGCACACACGAACGGAGCCCGTTTCATAGTCCCCTCGCGAACTTCGTTCGGCGGGGACAACAACTGCCGAGCATACTTACTTGAGCGTGACACTACCATTGCTGTTGGAGAAGAGCGAAATGGACGATTCGTCTGGAGTAAGTGACCTTCGACCTCCACCCAGCATGCTGGAGAGGTCATGGCTGCTGTTGTTTGGTGAAAAGCTTGTGTTCTGATTGGTGGGTGAGGAAAAAAAAGAAAATTATCATCAATTCATCCAATGAACAGAGGGATATTCAAAAATAGAATTGAATCAGAAAATCATATTCTAACCCATAAAATCAGATATCTTGAATGATTCCAAATGTCTTAAGGAAATAAATAAAATGTTGTCATCAATTCACCTGGAGTTTAAGACTGCTACTTGGAGAGCAGTTGGTGTTCTGTGCCAGCACCAAGTCCACAAAGCTTGTAGGACTCCTGGGCATACTCTGACCACTGCTGCTTCCGCTGTGATCAAGGGTCCGATCGGACGACTGACCCAGCTGACCCAGCGGGGGCGTGACCGTGGTGATGAGGTCCATGGAGCTGGCATCCTTGGAGCTCTGGGTCTGACTACCGTTTTGGTTGGACGGGTAGTTTGTATCTGAATAGACAATGAAAAGGGAAGAAAGTAGAAAACAAAACTCACAGACACATGCAAAGGATAGACTGTTCATATACATGTAGTCAGATCAGTACAAATACCAAGTGAATAATCATCATAAGTTTGCTGCAAACACTGTACCAGTATGCTAAATTTATTTTTATAAAATGGGAGAAAGTCAAAATATCTTAGTATCATATCACACACATCACATGCCTCAGTGTAATATATATTATTTAATTGTTTATACATTATATCAATACTTGCCCTTAACATAATAATTACTCTTTGAATATTAAACTAAGGATTTTAGCCTGAAAGAGTTGTTGCCTCCACAGTGCAACATGTACTTGTAGGTCTTTGGCCAGTTTGACATATATTGGAAGTACGTTTTCTATTCAATGACTTTAATGAAATTTTATTCTGAAATATACACATATCTTCTGCTATAATTGAAGAATCATACCTGTACTTGGCATTGGTGTCATCTGCATGCTTTTAAGCTGCATCATCAAATCCTTCATGTGATTGTTATTATTGCACATACTAGTGAACTGGTTTCTAGCAGTGATATCATTCAGCTCCAGCTGAGCTAGCTGCGATGTCACAGACACTGGATCCCGCTTGGTGAACCCAGGGGGCGGAGGCGGCGTGTTGGGTGTTGTCGTGTACATGGATGCTTCAGAGAACGGCGGCTGTCCTGCTGATGAGGCAGCAGTACTAGCCATGTTGAGGTTGTTGAAGAAATCCTGGGGGAGAGGTGGTGGAGGAAGTCTGGTGTCGACATTCATCTGGAGCGGAGGTTGCTGTTGGTTGTGCACTTGGTTGAGTGCACCTTGCATCTGCTGCATGGTGGCCTGGAGTGTCTGTTGAGGTAGTAATGAAGGTGTAGGGAATACAGGCGCCTGCTGGGTTGTTGATGGTGGCTGCATGGATGCAGCAGAACTCATCTGTAAAGGTGTCTGTTGAATACTGGTGGCAGCGGTGGGATTTCCTACAATACTTGACTGAACAGATGCTGCATTTGGATTCCCTTGAGGAAGCACAGGCTGCAGAACTGTCTGATTGGCAATGCCTAAACCCTGAGGGACTTGCAAACTTGTGGGACTGGTGGGAAGGGCAGTCTGTAAAGTTGGCACACCCATGTTTGGGTTGGTCGGTGCAGTGGCTTGAACACTGGTGGCACCCTGGTTGGTCGGCAGTGTTGCCTGCATGGGAGTGACATTAGGGATGGTGTGTACAGCGGTTGGAACGGTGACAGCAGTGGGATTTGAAAGTGACATTGATGGGTTGGTGACTATAGGATTGGATGAAGCATTGGGAGTGAAGCTGATAGATCCCCTAGGAGATGTCAGGAGAAGAGGGTTCACAGGCTGCTGTACAAGTACTGGAGTCACTGTAGCATTCGTCAAACCTGCAGAAAGGAAACAGGAACATGAACAACTTGCATTATGATATGTATCTCGCTCTAAAATATGCCTTCAGACCAACTGACCTCTTTTGTAAGTCCTTCCCAAACAAAGGTACAAAGATTATCCCCAAGATTATGATGCAAAGTTCAAGGTTATAGAGGCTCTAATCTCCTTAGGTGTTGCTGATGCCTCTACCAAAACTAAATCAAATTCTGTATGTACAAAGATTTTTTTATGTCAGTGCAACAGCAAGAGATACTTGCTCACTTCCTATACAGTGAATATCTCTATCTCTATAAAGCTGCACACTTGGTACCCAACACAAATCATTTCGGGCATGCAAAGGAAAGAGCCTCGTTCAAACCTGACGCCAGACTCGTAGGTATGTTCTGTAACGTCCACTGAGTAGGTGTGCTTGAAGTGTTGGTGAGGTGGAGTGCATTGCGGTTATTGAGGTTAGCTAATCCGTTAAGAGTGGGGAGGACGGTGGTGAGACCGGGTATGGACCCTTGATGGTGACCCAGAAGACCTGGAAGGGGGTGCAAAGAGGGGAGCAGGGTGCCACCAAAAAGAAAAATCACAGCAAATGCAGCAATTAAATTAGAAATTAGCACACCAAGACCACAGTAGCTGAAGCATAGGGGATAGTGTATGTCTTTCACTGTTGTTTCACTTTTCTCATGCAAGTGGCCCTATACAGTCCCTCAAAATTCTCCACTGGTTTCACGAACTGACATAAGCGCAGAAGTACAGGAGATACATCTGTTTGTGAAACCAGCGATGAAATGTTAAATCATCATTCTTACACAGAGCCTCATCATGTCAGAATTTAAGTTCATTCAAACCCAGAACCAATGCTTTAGTTCAATTGACAATATTTGTGCTTTCATGAGAATCTATTTGAAATAATTAATAATCATATGTAAATAGCAACAGATTTTTTTCTTAGATTGCTTACCACGAAAATATGAAAATATGGTAGTCTATCATGGTACATGATACAAAGTTTCCCACACTTGTATTGGAAATAATATGAAAACAATGTGCATAACCTTTGACGGTAATAAGAATAACCATTAGGGGCTTTAACCAAAAAAAAAAGGGAATTCTGATAATAGCTAAGGAGTTTGCCACATGTGTAATGACATTCAACAGGTGCAAAAAATCACAGCAAAAAAAAGAAAGAAAAAAGAAGAAACATTGCATGAGAATAAGTATGCTTAATTTCTATACCATATGGATCTAGAAAGTGTGAAAAGTGGTAGAATGATCCTTCACTGATATCAAGCTTCTATCCTAAAAATCAGTAGGCATCAAACTAAGAAAAGAATTAACTTGCTTTATCAAAACCACAGCTTATAAACAATATACAATATATCGTCTGTTTGGAGCCAAAAGAGCATCAACCCATATACTTTAACACAGAGTTTATGCCCTTCTGGCTCTCAATAGACCATCTATAAGAGTTGAGAGAAACAACCACTTAAAAAAAAAGTGTTCAGTATTCATGGTTTTCCATTGATTTGGTGCATGGTGATTTGATTTAGTATAAGCTAAATAAATCTGCACTGATTAATAATAAGTCTCCCATGCTACCCGCAACTCCAAGCTGCAATATGCATAAAATATACAAGCAAATAACACAAAAAAGACAATTCACACCACACCATATTACAAACACCCCCATAATAGAGATAATGGAACAATCCTTACCAACACTGCCTACATTATATCCATGGACAGGCAGGCATGTTCCATTCATACCAAGGGATGGGTTGGCATTGACAGCACAGCTTTCACACTCCTGTCCCAGGAGGATCTGTCTAGCTCGATACATGTTGGGGGCATTCCTCTCAATGCTCTTCACTATAACAGACTGTAATAGAATTTTGAAAAAGATAGAACAATTCTTATATGACCTGATGATGAAATTCTTAAAGGTAAAAGTTGAGTTCTGGTCATGAGATTGAATTGTCAAAGAAACTGTCTCAAAGCAATTGGGAAAGGTTGATTATATAGCACATAATAAATGGTGTATGCTGATAAGGTTTTGGAATCACCAAAATGATAAGAAATTGACTCAGTCCTGCTGAGAGTCACATGAAATGCACACAGAAATGTGTATATGGGACTACACACAAATGTTGGGCCCGAACATTTCAGCTCTTTCTAGTCATATTTTGAATGTAAGGGCATTTGAAGAGCAATCCTCTTCAGGGGACATATCTACTATGATAATCTTGTAAACTACAATAAGAATGAGAAAGCTCACAAATTATTTTTCACCTTTCCCAGAACTCAACCTACCCTTCAAACCTTAAAATCAAACATACTGTACAATTTAAAAAGTCATTAAAGTAAAACGAACAGAAATAATGAAAAGGAGAAGTACCATCGATGGTGTCAAAATGGTAGGTGAATTTAAGAATTTTAAGGACCAGGGCACCGCATAACACAAAGCTAAGCAATTACTTGTACAATTCATCAATCAATAGTAGATTTACGAATAATTACAAAATAGTAATCAATTGCTAACTTATCTTTGCGTTACGGGGCCCATGGTAAATTACAGAATTATCTGAATCTAAATATATGTGATATTTAACAATCTTCAAACATGTTACACTTTTACTTTTAGTACCCTTTGCCATTTATGTTTGTTATTGGATAATAAATTTAAAGAACAGTTTAGTTCAACATTAGTTCACTTCCAACTGCCAATCATAATGCACAGAAATCATATTTCTACCATAAACATAGCTTGTCCCTCGATGAATTTCTCCTTTACGTAGGTTTCAATGTATATCTAGCATTTTTTCTGCACTATTTAATCTGTAAAGAATTAAAGCTGGGGTAATAACATGATCGCAGGGCCCTCAGGGAGAATAGTATTAAATACTGGTGAGGCTACCCTGGGTATATAAGACATGTTATTACTATTATTATTACTATAATGATATTAAAGTAGGGATATCCTCTAGTCAAGAGGCATGGTATTTACACCTCAATTTTCAGGAATATAAATTAATGACACTACCTTCAGAACTATTGCTATTATTATAACCATTACTTTAACTATCACTATCACTTTTACTATTATTGCTATTACTATTACTATCACCATTACTGTAACTAAAGCACTATAACTACTATGACTCTTGCTATTATAACTATTACTATAACTATTACTATTACTCTTATTATTATTACTATGACAATTACCATTACCATTACCATTTAATTCCTACAAATATGCAGAATGGTATAAATAAGCTCTATCCATTCTTCCTCATCTTTGGATTAAGGCGACCAAAAAGAGGTAGAAATCCTTGACCAGACATATCTGAATCACAATGGGCTGACATAGGAAAATCTCCGCTGTATCGGTTGCTAAGAATGTTGTGCAAGGGGTGTGTTTACACAAGACAATACTGTCTATTCAAACAGGCTCAACATACCAGTGAGTGGGTCAGTCATGTTTGCATAGGGTGAGAGGAATGTGTAGTGTCCAAAAAAATATATCCAGGCCCAAAAAGTCAACGGTGAGCCCATTGATGATATCAACTCTAAAACAACAAGCGTTTTTCATGGGTTTGATTTTAAGTATGCTTAGACTAAGTTGTCAACATGTTAAAAGAGCTACATGCAGAATCTACAAAAAAGTGTTATTAACCCGTTGACTACTGAATTCTCAAATACCCATAGGGTTAGTACAGGGTCCACCTGGTTCCCATCTGCAATGGGTTAACGTAAAGTGGATAAGACAGGTCCTAAGGTTTCAAGTTTTTCTTATGTAAAGGGCAGGTCCCGTTTCACCAATAACTTATTACTACAACTATAAATCATTTTCTGATTCGGTCTCCTGAAATTCTTGGGGAATAGGTAGTGGATACTGGCATTGCAGGTCATATCTCATCGATATACACTAGTGAGCCTTCAGTACTGATTTTCTTGTATTGGTGGCATCGTAACACCACCATAAACTTCAGGAGACCGATTCAGAATGATTTACAGTTATAGTTACAATTATCGTTATCATTATTAATCAAATGGGACAGACCCTAAAGTCTAACACGAGAAGTTCTTGAGCCAATCCCTCTTTAGCAAAAGGTCGTTTCTTTTCCTTTCCCACTGATCCTCTTGTATTGTATTTTCTTTCTTACCATGTGACATATATGCCCCTTTTTTCTATCTGGTAATATTTTCAGTCTTGGAGTTAATGTACAGAATATATTGAAGCTAGCTTGACTTACTTTGTTTGGTTGTTTTGGTTTAGGTTTGATGCTGATGAAGATGTCTAGCTGCTCCATCAGCTGAGCCAGCTTGGTGGTATGTACCTCTACCTCCTCCCTCATGTCAAACATCAACACCAGTGGAAGGCAGCCCTGTAGTCATGACAACAGGAAACACAATTTCTCAGTAGTTGATTTGATTTGATTGGATTGGATTTGACTTGATTCACCGAGTAAAACTACATGAAACGTATAACAGTGACAGCAAATATATACCTTAACCCTTTCAAGACAATTGACCACATTTTGTGGTTTGGCTCAATAACTTGATTCAGAGCTCTAAAAAAATATGCCAAATGCATGAGTAGAAAGAGCAAAATTTTCTAGACACACTATGTCCATTTTTATTGCATGACCATATTGGGTTTGATGCCAGGAATTTAAAAAATGTTAATAAACTCTGAGATCCCTAAATTGGCAACACAATGAGAGGTTCAAAATCATTGCTTTTTCATCAAAATTAGCAATTTTTTTCAACTTTTCCTCAAATTACTAACCATATTTAATGTTTTACACTTTATTAGAACGATGTACATGTAGCACTAGAAGAGCATATTATTGTTGCCAATTTGAAGAACATAATGTGATCAATTTAGCCCTTAAATAATTCCTGTCCTGAAAGGGTTAACAGGACAACCCATACAACCTGATACCTTATTTCCAATGGGGTTCTAAGAATAAGTTTAAATATAATAAATAATAAACATTATATTTTCATTTATTCAGTCAAAAGCAAGACAAAAATAATGTTCAAAAATGATAACAAACAAGATTTAACATGAACAAAGTTATCTAACATAAAATGAACTAGATCTACATACAGCAATTACAGATTCTTTTAGGAATATATTTTTATGTATATCCTTTCACTTCAAATTTGAAATATGAACAACTTTTTCAGTTCTTAAATATTTTAGAAGCACAGTTGGATACAATGGCAAGTCCAGGCTATTTTGTCCCCCAAAATGATAACTCACCATCAATAGATGCCTCGCAACAATCACAGAGTCTATGCTACCGGAGACAAAGACAGAACTCTTCTTCTGGGAGCTATTCGGGTCAGGAAAGTGAATACTAGCTCCTGTACACTGGGTGATCTGTTTGATGTTGAGTCCTCCCCGACCCATCATAAACTGGTGGTGTTGTGGTGAGATCTCGATCTGCGTGCTAACTGGTAATGTGCCCTGCCAAAACAATCAGGCAAATAGGTCAACAGTTAGTAATTCAGTCAAAATAAGGAAAACATGACAAGATCTTTAATAACAAACCTTTGAAACTCTTGGTTAATTTCTTCCTATATCTTCGAAAGTAGGGATGATGAATTCATTAATCAAATCTTTATAGTTGAGCATGTCTTTATATGTCCCATATTTTACTCACTATCATGGAATAATGAACATAATCAACATCTAAGTATCATCAATCTCAATCTCAATGTTTCTTCTGATCCATGTTAGAGTAGGGCTAACAACATGATACAAACATCAGAAATACTAAAATCTTCGAAGTAGTCATTAACATAAGACTCAAAATACCTTGGACTAGCCTATAATATCCAGATTGCAAGCTTTTGCTAATCAAAGAATTTCTTTATGATCCAAAATGTCATGTTACTACTCACCCCTGCTGTCCCAGTCAAATGTTCCATCAACCTCGTCGTACCCTCCTTCATCCCTCGTGCATTGTTGGCTGCACCCCTCACCGTCACTGTAGTGGAATAACCCCGGCCCCTTTGCTTCATATTGACAGCCACCTTGTAGGTCTGTACTATTTCTTGCACGATAGGGGAGTTCATGGAGGGGATCGGCCCCATGGAAATCGGCAGCTCAAATATTAGCACGAGTGGTAGTAACTCCTGCCAATGTAAGAACATATTTCAGACAAATATAACATGCATGAAAGTAGGATTTCAAAAGCCATCATTAAATATTGGGTACATATCTTTCATTAAAACTATTAAACCATGCTTATTCCTTCCAAGTTCATACATGCAAAACTCAAAACTCCAGCAAAACACAGTGCATGCAAACCAAATTTTTTTCCTGACAACACATATTCATTGATAGCAAATACATCCACATCTAAGGAAGATGAGCATGAAATTTCTGTTGATTAGTTTATAGAGCACTTCATGACACTTGACAGGAGACATATGGACGTTTTCAAGATGACAGATATTCAACATTCACAATCTCAATGACTGTAACACTAATGGACCAGATTCTGCTTTTGCTTATGCTGGGTTGCTTACATATCATAAGTTCACATTACCATTTAGAATGTATGAAATTGTTCTTATCAATATCCAGTGCAATATAAAGTCATCTTTAGTTTAAGTGCCCGCTCTATATTTGTAAGTCTTATTTCTTCTTTCTCAGTAAAAAAAATGTGGTACAACATGGAGATTTAGAGTTCATTAAAGATTACAAGTTATCACCAAGTTAACAGAATGCTGAAGTAAATCTTCGTTGATTGTCCTTTCTCACTTCAGAAATGGGGTTTTAGCCAGTGCATTACACCCTTGGTGCAAATACCAGTGTGGGGAACTTCAGAAGAAAAAAAAAGTCAAGGTAAATTCTCTCCAACAAGGGTACTGACAAGGGTAATAAATATGCCTATACATGTACATACTTTTACCCAGAGAAATTGTTTGGGTCTGCCCAACCACTTCCCTGGAATACCTGGGGAGCGTTTCATCATGCGTTTTGCCAGTGATTTTTACCAACAAATTTGCTCTCAGCCAATCAGATGCAAGGATTTCAGTAGCTTATAACAGGTGTCGGTAAAAATCACTGACAAAACACTTGATGAAACGCTCCCTGAAGGCCATAATTTACTAAATTTGGATCAAGGATACTGTCAAACCAGAAACTTTCATGACATAATGCTTTTGCAAATTGTTAATGACAGCCAATTTTGCAGGAAGAAACTTTCACAAATTGCAATAATTTTATGTTCTTTCAATTGGATTTAATTTATTTTGCGGCATGAAACTTTCATGTATCTCGACCACAAGTGAAATTCGCGAAAGTTTCATGCACGCGTACATTTCTGGTTTTTACCATAAACAGTTTTCTGCCGAGAAGCCTGCACGTACTCACCCTTATTTTAGCCCGCGCCTGCTCCACGCCAGCGATCTGTCCCGCTATCGAGACCTGGTTGCTCTTCTCCTGCTGGCTCCCTCTGTTGGAGTCTGGGAAATGGATGTGGCACTTGGTGTCGTCCATCACCTTCTTGATGATGGCGCCCCCTTTACCGATGACGTGAGAGTGCTCCGTGTACGACACGTCCATCTTCAGTGTAACACGGTTACTCTGTAAAAGTATAATCAGTAGCGGTCGAAACGGTTGTGCAGCACATTCTCTGGTGACAGACACTCTATGGTCAATTTCAGCAATAACCCTAACCCTAACCCTACATCTTTGACGAAAAAAAAAAACCAGGGCCCTGTTTCATAAAACTTGTTATCAATAACAACTGCCCCCATTTCTATGACAAATTTGCTCTCAGCCAATCAGAGTCAAGGATTTCAGTAGCTTATAACAATTACTGTAACTTGTCATTGATAACAAGTTTTATGAAACGGGGCCCAGGAGCAGATGTTGGAGCACCAGAGAAAAGGGTGGATGTTCTCTTTCAGTTTTTGGAACTGATCAATTCATCGATAAGTCTAGGAAGCAGAGGAGATATTTTATATTCTTTAATAAAATGCACATTATTTTCTAAACATGAACACATATTCAATAGCACTAGAAGAAATAATATGCTACAAAATATTTTATTCTGTATCAGATTTTCCTCAAACTTTCACTGATTTGTTTCTCTCATATTTTTCTACTTTTAATCAAGCCAACATATTTTCAGAGTGGACCTTCCCTTTATTAAAAGGCACTGGCTTTCAGCTGAAAAGTAGAAAAGTAAGATATAATTCTTTTCAATCCATCAATTCACTCACCTTTGTGTCCAGAACCGACATGATTTTTTCTTTGGCAGCTGCTACATGAAAGAGTTTCCCCGCCACCTTTATGTGAGGGTCTGAAAATATAACAGAAAAGGAAGGAATACATTTGGATTAGTCTCAAGCAATGCATTATTTGACGGCTACCAGATAATCAAATTTTGTTAAAGCTCTTTTCAGTTTGGCCCTGGATGTAATCTTACAATGATTACGACCTTTCGATTGAAAATGAAGAGTGGGGTGGAGGAGAGCAAACTTACAGAGCTGAAATAAACTGCAAGAAAATGTATCAAAATATACCTAATGAATCTTTGAATAATGGGGGCGTAGACCTTGGGGTCCGACCCCCTCCCCCTTTTTTTTTTTGCTTCTCAGAGAGTTTGGGGAATCAGACCCTCCTTTTTATTGTTAATACTCCCATTTTTTGCTTTGTTTGAATTTCAGGTATTTCTGTTGCGAATCAAACACACACAAAAAAAAGTTATGACCCATTTTCCTTTTCCCCCTGCTTGTTGATGTTGGGGGGGAGAGGGAATTGGACCCCCCCCCCCATTTTTACAATATCCTGGATCTGCCCCTATAGACATGTATATATATACCAATGGTACTAACAGATTCACACCTATTCAACCCCCATCTGATTATAATTATATCTATTTCCTGCTATCCAGCTAAACATGTCACCTCTTGTGGTCGGTCTTGCCCGCTTTCAAACATTCAATTCATCTACATACAATGCATCTCTGCCACCATCACACAAAGCACTCGATGTGTGACATCTTTGGAAAAGCTCTCACCAAGGACATTCACAGTTACACAATAATTACACCCATCCTGGCTTTAAAGAACATCATGTACAATCATGTTTTGTACACTGTGATCTAACAAGTGATCTCTGAAGAGCGGTAATCAAACACTTGCATTTGCCTCGACTCTTTGAAGTGAGTTTTTGTTTCTGTTCTAGACTCAGAGTGGAGGCGGGTGTTTGAACATGATTTGAATGCCCTGTATACCACAAGGCTCAAAAAAGGAGATCACTTCTGCAGCAGACTTCACCCCTCTCCCCCCCCTCCAATTATACCTACAGGGGCAATTCCAGGATTTGTAAATGGGGTTCAATACCCCCCCCAAAAAATTTCCAACCCCCCCCCCCCAAAAAAAAAAAAGGTCATCTAATTTCTTAAATGTTGACTCAAACCCTAGGATCTCTGACAGGCAAAACATACCAAAAAAAAAAAAAAAAATGGGAGGGGGGGGGGGGGTCCGGATCCACCCACCCTTTCCCACCCCTCATATACTCATCATTCATTATACTGAACAACTTTACAGAAAGTGATATTATAGTGGTTCATCCTCGTCATTTTCAATCACAAGATCATAGTTTCAAATCCATGCAGCCCGGTGCTTTTTCACCTATATATCTCTTGTGACCCAGGTGCAGAAAAAAAACACCAGGTGGAACATTTCTTTGATTGCTTTGTAAGCTACACCTTATCTGCTAAGAGGCAGAAGGGCATTAGCTATACATTAAATGAGAATGAAACCCTGGGGAAATATCAATTTTAATTAAAAGAGAGGATGGAAAGAAGCAATTTTAAAAAGTCCCATCAAAATCGGTTATGAAATGAAAAAGTTATGAAAGTTTGAAAAGTCTCAATTTACTTTCTATGGCGATCCTCAAATTGGCAATGTTGCTTCAAAATGGCTGGTTTAGTAGTACTCTCAATATGTTTTGTACACAAAATTTCATATTTTGTCCATTATCTCTAAAGATGCTGCTGTGAACTCAACATATGTTGTGTCAAATACATTTTCCCATGATATATCTTGAACTAAGAAGGAGGCAAGCTGCACCTTGAGAGATAATGAGGAAAATATGAAGTTTTATGTACAAAACATATGGAGAGTTGTACATGTACTACTAAACCCGTCACTTTGAGGCAACATTGCCAATTTGAGGATCGCCATAGAAAGTAAATTGAGACTTTTCAAACTCTCATAACTTTCTCATTTCGTAACCGATTTTGATGCAACTTTTTTAAAATTGCTTCTCTCTATCCTCTCTTTTCATTAAAATTGATTTTTCCCCAGGGTTTCATTCTCCTTTAAGACATATGAGCGGAAGCCCTAGCTTCTGGCTCTCGATCCTTTTGGTTTTCCTACTCTCTGGCACTGGCCAGGATGTAAATTATTTTTCACCTCTCATTTAAAAGAGAAGGTTGAGTTCTCGGAAAGGTGAAAAATAATTTGTGAGCTTTCTCATTCCCTTTATGACAGTTTGGAAGAACATCATTGTAGAAATGTCCCGTGAAAAGGATTCCTCTTCAAATGCCCTCATATTCGAAATATGACCAGAAATAGCTGAAGTGTTCAGGCAAAACATTCATGCCATAAATTGTGTACAGTCCCATACATTCATTTCTGTGTGTAGTTCATGTGTTTTGCAGCGAGATTGGGTCAATTTCTTATCGTTTTAATTATTCAAAAACCTCCCAGTATACACCAACTCTTATGTAGACATGCTCAACCTTTCCCAACTGCTTTGAGAGAGTTTCTTTCAGAAAGTAATAACTTGGCCAGAACTCAACTTTATCTTTAATATTGCACTCAAGGATGAAAAAAATTCACATCAGCTTGGAATTGTAAGCTTATTGGCATATATATCAAGGAGTTATCACAGAACTTGCTTATACATGTATTAACTAAAATCAAATACATCAGACGGAAAGTTTTTTGAGTCTTCCCCAAACTTAATACAAGCTATAGAAAAAATACATCTGTATAGACTAATGTGCTACTGAGACACATGGTACAGATCTCACATCTGGGGCCTGTACCATAAAGAGATACAATCAATCTTACAATCAATTGTAACTCTTCAGTACATGGTTTGCCATAGACTTACGATTGATATCAATCTTCAGATTGATTTATCTCTTTATGTTACAGGCCCCTGTTCAAATAGTAAATACAACGATGGGCGATACATTTGAATACTGCTGTTACACAAAGTTCACACAGTCATGTATCATTATTGTAAACAAGGAAATACATTCAAATCTTGTTTTCCTATTACTTTTCGCTTTTCATTAATCCTGCAGCTCCTCAGTCAGAATGGGAGAAATCTTCATAATCTACTTAAAAATCCAACTTCTAGATACGGGAGGGATTACTGATACAGTCTGTATAACGGTACTTTTCATTTAATAATCTGCTTGTTTTTTTGTGTGTGTTTACAGCCAAATTGTGATAGCCTTATGGAATGCCAGGTATTTTCTTTGTTGCTAATGGCTTGTCTACAAATCACTAGGAATTGATATAGACACAATATCTTCTAGTACAATAATAAAACACAAAATGAATGATGTATAAATGTGATGATGGCAAAAAAAAATCAAATTAATTACATTCGCTTACTTTGGAAGGGTGTGATTCTATACACTTACATTTTAAAATTCTGACAATATAATTTTTTTTTGCTCAGGAAACCATTCTAATGCTGCAAATTTATTTATTTTTATTATCATTAAAACTTGCTGTATTTTTTATTTAATAGGTTTTCCAAGGCCAAGTGCAAAAACTTCTTTAGACAACATAAGCTTCTCTATCTATATGGTTTGTAAAGAAAGTGATCTTTTATATATTTTTATTTTCCGTGTACGAAGTGCACTTTTTGAGCTTTCCAGATTATACATGTGCATTAAGTTATACTCTCCTCTCTTAGCTTTTTGTCACTGATAAGGGCCATCCTTCAAAGCCCCTCTCCCCCTTCTCTCTCTCTCTCTCTCTCTCTCTCTCTTTTTTTTTCTCTCTCTCTCTTTCTCTTTTCTCTCTCTTTCTCTCTCTTTCTATTTTTTTTCTCTCTGTTTTCTTTTGTATGACTATCCTTTGTTCTTATTATGTTCCTCATCTTCATTTGTCTCCTTCAATACCATTGCCTCATCTTCTTCCTTCTTTTTGTTTTCTGGGCCCTGTTTCATAAAACTTGTTCACAACTGCCCCATTTCTATGACAAATTTGCTCTCAGCCAATCAGATTCAAGGATTTCAGTAGCTTATAACAATTATTCTAACTTGTTATTGATAAGAAGTTTTATGAAACTTTCTAAATCATCATTTTTGCTACAAAAATCTGTTATTTTAATAGTCTTATAACAGTCCAAAAACTAACTGGATAAACAATTGATCTGTAAGTGTCCATTCTATTCTTTCAGACAAGGATTTAGTTGATTTTTTTTTCATTCATCGAACTGTACATGACATTTGCACATTATCTTTAGAAGTCTTCCCAGAAGTGAAAACAAAATGTCTGAAGTTTTTTGATGAGTGTGATTCAAATAAAATGGTCTAGGAATTTCAGAATAGATTTAGGGAGCATATATGGTACAACGCTGTGGAATTGTCTGACCAAGCAAAGTCATGGAATGTTAAAAATAAGTAAACCACAGCAATTCCTGGATTTCACAGCGGGTCTTAATTCCTTGCATGTTGCAGTGGTTAGACATCCAGTAGAGTCCAGTTTCATTCCAAAAGGAATTAAATCCATGAAAATGAAAACTGTAAAAATTCCTTGATCATCGAAATGTATTGCTAGATTTTTTACATTATTAAAATTGGTCTACAGCAATAGCCTAACATATATACACAAATGCAGTAATAGCGAACAAGGAAAAGTGGTAAATTAAAAAACCTTAATTTACTGAAAAACCCTTAAAGTGGATTTAATCCCTTTTGGAATGAAACTCTTCATATACAGAGAGAGAGAGATAGAGAGGGGGAGAGAGAGAGAGAGGAAGAGAGAGAGAGAGAGAGCATTAAAGAAGGGATGAGGACAGCACTTAGTTATGAAAGTGGGGAAAAATCACATCTTATTTCCTTTTCCATAATCACTGAGTGACCAGGAAATAATCAAGAAAATGGTAACCAATTGGTTGAAAAAAGGGATCAACTTGTTCACCTGTTTTGCCTATTGCATCTTAAATATGGGTTTATCCCTGTTATTTTTATTTGGGGGTAGTTAGTCTGACATTATTAGCATTTAAGTACTTAAGATATAACAGGCTAAATCTTCAGACATACATGTAGTAACAAACTGCCAAAATCTCTTCCTTGTATGCTTATTGTCTGTGGAATGTCTTCTTATCACCAATTTTTTTTTCTTAGAAGATTATTTTTTCCTCAAATTGTACATCTTATAAGCATGGTCAAATGAATCAGATATTATGCTTGAAATCATACATATTCTCTTATATCTTAACCCTTACTTCTTGTTATCAGGTTTACAGACATGCCAGCCTATCAAATGTCATATTTAGTGAGCCAAGTTTCTAATCAACATACCTTTTTTTTGTTTTTTGATCATATTGATACATGATTATCCCAAGATACATAAGTCATAAATCATGCATGGACCCATTTGACTTTCACTGATTTAATCATATATTTTACATATACTGATTTTCATATATTAGTCTTTATGTCACTGACAAAATATTAGAAAAAAGAACCGGTAAAAAACAAGATGAATGCATTCGTATATGAATCCACTTAAATTCAGTTGATGGCTCAAATTGTTCTTGAAATATTGTGATACATTTTAATCGACTTTTTTTACCTTTGACCTTTGACCTAACAACCCAAAAGTCTGATCACTTTATCTCCTCCTAGTCATGCAAACAAAATAGTTGAGATGTGTTGATAACAAAACTGAAATCCAAAAGGGAGTTAACTCAGAGTAACTGAATGCAGAGTAACTGAATGCCTTTCAATCTGGCTCTCAACAAAAATATATTGCTTTAGTACTGTATAGAAGGTTGGAAGAAATGGTGTTCAGCCAATGATTTGCAGTAATGTTGAATTCCTTAAAGTGTACCAACCACCTGAAAAAATCATTTGTATGCTACTAGAAAGAATAAAATTAACTTCAAAGAACTTTATCTAGCATTCTATAGGTCAACAGTTAAGGAGTATGAAGGAAATAAGGGATAATATTAAGGTGCTCGCTGCAGAACCGAACTCCGAGTTTGGTTCCGTGCGAGCCCTTATGTTGGTGAGCACGTACGGGTGGGTCGAGTAGTCTAATCGCGAGTCGCTTTTATGCTTATAGAGAGTGTAATTAAACTTGCAACATCTCTTTAAATAAGTAATATTTTAAGCCCATGTTTTGAATATAGTATAATGGCATGGAACCTCTAACATACAGAGCAAATTTTTTTTGGTGATTGGTACCCTTTAATTTCTTAATTGTCTACTGAACGCCAAAAGGATGTTAACTCATGACAGAGTAACTGAATACCCTTCTGGCTCTCAACAAAAAAACATAATGCTTTAGCACTATATAGAAATAGGATTTACATTTGTAGACCGTGGGCCGAGGCCTGTTTTCTTGCTTAGTTTTTGAGTTCCGTGGTCCATCTCTGGGAAGTACCTAAAAATGTGCTAGATATGTTCAAAACATGTATCCAAAACAGGAATGACATGTTCCCACGTTTGAAACTTGGGCATTAAGTAGAAAACAAAGAAAAAGTAAAGAATTGGTTGCTAGGGACATTTTTACCTTAGCAACCATGAAATAGATATTTCTTTGAATAATTTGGAGCAGATATAGCCTTTAGGCACAGAGATGGTATTTTGAGCAATGTGATGTCATGTAATGATGGTCAATCATATAAAATTCAATTTGCATATTAATACCTTATATAGTAATCCATACAGAAACTAAGTATACATGTATGTGATCGATGTCTCATGAAATGATCAGCGTAATTATACATGTATTTGCTTTGTCTAAAGGGAGGACAGTGTCTGTCTGTTGCCCTATACCCCATGTATACCCTTCCCCATTCTAATCAGTTCATCCATCAGCCTGTTCCCCCCCCCCCAAAAAAAAAAAAAACACACGCATGTATATCCATGAAGTGAAACAACATAAATGAATACTGTGTAGTTAATATGTATCGCACTAAATAAGCAAGATGCTTTCTATCAAAACTTTCATGTGCCCATTCTCTCTTTATTTACACACAGCCATCCTTTTCACACATAATGATCTACACTGTATACTTACAAATATGCAGGCAAGCCCCCCCCCCCCCCCCAATTTATACTAAACAATTGGCCTATAATGAATCCCACAATCGGCAAGATGTTTCAATCCAAATTCATACGGTACCCATTCTCTTTTTTTATTTTTACACACAGCCATCATTGTCACACATACAGCTCTACTTGCATATGTACCAGCAAGCCCCCCCCCCCCACCCCTTACTTAATACTGTATAATTGACCTAATAATTAAAACAGAATAACTAAATAGGAGAGATAAAATGTTTGAGATGTACAAATTAAAAGGCCTCTGAAGGTTAATCTCCTGTTTATCCTGGATACAAGCACATGCCCCTCCAACCCCACCCCCAGCAATTATCATGTATTCCTTTTAATCATTTGTTGTTCTGTTTCTCTTGATATGTATCACCTTCTTTCTCTCTCTCTCTCTCTCTCTCTGTGACCTTACATGAAAAACAATGCAGGAATATAAGCATGACACATAACTGTATATTCATGTTGCCTGTTTTTATTTTTTAAATAAAATTCACTGTTGGATACTTCAATTTACAAACACTCTTGATATAATTCAAACCAGTCTTTACATACATGCACGTGCAGTTTGTATTAGCATCAAACAAGTACATGTGCGTAGGCCTGATATGTAAAATCACATTTTGCACAAAGTGTTCAACAAAGCTTGAACATTTTACTTTTCTCAGTAAGCAGTGATGTATTTTATTTATTCATGATTAAATGTGATCATGTCTTCCAAATTAAGCAGGTAACCATTGTAAGTTCTAAGCCCATGAATTGTACTTTACTAGTATTTTTGAAGTGTAAAAGTCCTACTCACAGGTGCATTGAAAACCACTTCCAAAGTGAATGATTACTACATCTCATACCCCTAAGTGGTAGCTTTTGGAGTACATCAGTAAAAATTACATCTCAGCAACAGTCAATAACTATGTACATCAGAGATTTCACATCTGGCACCTGAAGTATGGCAACTTCATGGTCCTGATTAGAAAGCTGTCAAGTCTCGAAATTCACTTCCATCTCATTCATTCAAATTTTAAAAATGGGACAAGGATTATCCCTATTACATGTAGATTAACTTTAAAAAGACATGTATTCAAAATCATACCAAAAAAAAAATATTCTTAGTACATTATTATTGTCAGAATATTCAATCCATTCACTGTACTTGAGAAAGGCTTTAAAATGTTATTTAATTTGTACTCACAAAATACAGAACATTGAATTATTTATCATTTTAGGATATTTTACTGCTCCCACTACAAATCAAATACATGCAGTAACCCATGATTCCACACAAAATTACAAAATTATAAGATAGATGGAGCAATGACTATGAGAGGGCATATGAATCATGAAAGCTAATACGCAGAATCACAGTATTCCACACAATATGACTCTGCTTGTGAGAATAACTGGCTGAAAAAATTTTAACTTTCAAAATTGTGATAAAACATGTAACACATGTTTTGGAAAATTTCTTTCTGAAGATGTTATGTGTTATGAGTGAAGCTCATCTGCATATTAACTGAAAAACATACGACTTTACTCTTTTTAAAAACTTTGTTCTTGCAAATTTGATCAACCAGACTATTTTGCGAGAGGTTAAATTTGAGATTGCGGAATCAACAAGCAGCGATGATAATTATACATTCGCAAAGTGAAGGTGAATTAGCACAGCCTGCATTGCATACAGCCATGCTGCGCTAGTATGTATGAATGTTGCCAATATTTTAGCATGTTAAATTCATGAAAATAAACCCCCTGCAGAATATATGGCATATACAAAAATTTCTGTAATTTTAATGCATGTACTTCACGGGAATCACGGCCCTTCCCCGCTCCTACTACTGCAGTTGATTTACAGAAATGTTCATATGACAGTTCTTCTCAAAACCTGCTTCTTTGTCCTTTGGGTTGAATCTTGTTTAGTTTTCTGGTAGGAGGTGAAGCATGGCTGAAGTTATATCTCATATTCAAAGCAAGAAGGTCTTTCAGACAAGTCTTGAGTAGAATCTTCTCATTCTGGTAGGAGGTGAAGCATGGCTGAAGTTATATCTCACATTCAAAGCAAGAAGGTCTTTCAGACAAGTCTTGAGCAGAATCTTCTCATCTTTGCTCATTTCTGCAGCTTGTACCAGCTTACCTGCATAATTTTTTTTCTCTTTCATTCTTTTTCTTGTGAATGGTTTATCCTCTGTTTTGTCTTTTTCCCCCATTTGATGCATTGGACTGGAAGAACATGGTGAACCCTTGCCTAAAGTTGACATTGCCTCAGTCATTGTTGTTGGACCTCCAAATGTGGCTCCATTACTGCTTCTGTCTCGCATGGAATAACGATGGTCCTTGTAGCTGGGAGCATTGTTTTCAAAGACTACAAGGAAACAGAAAAATATAAGAGATTTAATGCCATTTGCTCTTGTATAAAAAATGAAATACCATGCTATTTGATTTAAAAACACATTAAATCCAATCACCTTCTCCTACTTTAATGTATATTGAACTTTTGAAGTGGCATTAAATCCCCATAGCATACTGCCCGGAGTGAATGGGGGAGGGGGCTATTTCAACAATAACGCTGATTGGTCAAAATGTGATTGGGTCTATTAATAGATTGTCTTCATCCAATAATTTTAGTAATATTGTAAAATAGGACATGCCATTCATTCACGCAGCATAGCAGTACTTCAATGCTAGATTACCTGATTCAACATGTTCAACTCTTACTATGCTACAAATTTGGGGTTTCGGAGTTGAAACTGAAATTTTAAATAGTATTTTCCTCTCATGTATGAATGATCTAGAATGGACCATAGCCTGCTTACACATACAAAAGCTACTGAAGGCTATTCACCTGTGAAATCTAATGTGGAGTACAAGCTTGTATGTATTGTAAGTGATATTTGTATCAATCATGCATAGCTTTGCTAGAAAGTAACTGCTTAATTCATAATAAAAATGGTTGTTTAGACATTAATATTTTCATAATAAAACAGCCTTCCTACAATATTGTGATATCCTATAAAGGAAATAATTATTTGTGGGTAAATTCAACTGATTTTTTAGTTAAGCCCACGCAAAACTCAAACTAAACTAAAGGAGTCAATCCATAACACAAATACCAATGCATGGGACTGGTAGTTGAAAAGTTGGGCCTACGGTTCATGCAAATAAAACCTGGAGAAAATTAGACTGTTCATAATAATGCTTTCCCCAAATACACAAAAATATAACTCTAATTAAATACCTCCATGTTCTGCTCTTTCTTGCTTCTTCCTGGCCCTCTCAATCTTAGTTTTGTTGGTGAATTGCATGATTCAATGGTCATGGTATACGATGCTCTGTGTGGCAGACATGGTACATGCACACAAACACTCAGAGTACAGGGGTTGTGATTGGCCATTTGCACTCAGGTCTCTAATAGCCGAGCTGTGATTGGTCACTTAAGGAGCAGATATGACATCATCACTGCAGGAAAGCTGTCTGCTAATTGTAGCAACTTTATATCAAAATTGTGAAAATATGCCCAAAATGTGCAAATGGGAACAATCACCATTGCTCTTAGATATATGTTCATTAATCATTTATGACAAAATTAAGTACTTCCCAGATATGGACCACGGAACTGAAGAATTTTGAGGCTCGGCCCACGGCCTATTGATATAAGGTAAGCTTCCCATTTGGCACCAAGAAAAACTTCCCATAGGCTTTATGCAGAGGCCATCTGGTTCCAATAGCCAATGGGCTCTCTTTCTAATATCCATGTTTTGCATGACAAAGGATCAATGTCATTCTAATCACAGATTTGAGGATGACTCAAGATATTATCAGGATTCATTGAGCTAAGAAACCACAACAGTGCTTCTATACCATATCACACAGATCTGTATAAGAACTACAGACACACAATGTGACTGGAAAGTTTAATGTATAGAATCGCCCCCCACTGTTCGCATTCTGCAGATTTGGGTACCGTTTTTTTTTTTTTTTTTTTTTTCAATTTAAGAAAGCCACATAACTGGCCAACTGTTTTTCTTCCAGATCAAACTTTGCTTCATGGTATTTCTGTGTCATAAAGAGTGTTTATGCGACTTTTAGTCTATACTAGAAAGCTAAATTGCTTCTCCTTCGACAAACAAAAGAAAGAAAAGAAAAATAATCATCCCCAATTTCTGGAAAATCCTAACATTAATATTAACCACAACATAATATTCAGCATATTCATAAACCTTTGCTTCTTGGTATTTATGTATCATAAGAAGTGTTTATATCTATGATTATTTTATTAAAAGGTTTTCAACCCCTTTCTGAGCAGGGAATCAATCCTTTAAGAATTTGAGTGTTCAACTATGTGCCAGTACTAAAAAGGTCTACATTTTTTTTCTTTCAGAAACAGAAACATTTATTTCTATCATTAAGTTTATATCAATGGAAGGTATTTTATGCCTAAGTTATCAATGAAAAGCAGCATTAAAATCAAAGATTTTACTCTTTAAAGTTCAGTTATAGCAGTTAAAAACTTTTGGTATCACAGAAAGAGTTGAATATCTCAATATATGGACCCCAAATATTTAAAATAAATCTAGTTCTGCATGAAAGCAGTCTGATAAAATGACATAGAAAGAGATATTTTCTAACCTAATCTGAGCATATCAATGCACTCTCATCCACTCTACAATAACCTTGTAATATCATATCATTACATTCCTGATAACATATCTGAAAATTACACCTGTACACAGAAAACAGGTGGAAATCACTTCTAAATATGGAATAAGGTACTTTCTGTGAGGGTGCACTGGCAAGGTAATAAGCTACAATTTCTTTCATTTTAGAAATGACCCATGTATACAATGATTTCATATCTAGGCCTATATACAAAAAGCTGGATATCATCATTGTACTTAGTAACCTGGCAACTAGTACTAAGAATAATATTCAGTGCCTAACACATCTACATTTGCTGTCTCTAAGTGCTTTCCAGGTTATTCATCATTATTATATTGCAGTTATTAACCAGTGATGTTATAGCGATGTTCAGAGTATTTAATGACTCATTATGGTCACCAATAGATATATTAATCCAAACACACACAAACTATAATAACTAGGGTTTTTTTAATTCAGATAAGAAACATAATAATTCAGAAGTTTAAATGTTGGTCCAAGAAGAAACTTACCATAGCTAAAGGAGTTCATCAAAACTTTAGTTAGTAGTAAAGTTCCACAGGAAAACCTTCCCAGTTAGTCACTATAAGAAAATAAATCCAAATTGCTCTGGACCCTTTTCTACTCTTTTAAACTGTCAGGTCTATACACCAGAGGTATAGAGTCTAATCTAATGATATCCTATGCACGAGTTTAGATCCAAACATCATGAACTAGATGTAGGCTAGCTATCTGTTCGTGACATCTTTGTCATCATCGTTGGAGAGACAATTCTTGGGAGGAACTTCACGAGGGTCGGGTTGGTCCCCTCCAACCTAGTTTCCTGGCCGTGGACTCAAGCTGTGAATTGACCACAAAACATTTTTTTCCCTCTTCTTCAGATGATGTTTGAGGGAAAACACGACACCCTGTCAGAATATGCAGCCAACAAGTGTCTTTGACCCACCTCCTCGGTGCAGTTCACAGAAAATACAGGAGTCTGGATTCCAACAAAAATACTGAATCATGCAGATCCCGATTCACGCAGCGTTAAAGCAACTGCATGGAGTGGATTGCGTTTCTCTGCGAGTTCTACTCCCACTCTCCTTCTTTAATCAACAAACTATGCAAGGAAGCACGACCACCGATGCTGCCAATGCTATCCCAATGTCTCCTCAGAGGAAATGCAAACATTAGCACCCTGACGCCTTCCTTGCCAATGCTTGCATGCATGTGAAAAGACGCACCCTTGCACCATCGCAATCACTGCCTCATCTTAACTCTCTCTCTCTCTCTCTCAGTTGGTTGTGGTTCTTCCCCCCACAAATTCACTGAGCTTGTCTTCTTCTTTATGCTTCTTGTGTCCTCTTATCCCAAGCGCTAAGCTTCTGGCTAAATCTTAGCCAACAAAAACTACACAATGACCCTCTGTAAGTGAATCTACACACTACGCTTAACCACAGAGAGCGCTTTATAAGATGCATCAGTGATCATAAAGAGAGGTTTTTCTCTTTCCCTCCCTCCCTTCCTCTTTCTCTTTCTCTCTTCCTCTATCACCCACTCTCCTACTTGGTAAAGGCACATATTTGCGAAGCCCATTGATGGCAAAATCTGAACAAAAAGAAAGACATTGGAAATGCTTCCCCTTATTTTCTATCCATCTCAAGCGCTGCTTTCCACAAAAGCTTTCACCCCTAAAGGATGGATGCCACTCAAGAAGGTACCGAACCTTTAATCATCATCTAATGGTTTATTAGAACATTTGCATTATTTCAGGCTGCTAATGGCACCTTCTAACATAAATGACTTATAAGCTACTTAAACTTACAGTTAATCTACTCAGAGAGTTAAAGAAACTTCCTTGTTGATGTCAGTTTTCCTCATGATCTGACTGACAAATTTCTAAATAATACTTATCCAAACTGAAATAATACAAAGCTATTCTAATTCTTTAAGGTTGCAACATTAAATTGTATGTTTGATAAAATATTGAAATATATTTATCTATCAAATAGACTTCCCTGTTAATGTCAGATACTTCTTATTATCATATTTACAGATTAGAAAACAATTTATCCTGACAAAACAGTGAAAGCATTCATATTTCCCTGATTTTGCTATATTGAAAAGATTTTAAAAACATATATAATCATTTCATGAACTTAATCAGTTATACAAATAATTTTGTAGAAGTATAATAATGATTCTACTGAAATATCAGGTAAAAACATATTACTTTCCCCCTGTATAAAAATAACCCATAAAGAGTTTGTACAAAGGCCGTGTAATGGATGTATGACATTTGCTCCTGCGACAATTGCTCCGGTCTAACTTTGCATGCTAATCCTAAACCGAAACCTAACCCTAACCCTAATCTTAACCTTCACATTGTCCTGAACAAAAAAAAACAAATCATGACCTTGACCTTAACCTTTGACCTTTCCAGATATGGACTGTGGAGAAAAGGTTGCAGGAGCAAATGGCGGCGCCTCCTTGTAATAGAATAAAGGAAAAATAATTAAACCATAAAATGGTATCTTCATGTATACCCATTCTCTAGCTAATTCAACTTGTAAATTTTGTAATCTCATATTTTCCAATTGACACTTCAATGAAAATCTTCCCCATCCCCTCAAAAAAGCCCTACTATGAAACATTGCAGGCAACAGAAATTGCCAACAGTGACTAAAGTTATAACCTGAATGACTTGCTGTGACAATGAACAACAATACATCTCAAAGGTTAGCCGAAGGTGGCTAGAGGAAAGTACAAATGAGATTACGAGAAAAGAAAGAAGAGTATGAAGGGCAAGAAGACTTAGAACTGAGCTTAGATCTAACTAACTCCAAGGTTATGTACCATTAAATCAAACACTCTGACTGAGAGAAGAAAAAAAATTCTGGAATATAATAAAAACAATAACACCTTTTACAAGGAAGAAAGCCTTACAACTGATTTTTACAATTGATTTCTTTATGGTATGGACCCATTTATTGAGGTGTAAGTTTTTGACTGACATGAACAGAGGTCTACGGCAACTGACCCCCTTAAGTTCAAGATGACCTCAATAATTTAATGCTTATTACATTAAGAGATGCTGCAGGACCCATTGTATTTGACAATTTCTGAAAATTATCATTTTCTTGTTCTAGCCCAGGAATTAAGTCATTTTCAAATCTCTTTTGTTGAATATTCAAAATAAGTGAGAGAGAGAGAGAGAGAGAGAGAAATTCACAACAGCTTAGAACTGTTAGTTTCTTCCTTTATATACTTATCAACTAAACTCAAACAAATTTGATGAAGAGTTTTTGGAGGCTTACCAAAATTACTAACGTGCTTTAATCTAAAAGTCAGAGTGCATGGAGCCCTATCTCGGTGATCAATTTCACAACAAATCATAGTGTCAGGGTAAACTTCTTGTTTTCATGAAAGAAATGAGGGTGGATACCTGATAAGAGTATGACTCATGACTTGATTTTCTACTCAATGAGGCAAAGAGCAATCTTATAAGTCATTCTTGGTATCCACTTCACGCAATGTTGGAGGGAACTCTTTCACTTTAGCTCACTGAAGTAGCATGGAATTACAATAGGCAGAAATACAATAGAACTTCTGAGGAAAATGCAAATCACTCCATCTCTGTCTCTCTGTTTCTCCCAGTCTCTCTCTCTCTCTCTCTCTTTGAGAAAAACTCATTCTAAATTTGGACAGCAGTTCTTGGACTACATCTACACATCTTAGTCCATACTTCATCCAAATTATTACAACTAATATCACTTTAAAAATAAACAATTAAAAAATTTGAGAAAATGTGCGTTTGTGCCCTTCTGCAAAGAACACAACTATCTCCTTACTCTCTACACAGTTCATCTTTTACCAACTACTAATGAAGAACAACCAAATAGGATCCTTAAAGGAGAATGAAACCCTGGGGATAAATCAATTTTATTGAAAAGAGAGGATAGAGAGAAGCAATTTAAAAAAAGTTCCATCGAAATCGGTTAAGAAATGAGAAAGTTATGAAAGTTTGAAAAGTCTCAATTTGGCAATGTTGCTTCAAAGTGACAGTTTTAGTAGTACAACTCTCCATATGTTTTGTACACAAAATTTCATATTTTCTCCATTATCTCTAAAGATGCTGCTTGTCTTTTTGTGAACTCAACATATGTTGTGTTAAATACATTTTCCCATGATATATCTTGAGCTAGGAAGGAGACAAGCTGCACCTTGAGAGATAATTGGGAAAATATGAAATTTTGTGTACAAAACAAATGGAGAGTTGTACTACTAAACCTGTCACTTTGAAGCAACATTGCCAATTTGAGGATCACCATAGAAAGTAAATTGAGACTTTTCAAACTTTCATAACTTTCTCATTTCTTAACCGATTTTGATGGAACTTTAAAAAAAAATTGCTTCTCGCTATCCTCTCTTTTCATTAAAATTGATTTTTCCCCAGGGTTTCATTCTCCTTTAAAAAAAATGCATTCCATGGCATTATAAACCACATGATCTCTGTTGCCAATTTAAGTTGACCAAAGCTGAAAGAATGAAGGGATCTACAAGCCACATGACTCACTTTTTCTGGATTAATCATACGTCTATTCCTCAAAAGCTTTGTCTTCTATGACTCCAGTTTACCATTATTTGTTTACATTTGTAACCATGACACCTAGTTTAAGCTCTCTTATCCATGACCAGTAAATTACTCATATCAACAGAAGCCAATTCTTTTTCAATTCATTGAACAATTATAACTGAAGCAGGATGTCAGACATAAAACATTTAAAGGGAATATTTAACTTCCGAAAATACCAGATGAAATCCAAAACATCAAGATTTCTGGATGATGGTGATATATAATGACTTCAGAATTACTCCTTTAGTTTGATATCTGTTATTTCAGACTTATTTCATACCCTGATATAAACAGAATTTTTGTTCTTGTTATTGAAAATCAAAATCGATTTACCATTACTAAACATTCATCATTGTTCTTAAAACTTGAAAGTATGTTTTCTTCCTATTTTTTAAGACAGATTGATAAATATTTAAACCACTTGTACTTTCATGAAAATGTTAAAAACTTGAAAAAGTTACTATTTGATAGTCTTGCTATCATTACTGATGTTTCAAATCTAACTGCATCCCAATAATCTATTTAATGAAGTTCTCTACAAGATAGCTAATACAAGTAGAATTAAATTCATGAATTCTTCTTGAAATAGAAATGGAGTACATATTATATTACTGCAAATGTAGAGTCAATGACTTACAGCTGAACTGTTATTCCTGGAAGGACTTTTCTCATTCTCTGTTAAAACACTGAGTATGCAAAAGTGGAATTTGTTAGCAGATGATTAACCCTTTCAGGACAGGAATTATTCAAGGGATAAATTGATCACATTTCGTTCTTCAAATTGGCAACAATAGTATTTTTCTTTTAGTGCTGGATGGTTCTAATAGGTGTAATGTCTTTTAGAATAATAAACATGGTTAGTGATTTTATTGATACGTTGAAAAAATTGCCAATTTTGATGAAAAACAATGATTTTGAATCTCTCATTGTGTTGCCAATTTAAGGATTTTGAAGCTTATTCTCCTTTTTAAAATTCCTGACATCAAATGCAATATGGTCATGTGACAAAAATGGACATAGCATGTGCAGAAATTTTTGCTCTTTCTACTCATACATCTGGTATATTTTTTAGAGCTCTGAATCAAAACTTATTAAGCCAAACCACAAAATGTGGTCAATTGTCTTGAAAGGGTTAAAGCTGGTAGGACTTCATTTCTTAGATATATTGAGCAGTGGGTGTGGAGTGGAACAAATTGTTAGTTTTTCATTAATTTGGTCGAAGACTTATCCCAATCCTAAGAAATACCCATATACACTGCTATGGGTTCTAAGCAAGCAGGCATTCACTCAAACGTAACAATTCTCTTCTTGCGAAAGCAAACATAAACAATGTACTTTTTTGTGACTATCTATGAGTTTCTTTGCTCAAAGAAACCTAAGGTGCATCCATACAAATTATTCTTTTCTGATTTAATTCGATTTCTTTTATCAGAAAATGGATAAAATGATTAAATTTGTGTTCAAAGCAAGGGTACTTATTTCATGGACAGAACTTTACCTGAGAACAAAATATTTTCATCTCCCGACATATGTTTCTCCTGACCAGTTCACAAACGGAATTGGCACATTTTGTCTTATAAATGCAAAAAAGTTTGAATTTAAAATCTGTATCATTTACTCAATCACACTGTCGTAGGAGCAAATTTTTTTGTTTGCTTTGTGTTTCAGTAAATAATCTAAGATTATAAATAGGGATATAATAAGAAAATAAGGACAAATCTCTCCTTTACTTAATCAGGCTTGGAGATTTTTCTGTTCAAATGAGGCTTTATTCCTGATTTTATTCGGAAACATTTCAAAATTGAGTCAGGAGCATGAAGTTTTCTGTTTCAATAAAGGGGAAAAAATGGAATGGACATAGTCTTAAAATGACGAAGTCCCCAGCTTCCGTAGGAACTATTCAGTACGATCAAGGAGTTACCACTCCTTGGTATGAAAGAGAGATGAAGCCAGTATAGTGGATACTATTCATGATGGAGAAGAGGTGATAATATTTCATTTTGTTTTCAAAATTTAATCGGAATCAGGATGTTTCTGGATTTTAACATGTATATAAAACTGGGATGGACACATTCTGAAAATGATGAAGTCCTCAGCTGATCACTCCTTGGCTTGGTAAGAAAGAGAGATGAAGCCGGTGTAGTGGATGCTATTCACGATGAAGAAGAGGGGATAATATGGAGATAGATGAGGATGAATGGGGCAGAACAAATGCCCTCGGCGCCCCCGCCCTCCAAGGTGATGTTTGCAGGGGAGAAAGGGAAGGGGCCGAGGGAAGGGGGTACCTCATTCCAAACAGGATCGATTCTGATGCATGCAGAGACAGCTACTGCATGGAGCTTAGTTTCTTTTTTTGTATGAGTTTAGTACAGAGGAAGAGAAGTGGTCTTTGGGTCCTGAGGAAAAGTTTGTCCAAAATATTTCATTGAAAGAAACATACAGATCACCTTAACATAACAGGAAAACTAAATCTTCTATTTCATTTTATCTTAGTTATCAGACAGACCACTCTGGTTCATAATTTAAAGGCATGAAATGTGTTTTTTATCCCCAGGGTGGCCGGCCTTTTCAGTGTTGGGCATAAGCACCATGTAAACAAACTACAAATGAAAGTTCAACAGACCCTATCTTATACTATTTGAATTATCAGAAAGTAAAATCTGTGGGGATAGATGACCTATTTAAAACTACAAACTGTAACATGTTAAATCACTAAATATTCAAGGACCAAGGTTCTCAGAAGTAAGAGCTCAGAATAAAAAAATTCACAGAAATATTAGTCTATGCTATCCTTGAGCTCTCATTGCAAAGAAATGCACACATGAAAGTCTTCCAATGTCTTGTATTTGAAATTAAAATGAAAATATGTTTCTACTAGTTTTTAGCTATTTCTAACTTCCTTCACTTATTTCTGATAGTACATATGTCATATTTATTGTTTTTGCTTTTTTTCATTAAATGGCATACAGTCCACAAGTACAAATACCTGTGTAATCTGTATCGAACCCATATTTTTTCTCAAACAGAAGGAAATAGCTCATTGATCGCAATATGACAGATGTCTAACTCATACTAAGATAGTTTACACTATTTCAGAATATTGCAGTATTATGTTTTCTTATATAGTTCTAGTCAAACTGTAATTGCACTTTGTAAAAAACAGTACTTTTAAATACTATTTCTACTTAAATCATTTTTTTTATAAAATAAAAATAACTTCATACCGCTTTCAATCTGTACACAGTAAAACCAATAACTAAAATTTTATTTTGCATAAATATCATTTGTGTTTGGCAATACAAACCATGACTATTGCCATCTTTGATGAGGAAATCTGACAGTAACTGACAGGAGTTTGGACTTGAAAATTGCAAACCACTCATGTCTATATTAAGAAATCACATCACAAACCTGTGTTTGTGATATAACCCCTCCCATTCAGACTAGTTAAATCATAAAACATTCCTTACAAAAAACGTACTACTAAACTGATAAAAAAACTTTCAAGTCTGAATGTCGCATAACAAAACACTTTATAGCAAAACAGAGGTTTGAGCATCGTTCTGAAGAAAAACGGACACAAAATCAGGGTCCATCATCCATGTCAACATCATATCATACAAAAGCCATATTATTGGGTGGGGCTTAAAGGAAACCAAAACCCAAGGAGAGAATCAATGTTATTGGAAAGTGAAAATTCAGAGAAGCACTTTACAAAAAGTTTCATTAAAATTGGTTAAAAAATGAGAGAGTAATGGAAGTTTGAAAAGTCTTGTTTTACTTTCTATGGGGATCCTCAAATTGGCAAAATTGCTTCAAAATGGCTGATTTTGTGAACAACTCTCCATTTGTTTTGTACACAGATTTTCAGATTTTCCCCATTATCTCTCAGGGTGCTCCTTGTCTCCTCCTGAACTCGACATATGTGGTGTAAAATACATTTTCCCATTATATATGTTGAGCTCAGAAGGAGATTAACTTCACCTTGAAAGATAATGGGGAAAATCTGAAAATCTGTGTACAAAACAAATGGAGAGTTGTTCACAAAATCAGCCATTTTGAAGCAATTTTGCCAATTTGAGGATCCCCATAGAAAGTAAAACGAGACTTTTCAAACTTCCATAACTCTCTCATTTTTTAACCAATTTTAATGAAACTTTCTGTAAAGTGCTTCTCTGAATTCTCACTTTCCAATAACATTGATTCTCTCCTTGGGTTTTGGTTTCCTTTAATATGAGAGCATGCTGATATGACAGAGTGACAGAGAAGTTGTAAGTTCAAGAAATGCACATTTATGCTGCAAGCTGACACTAAAGGTGTTAGCTGACCTCCCCCAAGCTAGTTTCTTTACTAACACTTTATAAGACATTTTATCCTACATGTATGACAATGACTCTTTACACAATATTTCCTTTAAACGAACATTGTACAAAATTCTTTTTGTGTGAATGCCCTGTTAAAGTTATGGGAGCATCTTTTTTGAGGCTCGGCCCATAACAAGAGTCCTCCCTTGTGGGGACCGGACAATCAACTTTCACTCCGACTTGTACCTGTGAATAGCCCTTGGACTGTTTACCTTTCAGAGGTAAATACTTATTACGTAACAGTGGTTGTAAGTACAAGTAGTTTTTCTTCTTGTCTCTAACAATCAAAACTTCTGTGCAACGATGTCTGCTATTTTAAGAATGGAAACACTGTGATACAGTGTGAATACAGACAAAACTGGTGGAAGAGGGAATGTGTAAGACTAATAGTAAGGAGGGGAAAAGAGAAGAAATATAAAAAAAAAAGAGAAACATAAGAAAAATGGGGAAACATAAAATGACAGGGGAAAACAAGTGTCAGAAAAATAATGTACAAGAAGAAGAGATAGACATGTGAATGGTCAAATGGAAATTCTTGTGAGAAGCGAGAAGGGAGAAAAAGAGAAAGAGAAAAATTATATAGATAAGAGAGAGGGAGAGAATGAAATAGGAGGAGCCGAAGAAGCAGAGAATACAGAGAGAAAGATGGAGAGAGAGACAGGGACAGAGAGAGAGACAGGAAAAGAAGAAAAAAGGAGAAAGAGAAAAAATAATACAGACAAGAGAGAGTGAGAGAAAGGAGAGAGAGAGAAAGAAGAGAGACAGGAGAGATGGAGAAAGAAACAGAGATAGACAGAGACAGAGATGTAATTCACACAAGTATGAAGGAAACTAAAAAATTGAGAGAGAGAGAAAAAAAGAGTTTTGTCACAGCATGGAATACACCAATATCACATCCAAATAATACACTTCACATCTAAAACATTGAAAAAGATGCCAACTACGTTGTTTCATCTACAGCTAAAATGAGTTTTGCTTCATTTTGTTTTAGAAAGAAATATTAAAAAATTCAAATCAAATCATATTATTATCTATTCAGAACTATTCCAGTTGTAGAAGTTCCAAGTTATTACTGAGAGTCTGAGAAGTCCAAATCGCCTGTAACTTAAACTGAGGACCTCCTGTCAGAGATTACACCCCTTCTCTTGAATAAATAGGAATAAAAACCCTGCAAGTGCATTAATTCAATAGATTTCCAAGTGGAATTTTTTTGAAGTTGTTGAGATTTATTCCAGTCTCACCTACATGTTATAATCCTCATGGTCATCTTTGGTGACTGCTGGTCAAATAAGAAATTCTTTTTCTTCTTCAAGTTACAGGCGCAAGTCCTTCAATTCTTCTCTTACAGTCCCTCTTTCAAGACTCATGCACGAGAAAGGACATTTAGTCCAAAAGAAACCAATGTCCATATCCCCCAAATATGAAAATTTAATTTCCATACTGTCTTTTCCATTTTTAGCGTCTAAAAACAAATGGATTTGCATCAACGTCATAAGAAATTTCCCACATTTATTAATCTGTGAATCTGTGAAATATTACAACATAACTTATATGTCTTTTCATAAAATTAGCATCAACCATAGTTTTAAGTATAAGGCACTTCCTTGCATCTGTGTGCAACTGCCAAACTATATTTTTGAAAAATGTCAAAAGTTGCAAAAGTTTGACATCATTTTAACATTAATCAAATGAAAATTTCTTGAATTCCAATATTAGTGAAATGCAAAGTAGGAAGGCGTACTTCCAAGAATATCAATTTCTCCTTTAGTGTAAATCCCAATTTAGGTATTACTTCTTTGAATCATCATGCAAGTGCGAAACCATACTTTTGAAAAGTTTGAAGAAAGAAAAAGTACATAGTTTTACATTAACTCAAAGACAACTGCTTGATTTCCTTCACTACTTCAAGGCAAAATGGGAAGGGTGAACTTCAAGAACATCAAACTCTCCATTAGTTTATATCAAAATGAAGGTATTATTTCTTTACATCATTTACAAGCGCCAATACTGTACTTTGAAAAGTTTTGAAAAGTTTTACGAGTTTTACATAAAGTTTTAACATTAAAAGATGATTTCTTGACTTCAATCATAAGTAAAAGGCAAAGACATCACTAGACCATTTTTTAATGGGGGGGGGGGGGATGTTGGATCAAATTGCCAACTGATGTTCACATTTTTCCCCCAACATACCACCAAAAAAAAGATTTTAAAAAAGATTATCAATTATTTTTTATTTGCTGACAGAAATTATTTAATGGGGGGGGGGGGGGGGGGGGGGAGGAGGGAGATGCACCCTTCCTCTAGCAACACTCCTGAAGGCAAAATGGGAAGGTATATCAAGAAAATCAACTTCTCCATGCTCCGTTTCAGAGTATGGCTTAAAAGACTCTTTTGTTTGATAGGAGGGGCTTGATCAAACAGATCATTTAGAATTCCTGGTAAACGAGAGAAACCTCATTAAACATGTGATGAAACAGACAGACAATCATGCAGCGAGACGTGGAAGGAGAGAAAAGGAGAGAATAACTGACTCCCAAAGTGCATGAATAAAACATTCGGTCAGCAAGGACTTGACTTCTGTCAATATAGCTCTTGAGGTCATTATGCAAAGGTGAGAAAGATAGAGGAGAGAGAAAGAGAGGAAGAGAGAAAGAGAGGGAGAGAGAAAGAGAGGGAGAAAGAGAGGGAGAGTGAAAGAGAGGGAGAGAGAGAGAGAGAGGGAGAGAGAGAGGAGAGAGAGAGAGAGGGGGAGGGGGAGAGAGAGAGAGAGGGGGGGGGGGGGAGAGAGGGAGAGAGAAAAAGCAATAGAGAAGGTGGCAGGGACAGTGAATAGAAAAAAGGAAAAGAGAGAGGGGTAGGAGATAGAAAGAGAGAGGAAGATAAGAAATAGAAAGAGAAAGAGAGAGGAAGATAAGAGATAGACAGAGAGAGAGAGAGAGGCAGGGGTGGGGGTAAAAGTGAGGAGAAAAGTAGAGGAAAATGGATGGAAAGTGGTGGTCAAGAGATGGAGAGGAGAGACAATAAAAATTGAGAAGGGGAGAAGATTTGGAAGAGACAGGGATAGAGGGAAGATCAAAAGAGAAGAATGGAGATAGGAAAAAGAAAGAAGGGGGATGGTGGAAGAGAGGGAGAGATTGAAACTGAATATGAGAGGGAGAGGGGAGATGGGAGAAGGGATGGGAAATGCACGAGATAGAGAAAAAGAGATAGAGATAGAGAGAGAGAGAGAGAGGGAGAGGGAGGGAGGAAAATATTTAGAAGTAGAAGATAATTTGTTACAAAAATATAAAAATCCTCAAACTTTTTATCCTAATTTCATATCAATTTGTAAATAACCAACTAAAATACAATAATAAAAATCATATTCACATCAATCAAACAATAAAAAAATAATGCTAAAATGGCCTGAAATCTTTCTTACCCTCTACTACCTGCCAATATTTTGTTTCAAGGATACATTCACAGCTGAAGCACATATGACATATCAGCACTATCAATTTCAATTTGGAATGGGGTTTTAATTCACAATTACTTGCAAATTAGAGGTCTACTCATAAAAGCTAACAATACCATGTCCTCATTGAGTCACAATGCCACAAGAATGTAAACCCAAGTAGCTATTAAACTTGTCTTTATTGCCTATTACTCACAATACCTCTAATTCAGAAGTGTTTTTTTCAATTGGGGAACGGATGGTTGATTCTGAAAAGGGCAGCTATTGTGATATAAGGCTCGTATAATGACTTTTGTATTTTGATTGAGGTGTAGGTACATGTAGGTCCTACTTCTTTGAAGTATAGGATTAAAGAGTCCAACTGAGATACAGATTCCTGATAGGGGTAAATTTGTTTGGATTGGGATATGGCCATAAGTGGAAATTTTTCAAACATGGTGTGAAGCCCCCGAGTCCAAGGCAAGGAACAAGGATATGATAGTTCAATTTCAAGAAATAAGTTTGGTGATCCGACGACGATTGCCCCTGCAACTTTTGCTCTTGGCATCATTTCGTCACAGATATTGGGTTAGTGTTAGGTTGCAAATTGGGTTTTAGGATAGGTTTGGAGTTAGGATCATGGTTAGATATAATCTTTGGTCCAGGGTGGAAGTTAGGTTAGTGTATGAGATTGACCACAATTGAGCAAATTGCCACCAGAGTATGTGTTGTATAACTATAATTTTCCTCTGTTGATATTACTCTGAGAGCAGAGAGTTAGACCCCGTTCTCCTTATGAGATTGGAAAGTGGATCGCTCCATCGTGGATCGCGCCAGGGCGGTCCACTGGCACGCTGCTGGCATGCCACTGGTTCACACCTGCAGAAGGTAGCGCGATCTATCGTCGCACTTCTCTTTTTCAGGGTTCTTGTTGCCATGACATCTGACGTAATGGGGTCAACGTTTTCACGCATAATTCGATTCGGCTTAACGCTAGCGATCTATACCGACTGTATACTGTGCGCTATATGCGAGCTGTATCCTTGCATTGTAAACACTTCCTGGGTCACGGCGTACTTCCGGCGTACTTTGCATCTTCCTGTTCTCACTACAAAAGAGAGATCGATCTAGCGCGTGCTAGATCGCGCTATCTCTCGTAGACCACCCCCCAGAGGTGGTCCGGTTTGGGATCGCTGTGGATCGCCCTGGATCGCGCCGAAACGACGTCGCCACGTTCTCACCATAGAGGTGGCGTGATCTAGCGCGTGCTAGATCGCTCTATCCCTTGTAATGAGAACGGGGTCTTAGAGGAGGAGTTCCTTTTCAGGTCCCTTAGTATGTTCTAACTCTTTTCCTAATGCCAGTATTCAAATCAGCTACAACTTTTCCTGTATGAAATTGACCGCAATTGAGCAAATTGTCACCAGAGTATATGTTGTACAACTATAATTTTCCTCTGTTGATATTACTATGAGAGCAGAGAGTATGTTCTAACTCTTTTCCTAATGCCAGTCCACTATGCACTCAAATTAGCTACATACAGACCAACATGCACATGATTATGGTTAGATATATAATGTCTGGTCCAGCATATGCACTCAAATTAGCTACATGCAGACCAACATGGACTTATCATGAAGGACTAACACAGATTAATCTTATCATCTGCTCTATTACATAAATCACTGGTCCACAATAACTTTAAACTCTCCACTACTTACCATTCAATATTGAAAAAATCCACCAAGTTTACATATACTTCAAGAATAACAAGGCTTGTTGCACATACAGAAACATCTCCCAAGTCTTGTAAAAAATGAAGGAAGTAGACCTAGAATTTCCACCAAGACGTGATGCATACTCTACCTCCAAGTTCTATAAGAATTTCACATATCAATTTAAAGATGCAGGTTTCCCAAGAACTACAAGGCTTGTTAGCATATACTTTATCTCAAGTTCTGTAAGAACATTAAAAAATAAAAGGATGTAGGCTTGTCCTTCATAGCAAGACATGGTGCACTCTCTACCTCCAAGTTGTACAAAAATTTCAAAGGTAGAAAGATGAAAATCTACAGGGAAGGCAAAAACTCCAAAGTTTTTCAAGTTCTACAAGAATCTTTTAAGATTTGAAGAAAACAGAAAACCCCAGAAGAACAATTCCAAGTCCAAGTTTTCCAAGTTCACCAAGAATCTCAAAAAAATATAAGAAAGTAGAAAATCCCAGATTAGATGAAGATGACACATCTATCTTGCTCTGGTTCTACTCACACGCGGCACAACAACCATTTGTGATTGAACAACAATGAGAAATGATAACAAACAAGGATCATGTATCCCAGAGAGACAAAAATCAAATCTGCAAGAGGCATTTTTTTCCCTTCTAAATGATAGCAGGCCCTTTGAACTTCACCTGATGGGTAGTCTATTATTTTGTTGTGCTTCCAGAACTGTCTAGCTTGAGATATGGAAGAGTGCGATCATATTTTGTATACATATTTCTATGGATTTAGAATCGGTTAGTTACAAAAATTTGGAAGTTACATCTCCGTTCCATCAAACTGACGACAATACTTTTGATGTACTTACATGTACCATAACTGACTGTTAGTTTCTGTGAGTATATTGGCGTATTTCTACACACCAAAAATATTAATTTGATGACAACTGCTCTGTGTTATTTGCAGAATTAAGAAACTATTTTCGATATTGATGATAAAGTGCATTGTTATGTCTAACAAGAGAAAATAAGAAAAATTATGAAGATTGCAAATACATGCATCTGATTTGTGTGTTATTATAGTTAGAAAATCTTTGATATCTCGGTCTTGGAAGCATTTTATTTCTTCTGTCAAGGTATAGTCAATAAAAAAAAGGATTTAACAAAAAAGGAAAGATGGAATGAAAAAAATATGCTAGGAAGAGAGAAAACAAAATTAATAACTAAAATAATATGGACTGTCTGGGGAACAGAGGGGGAGCATTATGCCAGCTGAGGAAATCCTCTACCCTCACAAAAATAAATCCAAAATGAGATAACAACAAGATATTTGATGACATCCAGCAGAGAGATGTAATATTGTACTACAGGGGATAGATATGGCATGGTATGGAGGAACATGGATGGAAAGACATGAAGAGTAGAACTTTAGCCTTGAGATTTGAAACAGGGAAGGTCATAAAGAAGAGATAAAGATGAAAGTATAAGTATAAATTTCAAGCAATGCTGAAAAGACTAGAAAATATTGATAGAAAATAGATCGTAGCCAAATAATGATAAGAAAATAAGATCCAGGGGGAAAAGAAGGGAAGGAGAGGGGAAGGAAACCAAGAGGAATATAAAAAGAACTGGGACTAGAACTAAAATGTGAACTAGAAGAGGAAGGAAAATAGAATGAAAAAGAGAAGAGAAGAAACATTGAATAGCAAAAGATGGAGAACAATGATATTTAAAAGAAGTAAGAGAAGAAGAAAAAATGATGAAAAAGAAATGAGTGGAATACAAATTTGAATAAATGTAATACATTGTTTTCCACACAAACCTAGACTTTAAAAGAGAATGATAAATAACATCATGTCCGAAAATTATTTTAGGTACAATTAAGTTCACAATTATTTGATTTTGACAAATAATATCTGACAACCACACAGCCTTTTTTTCTACAGAGGTAAGAACAAAATCACAACCTCCCTCTATGACAATCAGCATATAGTTTCTCTCTCTGAAAATCCAATTATAGGGTCCTGAGGTAAAGTTCAGACTCCTCTAGATTACATATACCATGGACCCTAGATATACCAAAATGTGAGGCCAATTTGTAGAATTTGTTTACAATATTGTTCAGGAAAGAGGTCAAAGAGGAAGTCTTCATATGTCAGTGAACCTGGCAGATAAACCTTGAAAAAATACATATGGTGAAAAAAAAAATTCTCCAAATCTACTACTTTTATAAGTCAACTGAGCCATAAGGCAACATTAAGATTTGATAGAAAGTATTCATTTATTTAGTAGATGCTAGAGTAATTGATTTGTGTGATAATTGAAAAAAAATAACTTAAAAGTTATCATAAGTACTGGAGTGAGCTATACATGTAGGACTACATTTGAGGATGAAAATTATTTGAATTTTACACAAAATTTTCTATTTTGACTGCTTCACTGGACCTTAATATGGTACTTGTATAACCTGTCATATCGAAGGAATCTTATACATGCAGTATATTTTTTGAGGTTAACATAAATAAGCTACAAGATGATTGATATGAAAATAATAATTAATGAATATTAAATCCATACCCCAGGAAAAATAATAACACTTTGATAACATCTCTCCAGAAAGAAAAGAGCAATAGTTACCAAACAAAGTCAGTGAGGGGGAATAGAAAGAGAGAGAGAGAGAGAGAGAAAGAGAGAGAGAGAGAGAGGGGGGGTAATAGGAAAGAGGGAGGAGGGGAGGAGTGGAAGAGAGAGAGAAAGAGAGAGAGAGAAAGAGAGAGAGAGAGAAGAGAGAGAGAGAGAGAGAGGGGGGTAATGGGAAAGAGGGAGGAGGGGAGGAGTGGAAGAGAGAGAGAGAAAGAGAGAGAGAGAGAGAGAAAGAGAGAGAGAGAGAGAGGGGGGGTAATGGGAAAGAGGGAGGAGGGGAGGAGTGGAAGAGAGAGAGAAAGAGAGAGAGAGAAAGAGAGAGAGAGAGAGAGGGGGGGGGTAATGGGAAAGAGGGAGGAGGGGAGGAGTGGAAGAGAGAGAGAGAAGAGAGAGAGAGAGAAAGAGAGAGAGAGAGAGGGGGGGGGGTAATGGGAAAGAGGGAGGAGGGGAGGAGTGGAAGAGAGAGAGAAAGAGAGAGAGAGAAAGAGAGAGAGAGAGGGGGGGGGGGTAATGGGAAAGAGGGAGGAGGGGAGGAGTGGAAGAGAGAGAGAGAAATAGAGAGATAAAGAGGATAAGAAAGAGAGAAAGAGAGAAAGAGGGAGGGCCACACAGTGTACTTTTCACAAATTTATTTCCAGTAACAGTTATAGAGGGCAGTGTCACAATTTAGGCAAAATTCACATTGGTTGCATGCTTGGAATATAGTTTCCACTGTGAAAAGAAGAAAGAAGGCAGATTCTATAAATAAACACCCCTATAGCTACACATACAAAAGACAGATATTAATTAAATAAGATGGATTAAAAAAAAAAAAGATATAGACAAAGTTCAAGAAAAAGCTACATAAAATTAAAAAAATTATTCTTTTTTTTTGTCATGCGGAAGGACGAAAGGAAAAAAAGAGTATATGGACTAATTCATAAAAAGGGTTGGAGTGAAAGAAATGTATTTAAAAAAAAAACCAACAAAACATATATCAGTTATCTTACCAAGTTTAACAAAGGATATAAAACATCTTTTTCCAGAAAAGTTCCCAACATAAGTAGCATTAAAAATAGATTATATGAAGCAACAGATTATAAACTAGAAAAATGCCTAAACCAAAAATAGTATTAATAAATCATAAACCGGCTGTTTCACATATACTGCAATAGATCATAATGACTGAAAAATAAGACCCAAACAAGAAAAAGCATGAACATGATCATAAACAGGCTACTGCAGCAAATTATAGCAATAGATCATAACAGAAAAGAATAAAGCCTATGAAATATCATTTAAAAATTATATGGCAAAACATAGAGAAAGACCCAACCTACAGAAAACGTGCTTCTGCAAGAAATAGTTTTAAAAAAATTAAACAGGCTATATAGTTAAACATAGCAATAGATCACAACTAAGGAGGAACAAGAAATAACATATGTTACAACAGCATCTCAGCGCACCATAGCAACAACAGAAGGCATTCCCATGATAGTCATAAAAGACCATTCAGGATGATGTGATCTGGTGTGCAACCAAAAGTGACACATTTTTGGGGGTGCATTAAGATTTATGGTTATTGTTAACAGCACTGTCACTTTTCTGATACCACATTTTCCCCAGATGATTTCAATACTATACATGTTTTGGAAGATTTCTAACAAAACAGGGAGTACAAATATTCATTACTTATGAAGTGTAGTTATATTTGACTTTTCTGATACTACAATGTTCCAGATGATTCAATATACTACATGTTAGGGAAAACTTTCTTTAAAAAATGATAAAGAACACAAACATTTAATACTGATTTTCATGCATAACATGGTATGATCAATAAACTCTGGCATAGATTTCATCATGAGATCACAAAGTAAATTCAAATAAATCCATCTTTGTCACAAGCCATATGAAAAACCCATATGATTTTGCTTTCCATAACTATTTACACCAAATTTTTTAACATGCATTAAAAAAAAAATGATACCTATAATGGTCAAATCTAAAGAATAAGTTTTCAATTCTTCAAAATATTTGACTTTCACCCCTTTCATATTGAGCCAATATAGCGGAACCAAAAGTGCTTTAGCCAGATAATGCTTTGATGTGAAAGGGTAGTAAATGGTGTGTTTTTTATGTGAACAGTTGCATTGAATAAAACAGAATGAAGGGCCCCAAAAAACAATGCATTGTGCAGATGATGTACTTCCGCTCTGAGCATCGCGCTCTATTCATAATTTCATAGTGGTATCTTTTGCTAATATGAAAGCAAAGCGATGCGAAGTGCTTCAAAGGAAGGCAGAACAAGAACGGAATCAATAGTGGAATGAAAAGCACTTTGGCAATCTGAAAGGGGTATTTTAGAAAAATACAGATTTTTTTTTTTCACATCATGCGTGTGACAAATAATTCCAACAGGTTCAAAAAGCAATAGCAAGCACCATTATATGCTTTTTACTCTTTTCACAACTTCAAAGAAATTCTAATTTTATAAATCATATCTTATAACTCACCAAAAACACCCAGATGAACAAGACCATCACAATGCAAGAGTGCATAAATGTCAAACTGTCACCTGGTACAGGTAGCTTTTCTTTTTCAGCTTGGGAAACTTCAACCAAGAGCATAATGCTTGTAGATGAGAAGTCAATGGATCTGTACAACTTTACATCATTTTCAAAGAAATTTGTAGGAAAAGGATCTGTGACTATTAAACCAAAATGGTACCAGCGGACTGAATCAGTTTCAAACTCTGAATCTCCAGGTATTTTGCACCTCACAGTTGACTAATAATATTGATTTCCTCAGAGGTTTTAACGATTCCTTATTTTTCTTTTAAAGAAAAAAAAAAGCTGATGTGGCTAATAACTTCCCTTCCACTCTCCATCTGAATTCAGATTTATCCTGAACTGTTTGCAATCTGAGTAAACACGATGGAGACAATTGTTTCCATCAAAAACATTGTGCAGATTCCTCGAGCAACCAATAAAACTTCAACAATAGCCAGACACAAAGAGCGAGCTGCTAATCACAGAAAATGATACACAATTGTTCTCCTCCTTCTCAAATGCCATGTCTCAGCTGAAATATTCCTCCTGGAGAAATATACAGGCTCCTTGATCACCCCTTAAAACTAACCTCTATAAAAACACCTCACCAGCAGCACTGATTCCGACAAAGAGAATAAAACATACCGCAAGTTCGTTATTTGCAATAAACGACTGTGACTGCTCGCGACCACTTGCACGCTGTATGCGACAGCATTCGTGAACGTTGGGTACCCTGAATTCACAGGTCCGGCCGAAGACAAAGGCTTGGTATGTGTGCATTAACGACCCTCCAGGGACCCTACATATCAACCCTCTCCTGAACTGTGCCTAGGAGAAAAGACAATAACAATGTTTCTCTCCGTGTCACAACAATAAATCATAAAAGATAATGGCTTTTCATCCACTCACGTTCCTGCTGGAACACAGCCAGAAAATGTTCTCCAACTGTTTTCCAGGGTTTTTTTTAATCTGAACCATTGGATAATTGGAAACGGGTTGATTGCTTATGTTCCTTTAAAACAATGAAACGGGAGTAATTGTGTTCTCCCCGTTTTTCATATTTTTTTCAATCTGCACCATTTGACAATGTATACAGGTTTATCTTTTATGTTAATTTAAAACAATGGCCTGCCGGTAATTGTATTTTTAAGATAGGAGTGCAAAGGAGCCCGTTTAAATGTCGCAGTTTAGAGGTGCGGGTTCAAATTTGGGCCCCCCCCCTGCGCAACTGACCCCTCTTAGAGTTAAACCCTGCTCAATCTCAAAACTTGCTCAAATACAACTAACGGTATTATCCTTGTACATAATTGATAAGCATTTCAAAATGCTGACTTTACGGAATAATTGAAATAATTTTGATACTCCAAACAATATTGTGCAGATTATTTGATAATCCTAAAATAATTTCAGTTTGAAAGTGGACTTGTTCCTTTAATCGATAAACAAACAAACTTTTATCAAATATGGGTCACTTTCATAACATTACTTGGAGAAAATACAGAGAAAACACCCTCAAAATAGCTTCAGGAGAGTATTCTCCATTATGAAATCTAATCCTGGTAAAAGTATTGATGAGATAATTCATCACCTTTTATTGCTCTAATAATGGGGTATGATGCTGAGTAGCACGTAGATCCTTGAACGCACTTTCCGATCTGCAATTTGGCAATCATCTTCATTCTCCTTGCAAAATAGACAGTGCTATCTCTTTATTGGGAATCGGATCTCTTATCACAGTATTACATATTCAACAAACATAACTCAACAGAGGAGTCTTTGATAGCAAGTAAATATAGAGCAAAATACTAAATAACTGTACTGCATAACTGGCTTCTCATATCAGATAGTTAATGCTGCAACGAAAGTGAATTTGAACTTTTAACTATAAAAGAAAAAAACAAAACAATAACTGTATCTGTGCCATAAACATGTTGATGTGACTTAAAATGGCCTTACAGAATTTTTTCCCCCTGTGCTATCAACAAAAATCTGTCTCTCCTTTGCAGTCATAGCATCAGGATTCACAGAGCTAAACTCCTGTTAAAAACATCCATGGCTGCTTCTGACCAAGGAGTTATCTAGAAGTGCACCAGTTTTGACTGAACTCTTTCATTACCGTGAGTCAGTATTCCATGATAAAATGAGAATTCTACCTATATGATGCAACATGTATAAATAGAAAAGGGGTAAGCTAAGGGCAGCATGGGGGCACCCCTCCTTTCCTCGTAGACCATCTCTGGATATGGTTTAAGGGTACCCATAAGGCTAGTGTTACTTCTTACATACAGACTCCTCATATAAAATCTCAGACTTCCTTTTCAGTCTTCCTTAAGGCTTGCTTTGTAAATGACTGGCAAGGGCCTGTTTTGGAGCTACCTTTGGGAACGACTCTGGAGCCACCCTTAGACCAACTTTGGAAGTAACAGGGGTCAAAATCTCCCATGCCACCAACACTGCCGCTGACCCCACCACAGAACTAAGCCCATGATTCGCAGGGATCTCGGAGAGTCGCCACAACCAACATTTCTCGGAGGTTCGGCCCAGTAGGGGTTGCTCCTTAATTTATTGAAGACTCACCCATCTTGCTTCCAGGAAAGCTAGGTATGATTCATACAATTCTAGCTCAAATCAATCTACACTGTCCTTACTTAAAGGGAAAGTCCACCCTGATTACAAGTTGGTTTTAAAAGAAGCAGAAAAATTAACAGATCAGTGAAGGTTTAAGCAAAATCTGATGAGAAATAAGAAAGTTATGAATTTTTGCAGTTGTAATCAATCAAACACAAATTGGCAACTCCATGACATATCATATGAGCTCCTCCCTTTAACAAAGCTATATTCCAGATTCTATAGATGTATAGCCTAGCATTCAGGCAATATCCAATCATGTGCATCTCAATCAAAACTGATTTATAGTGTATGAATGAATTCAAATTTGATCTCTTCAAAATATGACCCTTGACAACCCAATTACCTGTCTGAGGTGTACCTGGCACAGCAACAACTGATGTAAGCGAGTGATTTCCAATGGTTCTTTGCCATATCAGGCAAGGTAACATCCAGGTATTGGAATACTAATCTTCCACTGGTCTACTACATAGACTCTATCAGGGAATCGGAAATAGAACATGCTGGCTAAGGGTGTGCTTCAATAAAAAAGGAGCCACCCCCCCCCTCAAAAAAAATAAAAAAATAAAAAAAATCCTGTCAACATACTGTAAAGCATAATATCACTAAATGTGACAGTTTGACTTAAATGTAGACCAATGCAAGTAAAAATTCTTTTTTTTTTAAAGCTTCATCCCAGTTCTACTTTTAAAAGATGGTTAAAATGACAAAAGTGAAAGTCTATCAACTTTAATTGAACTGATATATTCACTGAGATGGGTGCAAAGTTGTTCCTCTGGAAACCAGACTAGCTTCTTCCCCCCCCCCCCCCCCTCCTCCAGCTCTCTTGGAGTCGGGAGAGTGGGATACATCTTCTGTACTGTGGTCAGGTCTTCATAGTATCTTTGTCAAATTCAATTTTCATTTTCACAGAAATGGACAGGAAATTGAAACTAAATCCAGCATTAGAGTGACAGAAGTCAAGCAAAATTAGGGAGGAAATGGATGAAGGCAACATTATTACTTTCTGGTTTCGGTGGAATAATGAGGAAATGAATAGAATATAGAATATATCAGGGTACAGATTTGACAGTAATAGTTTTAAACATAGATTGCCCAGAATGTAAGTTTTTGTGACCAAGTTTGGCTTGATAATTAAAATTATCAATGTGTCTCAAGTCATTTTAGTTCAATTTTTTTGTTGACTTCAGGAAAAAAAGGGCACAACACTTCAGGGCCCTCTTGCATAAAAGTTGCCTTTACACGCAAGTCACAAAATTTCATGCAAGTCCCAAATACGTGATACTAATTGGTTGAAAATCAAGTTGCGTTTATGGACTTATTCAGTGGCTCATAATTTTACAACTGCAACAACAACAGAAATTTGTTTTTAGCATAATATCAGATATGGTTAATGCAGGTATTAGTATCTAGTTCACAGCCTACACTTTTCAAGCAGGGCCTGCTTATAGGATCAAAGAATCATCATCGATGCATCGAGTGTGTCAGACGTCTACATGTACACACAAAGAATAGACTCCCAGTTGGTACTGTCACTATCTTGTTTGCTGCCATCTAGGGTCACATTGTAGACAGTATGTGATCATAAAACTATCCCAAAGGGTTTAGAAAGTGGAGTTATTTTTGCTTCTTCACATTACAGCACAGTAGTTTATCAGGAATTATTGGCTCTTTTATGTAACTGATTTCTGACCCAAATCACATCATTCTTTGCAAGCAAATATATTAAATACATATATGGTAATCATCTTTAAAAATTCATGTTCATGTTTGACAGAAAAAAAATACAGACACAACAAAACCTACCTTTTTTTGACTTGGCACCTATTTTTAATTTCGAAGGCCATGTGATGGTTGTGTCCGTCTCCCGCATTATCTGAAAAACAAGGAAACAGTGGTCAAAATAAATTATAAGGAAATGAAACGAAGCTCAAAGTATAATATTTACTTAGAAATGGAACATAAAATCACAACAGTTCCAAGTTGGAGATCTGCCAATGGTTGTTCAAGCCCTATTGACATCACAGAGAATGAGACAAGGAACGGAATAGGCACGTGCTATCTACCCTGGAAGTTCACAGACTTGTTTTAAGATAGAGACTCTTGATTCTTTGATTTATGATATCCTAATGAATTTGGAAGAATTGACCTACGGCATTACTTTTTTGGTAAGACAGCAAGTTTAATTGCTTCAGATACTGAAGATTTGTATACCGAAAATAAGTACCGTACTAGGATCATCACAAAATCTTGGGAGTGAATTCAAATGTAGCGTTGCTGTTATCGTTATGACTAGTAATATTGCATTTGCGGTTCATATTTCAATGACAATGAACAAAAGAAGCATGGGATAACTTGTCTGCACAGAGCAAGAAGAGCATTAAAAAGGAATTCCACCCTGCTTAAAAGAAGAAGAACAATTAAAGAAACAGATCATTGAAGGTTTGAGTAAAATACGATAAGAAATAAGAAAGTTGTTAATATTTGAAGTTGTAATCAATCAAACACAAAATCGACGACTTTGTGACGTATCTTGCGAGCTCCTCTCCCATTTGCACTGTACCCCCCCCCAAAAAAAAATCATTAATTTCCATTTTCTCTCAAGAAAATATTCAATTAAACATGCACCTTAGATATAATCATCGCTCATAAAACCTGTAGGAAACAAATCTATTCCTTCATCAAAAACTAAGAAAATGAAAATTTATGAGATTTTCTACACGTAACGAGTAAATTGGAGCAGAGCTTGCAAGATATGTAGCAGAGTTGCCAATTCATGTTTGATTGATTACAACATAAAAAACCATAACTTTCTTATTTCTTATCAGATTTTCCTCACACTTTCACTGATCTGTTTCTTAAAATTTTCTTCTAACACCAAGTTGATATCAGGGCGGTCGGACTCTCCCTTTAAACGTGGAGCACAGGAATATTACCTTCAATATTCATATTTCAAATTTCCTAAACATTTTGAACAAAGGGAACACTGGATGAACCATCAGGTGAAAGCCAAAAGAGTATTGACTCATGTGCTTTTTAAAATAGATGTAACACGGGGGTACTCGTTTTTCCAAAGGTTCGTTTTCCCAGAGGTTCATAATTAGAATGAAATAGGGTTCATAATTCCGAACATTTGATGAAGGTTCGTTATTCCTAAGGTTCATAATTCCGAAAATGAAATAGGCTTCGTAATTCCGAAAATGAAAAAGGGTTCATATTTCTGAAGGTTCGTAATTCCGAAAATGCAATAGAGCATAACTTTTCGGAATTACGAGCCTTCGGAATTACGAGCCTTCGGAAATATGAGCCCTTTTTCATTTTCAGAATTATGAACCCTATTTCATTTTTCAGAATAACAAACCGTCGGAAAAAACGAACCTTCGGAATTATGAACCTTTGGAAAAACAACATGTAACCGATGTAACACCCTTTTGGCTTTCAGCAGACAAAATATTACACAACGGGATGTTCTTCCTATTCTCCCCATACACATACATGTAGCTATAAATCTAGCAATTTGGGGATATCATCAGTGTACCACTTGACATCTATTTTCAAGAATAGGAAATAGCCTAACCCAATGGCTACTGAATTCTCTTATTCTCACTGGGTTAATACAGAAACCACCCGGCTCCTTAAAGGTGAATGAAACCCTGGGGGAAAATCATTTTTAATGAAAAGAGAGGATAGAGAGAAGAAATTTTTAAAAAGTTCCATCAAAATCGGTTAAGAAATGACAAAGTTATGAAAGTTTGAAAAGTCTCAATTTACTTTCTATGGCGATCCTCAAATTGGCAGTGTTGCTTCAAAATGACAGGTTTAGTAGGACAACTCTCCATATGTTTTGTACACAAAATTTCATATTTTCCCCATTATCTCTCAAGGTGCAGCTTGTCTCCTTCTTAGCTCAAGATATATCATGGAGAAATGTATTTGACACGACATATGTTGAGTTCACAAAAAGAAAAGCATCATTTTTAGAGATAATGGAGAAAATATGAAATTATGTGTAGAAAACACATGGAGAGTTGTCCTACTCTCCCTGTCACTTTGAAGCAACATTGCCAATTGAGGATCGCCATAGAAAGTAAATTGAGACTTTTCAAACTTTCATAACTTTCTTATTTCTTAACCGATTTTGATGGAACTTTTTAAAAATTACTTCTCTCTATCCTCTCTTTCTATTAAAATGGATTTTTCCCCAGGGTTTCATTCCCCTTTAAAACGTGAGGAAATATGGAGTAACTGACATTTTCCTCATTTCTTTTTTATATCCATCCTCCTTCTTACAGAAAATATTCAGACAGTGAACCTACATTATTTGGTGACCATCCAACCATCTAAACAAAAATGATTGGCTGAGTTGCCTTGTCATAAAATAAAAGTTTTGGTTTCATATTTGACCAATTACAACACAAAACTTCATAGCAAATGATAGCAACTGAAGTATTCTTTTGAGACATATGTAGTAATTAGTAATTACTTCATGGAAAAATATTCATTTTATATTAAAAGTGGGTCTGCCTAGAATTCAATTGCAATTTTTTAACGTGGTCATGGTATGGCATAAAATTATCAGAAGGGAATAGACAATAATTAAAGGGGAAGCCAACCCCTGATATCAAGTTGTTTTAAATGAAGGAGAAATATTAAAGAAACAGATCAATGAACGTTTAAAGTGATTGATTAACTTTGTGAAAAATTGTAAAATCAGCTCAAATGCCAGTGAATTGTGTGCAGTCCTCTAACTATATATATAATTAAGGATATGTGAAAGTATGAGAGAAAATGGAACCCGTTTACTATCCTAAAAAAGAGAAAATCGCGATCAATCGCTAGCGCAAGTCGCTCGGCTTCTTTGCTGCGCTGCAGTCACAAAAACCAACCACCAGCGCTTGGCGATTTCAGAGCGGGTTTCCAGCCGCTACGGTATTCTGTGATAGAGCGAAGTATGCCAACCGTAAGAGTTCTTTAGGGTTCAGTGGTACTCTATCCCGACATCAATATTCAATCGTAAATATCTTGATTTATAAACGACCGATCAGCTTATAAAACTCAGGCGATTCCTGTCTGAGCTAAAGGTTTGCAATTATGATTACAGCATTAGCTGGAACAGTGATTTTTTTTTCAATCCTGGGCAAAGTTAATCAATGCCTTTAAGCAAAATCCAATAAGAAATAAGAAAGTTATGAATTTTTGAAGTTGTAATTAATCAAACAAAAATTGGCAACTCCATGACGTATCTCCCATTTGCCCTTATGTATTTTACACAAAACATGTATGAAACAAATGTATTCCTTTATCAAAAACTAAGGAAATGAAACTTTATGAAATTTTCTGTACAGACAAATGGGAGATGAGCTTGCAAGATATGTCACTGAGTTGCCAATTTGTGTTTGATTGATTACTGCTTCAAAAATTCATAACTTTGTTATTTCTTGTGGGATTTTGCTCAAACTTTCACTAATCTGTTTCTCTCATTTTTCTGTTTTTAATTCAAATCAACTAAATACCAGGGTGGACTTCCCTTTAAAAGAATATCATTATTTGAATTTCATATGTCTTTGTATTAATTTGCTGATATGATACATTCATTCACCCTCCATTTCTCATTACAGCCTTCTACACAAATTTTCACTAATACATAAAGATTGATCAAGAAAAAAAAGTCTGTGAAATGCTGGCAATTCCCGAGGTGATAACAGGAAGAAGAAAACTGTCGGATGTCAAGGGTCATCCCTGATCCCCTGCATACTTTTGTCTGAGCACCTGTTCACCAATATTAGAGGACTGTTAAATTTCAACTTGGCATGATTTTAAGCACCCAAAAACAATCATTTATTGACTTTCCTAGGGCAGCATTTTTGCAAGAACTTTCAAGAAATCAACCAACATATTTTGGTATTGCTGGTAACATGTTTTTTTTCCAAAGATTTGTTTAAAGGGATTCGGTAACTTTGTGGATGCTTGATTTAATAAGTTGTTGAATTTTGATATCTGTCTTGTATAATGATGTTCAGGAGGATAAATAAATAGCCAGGCATAGAACGGTTTTCAAAAATATAATTCTATTATTAAGATATCTATGACTGAATACTACCATTTACGAAAGCTAGCGTATGGCCATAGTCTAACACTGAGTCTATGGGGGTAAATGAGTCTGGCATTTCCGGTCACTTGCATATGTTTACTTTTGTGAAGCACATGATGATTTTGAAGTGCTTTTTTTTTTTCCTGGGCTTCATTTTTACACCATATTACATACACTGACAGCATGTAAGGCCAGGCAGCTCAGATTTTATCAAGCCTCTACAAAGTTACCAAATCACTTTAAATCTTAAAGGGAAATCCAACCTTTACAGCAAGTTGCTTTGAAAGAAAGAGGAAAAATCAGATAATCAGATTGGTGAAAGTTTGAACGAAATCGGACAAGCAATAAGAAAGTTATGAATTTTTTAAAGTTGTAATCACTATATATATGGGAATTTCAAATTGGCCGAATAGGTAATGTCACTGTGATGTAGCTGTGGACAACTCCCCCATTCACTCCAACACACAAAATGACTAAAATGTCACTTTTTTCAAAATGTATTACTCAGTAGGATCTCTTTCTTTCATGAGGACTTATGACAATATGCTATCTTCAACATATTTTGAGTACTGCCCCGAGGGTAAACGGGCCTAGAAGAAAACCACAATTTAATGATAGTTTTGTGTACGACAAATGGGGCAGTTGTCCACAAACATGTCACAATTGAATCACCAAATTGCCAATTTGAGATTCGCATAGATGTAGTGATCTCATTTTCCATAACTTATAACTTTCTTATTCCTTGTCCGATTTCTTTCAAACTTTCACCATCCAGTTTTTCTTATTTTTCTGCTTTCACACATATCATCTCATTACCAAGGTTGGATTGCCCTTTAAGGTTCATCAATTCATGGGTTCTTAATTCTCAAAATGAAATAGGGTTCATAATTCTCAAAATGAAATAGGGTTCATAATTTTTAAAATGAAACAGAACCCAGATTCATTTTTCTGGAATTACGAACCTTTGGAATAATGAATCTTATCACATTTTCAAAAATAAGGACCCTACTTCAATTTCTGAATTATGTACCCTATTTCATTTTTGGAATTACAGACCTTCGGAGTAATGAGCCTTCAAAATTATAAATCTTCAGATCAAGGAACATTTCAGAATGAACCTTAAGATCAACGAACCTTCAAAATTATGAACCTTCAGAAAAATGAGATACATGGATGTGTTCTAGCTACATGAAGGTGATACCAATACTGTCACATTTTAATGGGTGTTGCAAGCTGCCTCTGATTGGTTGCTCATCTGGAAACTTTTGTTACCATGTTCAGGTCTAAGTCATCTCAAAAGTGAAAAGTCTAATAGTACTTTAAAAAACCTATGCAAGTCACAAATGTCAGATTTTAATTGGATGTATCAATACAAAAACATAGGCAGTGTGAAAGGGCCAGTGATTTTGTTATCGAAATAAGTAAACATGAACTACATGAGAAAGTCTAAAATGTCATTTAAATGGCATCATAAAATAGAAAAAAAGACAATAGGAATGTTATCACAACAAAAAGAGTAAACAAATTAAAAAAAAAAAACTGACCAGAAATTATGACCAAATCACAACCTTACTTGGGAAATTTAGAGAGGAAGTTTGTGATCAGATAAGATAAAATACTCCTTAACAAACATCTAAAAGATGCAGTATCAAACCAAATAACCATTCAATTTCTTACCACAGAAATAAGACGAAATACAAACAAACAAACACATCTACAAAGCACCTCTTCTTGCCAAAGAATTTGTTTAAAATTGAATGCTATTACACAAACAGAGGCGGCATCAAACCACAAAACCACTGAGTCAGTCAGTTATCACAGGAATAGGACAAAATAAAAACAAACAATGCAAAATTTGTTGTCATGATAAGATAAAATGTACAAAGCATCTGCTCCAGACAAAGAATCTGTTTAGAATGAAACACTTTAACCCACAAACAGAGGCTGTATCAAACAAAAGAAATGATAACTTTGATATCACAATAATTGGACAAAACACAAATAAACAAACATGACTACAACCTAACAATCACACTCAATATCCTGTCCTTCTGGGGATACCATGAGTCAGACACATACTCAACGCAGTTTATCTCTCTCAGGACAAGTAGGGTCAAATCAGAAAATGGAATGAATGGAGAGATGAATAGATGTGGGGAACAGATGAATGAACAAGTCAAGATTAATGATATTTTAACAGTGTATCTTGAGGATTATGGGTTGGGATTTGGAGGAATCTCTTTTCAGGGAAGAGGATAATGAAATGAAATCAGTGCCATCAGGTCTTCTGTTGTCATTACTCATGGCAACGTGCTGGGAGTTCAATGACCTCCAGGCCCTCCTGCAAAATGTCTAGTTGCAATACTCAGACTACTCTCTTTTTTTTTCAAACGAGTGATCACTGATGTGACTCCCTAGTGAACATAAGAGTGAAAAATTCACTCTTTTTTTAAAGAGTAATTTTGGATATGAATGCTGTAAAACTAGAAACTGTCGAGTAGTGTTACATTTGTGGCAAGAAATTTCACCAATTGCAAATAAGGACTGTAATCATTTCATTTCAATCATTTCATGATATGAATTTTTTCCCAAATCTGCACCACTCACCAAATTTTACAAAAGTTTCTGATTGTACACAAGAACTTCTTGAATAAGGACAACGATTACACTAATCAAATTTAAAAAAAAAAAAAATAATATGAACTTAATCTTGGTATGTGGAGACACCAAACATACCTGTAATTTACAAAATAATGTAGACTCATTACATTAAAAGGGAAAAGAAACCATTCAGCTCTTTCGATGCCACATGAGTGTAAAATGGGAATGACGACTGGCAAGACAGACTACGGACCGAAACCGTGGCTATCCTCGAACCTTGGAGCTACTGAAATTGAACTGCACAGGAAAACCTAGGTTGGTCATGGGTGGGGGATTCCAGGAAAACTCATTACGCCCCCTCCTCATTAATGACTAATCAAAGCCCTTCTCTTTGAGGAGTGCATGTGATTTCTTTTGAATACAGATGTAAACATTTCCACAAAATCAACCCTAGAAGACCAATAAGTAATGTACAAACACTGCAGTACCAAGGTATCAAGTATCTTCAGTGTGTAATACAAATAAGGCACAATGAAATTGCCCATGTTGGTTCATAAAGGTTGAAGACTGCATGGGTGGCGACTACTTACAAGATGGAACTTCTCTTGAAAATTCTCCTCTGATTAGGATCTTATATATGATTTGAGGATTATTTGAACCATGGTACAAATACAGTTCTGATCATTCTTATTGGAAATAAACATCAACATTTCTAAAGTCGACCATGTCAATGTTAACTAATATTACATAAAACCATCTCAGTATTATGAGAATTTCTTTGACAGATTAATCGATAATTTGGTAAGAAAAAGTGGGAGGAAAGCATTAAGATTTTAGGCTTTCCTAATAATGCTATTTTACTTTTCCCCCAGGAAAAATCTCAAGTGTGTAACTCTATCTATGACCCCGTATTCATTACTGAGATCGCGCCATCTCTAATATGACAACACACATGCAGCGACGTCATTTCGGTGTGATTCATGGAGGTCCACAGCGATCCAAAATGGCAGACTGCTGGACCACCTCTAGGGGGTGCTTCACGAGAGATCTAGAGCACGCCAATTCGCATTCTCCTGTGCAGAGTGTGCCAAGATAGATCGTGCTAACCTCTGCGGGTGTGAACCCGCGGCATGCCAGTGGACCTCGATCCCAGCGCGAAATAGGTCACCCCACGATAGTGCTATCCACTTTCTAATCTACATGTAGTAATAAGAACGGGGTCCAAAATAATTGTGATTGGTATTTTTTTTAACGATCAAAATGCTTTATTTCAGATATATTTTCACTGTGCAAATTCTACAGAAGCCAACATGGTGTTTTCCAACCAATCTGATTTTTCTTTCTTTTTCTTTCCAAAAATATCTCCATAGGACTAGTTGATAACTTAATCTAATAACATTTCATAGTTGTTCATTTCTTCTTCTTCTTCCTGGTGAGTGACCACAATCAACTAGTTGATTATTCTGTCACTTTCAAAGGAGATCAGCATTGCACATTGCAGTAGTTTATTTACTTGGTGAAGTCATTAAATGGTTATGTTGGAGGTAAAATTTCATGAGCATCTTAGGTCCATTTGAATTTAAAAAGAAAAAAACAAACCCAAAACACTGTATGGTGGACTGTACATCTCATGTCTCATATACATACAAAATGATCAAAACTACTTAATCCGTTGGATATTATTTGATTTCCGTATAACATTCATTTTCCATAGATTCTTGACCGAGTTATATCCGGCTTATTATTCAACGGGTTATAAAGGGAATTGCCTAAAATTCTATGCTGCTTGCATCAAAGGGAGCTTCATTACACATACCCGCTGGAAGAAGTCTTCTCCACTCTCGGCCTTCCCGTCTTCAGCAGCTGTACAATGAGAGAGAGAGAGACAGAGACAGAGACAGAGACAGAGAGAGACAGAGCCAGAGACAGAGAGGGGAGAAAGAGTGACAGAGAGAGATAGACAGAGGGGAGAAAGAAAGTGAGAAAGAGACAGAGACAGAGAGAGAGACAGACAGAGAGACAGAGAGGGGAGAAAGAGAGGAAGAGAGGGGAAGAGAGAAGAGAGGGGAGAAAGAGAGAAAGAGAGAAAGAGACAGACAGAGAGACAGAGAGGGGAGAAAGAGAGAAAGAGAGGGGAAGAGAGAAGAGAGGGGAGAAAGAGAGAGAGAGAGAGAAAGAATGGGAGAGGTGTTAATCTTCAAATAAATTGTATCAATCACAAGCAAAACTTCTATCCCTTGACAAGTATTTATAACAGAAAATTTAGGACTATACTTATCTATACATATTTTAAATCACACCAACATCACGATACCAGCGGTTCTTTTTTACCTTCTTTTACAAACCATACCTTCCTATGCTGCTACAGAATGAAGCAAATTATGTTCCTAGGCCCGTATTCCATTCTGTACTTAAGTACAAAATTTTACTTAGTTTTCCGCGTAGATAACATACTTAAGCAGCTTTGGTATTCATTTGAATCTTTTGGCTAAGTATTTTAAATTAAGTATAAGAAAGCTCGCTAGCAGGCTTAAGCCAATTACTTCACTGGCAGGTATGTGGCTTTCATACATACGCGGAGCAGTATAAGCACGCATGTCATGCAATACATTTATTGCACATTATTTTATACTGGCCGTGTGACGTCATGATGGCTATTAGTAAGTATTTTTGCCTTAAAGTTGGCTTGCTGAAATAAAATACTTAGATTTCATCAGAATATGAGTTAAGCCAGTTTACTTATCTGAGCCAAATGCACAGTAATTTACTTACTTATGCTCTTTTTGATCTGGATACCGGCCCAGAAGAATAAACTTACCAGTGTGGAGCACCTTAAATCAACATTTTAAGTTCTCATGACACACTGATATGACATTTGACATATGACATCCAGGGAATTCCAGGTTAATCAAGCAAATGAATCCTTAGTAAAGTCTCTCCAACAAGTGACATGGAAGGACATTTCTAACTTGTTGAGCAAAGATATTGTGTGTGTGTGTCATGACATCAATATATCCTCTAGACTCCACTCATTTTGATAATGTGATTCCTCCAAACTACTTCAAGGTTCTATCTTGGTCTTTACTGCTTTTTTGTGCTAACCCTACTCACATTTCAATGGCCACATGCTGATGACATCCTTTTGTTGGCTTTTAAGGCCTTTTATACTCAGATCTAATCAAACCTTAATATAGGTATTCAGTCCAAAAGGAGAACATTATAATTGAGAAGTCTTAATTGGTCTAAATCCCTTTGATCTATCATACCTTGATCAATAAGCACTTAAATATCGACAATGGCTGGACAATGGATTGGAAATTAATTGGTAAATGCATGTGGAGTTTGGAAGTTGTCCTTCTGGCAACATGTAACTGAAGAAATAATCATCACATGATTTCTAGTGACCAATCAGGGCTCATTATATCTGTGCACTTAAGCAGTTCAATTCCTGATTATGTGGTTTAGTTGAATTTCGGCTTTGTAGTTGTTATGTTGTGATTTGATGAGTGCAAGAAGAAAAGAGCTTTCAAAGTACATGTACATCTTGGTTCACTGTTACTCTCCTGATATCAGCATTTATTGAAATAATATAAGTTAGAGAACAATTTTTTCATCACAATTTACTTTAAAAGTTGATAATATGGGGCCAGGGGCAACCATTTTCCATATATCACTGGACAAGCTAAGTTGTAAGGTAGAGAACAGTAATTCATTAATTTTTGTGACATTACTGGTCTAATTGAGAAAGTTCTCGAAAATATATCTCCAGAATCCCGGAGGTGTCTTAAAATCCATTTTTCTCAAACCGAACAATCTGAAATTGTGAAGGAGAAATAATCAATTAAAGCTTCAATCATTTTCAAAGTGCAGGTCTAAAGTATATGAAGCAAAGATAGTGCAGTATTCATGTAGTACAAGTACATTATGTGTATGCAACCATCCAAATATGTTGCTCTGTCAGCCTCTACTGATGCATTAAACCCTACAAGTTACCCAAACAAGCATGAAAGAAATAATCAAACTCCTTCTCCCTCCATATCAAAATAGCACAAATATTGGCACCATAAAGCACAGATCCATGACAGGGATTGACACTAATACCCCATGGGCCCCCAATTTCTAACTCCAGACCCCCCAAAATTTCAAACCATATATAGAGACCCTACAAATTTCAGTCCAGCCTAAATACAAAAAAAAATGTGCATCTTGACCACTTTCAAAATTCAGGAAAGTTGATGACAGCGAAAGTTTTTGGTTTTATTGTAACTCAAACCACAACATCCTGGCCCTGGAACCAGTCCCCAAAACAACCCAAACATGCTCTCATCGGCTCATCCATTTATCACCATTCAATTACACCACTGCAGAATCTGTATTTACCTCATCCCATCCCCTTTTGTCCCTTTCACTTTTAATCACCCATCCTTTTATCTCTTCTACCATCTACCTATATTCACATTTTCCAGCCAGCTTTTTAATCACCCTGTTTTGCATGTTACTGTTCCCCGTTATAAACCTGTCTCCATTATGATCCTTTCTTTTCTTATGTCAAAGGACCACCTATTCACATTTGAAAGTTAACTCCTCGATAATCTCCCAGGGGAAATACAGAGGCCTACATGACACTGAAGAATCATTGAGTTTTATCATTCTGATATATAATACAAAAGCACAATACAATCGGCAGGGGTAAGTAAATATGTCAATCAGTCAAATCTGTTTGACAATACGGGTATACTTCAGCTTTCTGATAGAGTAAGCAGAGAAAAGTACCGACAGAGTGCATAGTGCATGCTTCAACCACATTGTTCAAACTTAAAATTGAATTGATCAACATAACATTCTTAAATCACTTCCAAGTAAAATTAGAATATGAACGATTCTGAATCAAGTGTATTAAAGTGTAATTCTAAATCAAGTTTATGAATATTGATTAATACACTTCCGCTATATTTTAAAAATATCAATCAGGCTAGCTTTTCTTTATGAATTCTATTCAATTTTCCTTTCATTTTCTTTCTTTTTCATTTCTCTTTTGTTCTGGCAATAGATATCCAAGTAAGTATTCAGAAAAAAATCATTCAGCCTCATGAATGTAAATATGTTCAGCAAACCTATATATTTTCACATTATATTTATGCTTCGCCCAAACATCCATTCCTAAAATTAAAGGATAATTTCACTTTGTGAAACTTTAAAGTTGCCTTTCAATCTTGACCCTGCAACATATAATTATATACAACAGGAAAAAAAAATCAATTGTATGTCCTTCTGTCAAAGATTTACAATCAGAAAATGATTGATTGAGGAGAGAGAATCAATTATTGGACTTACGTTAAATGACCATGGTTCGTAGATTTAAGGAAATTTCAAAAGAAAAAGCATGGCACATTGATGTCTTTGTATCATTATCATTTGGACATTTATTTGGTGATCATTAAACTTTATCATGTTCTAAAGAAAAAATGATACTAGGTAAATAAAGAAATCAAACAAATACATCAACAAGTATGAATAAATAAACTAATTTCCTTGATTGTTACTCTTAAATCTGAAAAAGATGGTCACTTATTTAGACCAAAATTCCCTTTCTTATTTTTGATATATTGTGTAGACCCTTTCAGTTTAATTTTGTGATGTGAAGTGACGCAGTGGATAAAAGTGGATCATTGACTTACAATAGAATGGGGGATTAGCAAAAATGTATTGATTTCTCTGACCCCCACAAATGATCGGAGCAAGTATTGATTTGTAGGGTTCCAGCCCACACACCCCTACCCCATAGCAGATTACAAGATGGGAGGAAGACTCCTATACAGCAGTACACAGATAAAGTATCGATGTATCGCGGTTTGCGATGAAACTTCTGGGCGTCGATTCTGTTGCTTGTTTTTAACCGCATATGAAAGAGAAGGTGGACTGCAGGCGGCGGCGAGAGTGGGATTGCGGTTTGTGTTTTGCTGCTTACTTTGTCCAGGAGCGACAGTTTCCCCCACACACTAATCAATTTCTTAGCCAACCCTTGAAAACACAGAGAGCTTTTAATTCAAGATGATTATCAGCATTAAGCCACAATTCATGATATAAGCAGAACCATTACTTGTGCCTCACTAAAAATTACAGATCTCATTGAAAAATACACAAATAAGTTGGCAGAAGAAAGGTTAAACAAAGTTGACTCGGACAGTAGTCGACAGACCTGTCTCAGAGGCAAAGACATATATAGGCCTGCTTGTGATTTTTTTCTTAGTATTCTTATCAGAACAAGAAAAAGTAAAAGAAACACTCTAATATAATATAATTGTGCTTAGTTATCAACAACAAACAAAAACATTAATTCTACTTTCAAATTTTTTTCTTAGCTTTATTGTCAAAACAAGAAAAGGTAGAGGAAACTTCTATGATATGAACCAATAATGCTAAGTTTTCAACAACAACAAACAACATTAATTCTGACAAGCGTTTCATGGAATTCTAGTCCCTTGTTCACAAGGACAAAAGAAAAATGCAGAGAAAATATGTTTGTTTCATGTCAAAGGAAGTGTTTCCATTAGCCCGAGCAAGCTATGGATTGAGATGTCCGACCGATCAATGATTCTAGAAAAAATAATCCCGAGGTTTAAAGGGAAGGCTGAGTTCTGGGAACTTTGAAAAATAATTTGTGAGCTTTCTCATTCCTTTTATGTCAGTCTGGAAGAACATCATAGTAGAAATGTCCTCTGAAAAAAGATTGCTCTTCAAATGCCCTCATATTTGAAATATGACAGGAAAATACTGAATTGTTTGGGCTGAACATTCATGCCACATGTGTGTGCAGTCCTATATACCCATTTCTGTGTGTAGTGCATGTGCTTTTCAGCGAGATTCAATTTCTTATCATTTTGATGATTCCAAAGCCTCAGTATACACCAATTCTTATGTAGACATGATCAACCTTTCTTGAGACACTTTTGTATCACCAGAACTCAACTTTATCTTTAAGTTCCCCATCTCCATAAGCCAAAATCAAATAATCCCCACTCTTTCGAGGAATTAGTTTGAGCTACAGAGCATGCAACATTTGAGTCATAGTCTGAATTAATGCCCCTTCTCTTGTAAAATAGCCAGATAATCTGCCAAATGGCTGGCTATTTTACAAATCAATCTGGACTACCCCCGTCCCTATCTCCCTAGCCAGAGTGCTTAGCCCCACCTTTTTTCCAGGGCTAAAATAATCCCGTACTATCATGGAGTTAGCCCACATTGGTAAAATGCAATGTGAACAGAAAGTGGGCTAAGCTTAGTCCTATACTATCGATGGGGCAAAATCCTCGTTTAGCTCCACTGAAAAAAAAATTTGCAAGTGTAAAAAGCCTACAAAGTGGCTTAGAAATCACCTGCCCCTTCCCCCACAGAATAAGTGGGCTATTTTGAAAACTGGCTCAATTAAAATGGCCTAATGAGGATGGACCTGTAAAATATTCACAGTGGAAATAGGATTGCTACAAGGAAAGTTGGTCCCTAGAGCCCCCAGACAGGTCTTGTAGATCTTCTATGCAAACATCCCATGGTTTATAAAGAGGTGAAAGAAAGAGAGAAAGGGAGATAAAAGACAAGGTGGTTGATCCTCTCTGTAAACGATAATAACAGAAGAACAGTTTCTGGTACTGAACACACCTCTACCTGATCACATTGACAAGTCTACACAGAAGTGATATGAGACAGAATGACAAGCATCAGGTATCCATGGTAACACACAATCGTTCTCTCTCTCTCTCTCTCTTTCTCTCTCTCTCTCTCTCTCTCCCTCTCTCTCTCTCTCTCTCTCTCTCTCTCTCTCCTGTCTGTCTTTCTGTCTCTCTCTCTCTCTGCTGGGCAATAAAAGAAGAAAAAAAAAAACTTTGCGGAATTGAGCATTCCTTTACCTGCTCACAATGGCAGTTTGCATCATGGAGGAGAGATGGCATCATGTATCCATGGTAAAAGACAATCTCTCAAGATTTCATCCTCCTTTCTTTCTATCTCTCTCCCTCTCTCTCCCTGTCCCCCCCCCCCCTCTCTCTGTCCTCATATATATGTCTCTTTCTCTTTCTCTTCCTCTGTTTTTCTCCACTTTCTTTCAAAAAGTCTCTCTACTTTTAAATGAAATACTGTAGCTCTCCCACCTTCTTCCTTTTCCCATATTACTTTGTTCCTAAAACTGCCATTCTCTCACCATTTTCAAGCCTTCGTCTACCCCTTTTCTTACATGCAGGGGCATATCAAGTCAATGTCAGGATAGGGGGGATACAATATCAATAATTAAATGCTAAATATGATACACAGTAAATATTATTAATTAAATGCTAAATATGATACACAGTAAATTCCAAAATTATTTCACCATCCCTCCAAGATCGATACCCTGCTTACTTGCCAATATTCACCTAAAATCCAGTTGATCACCACACTTCTTAATCTTGGTCATTCAATTACTGACCTAAGCATAATGACAAAAGCAGTGAAATATTTGTATACATAAGGCGCTTTCACACCTACCCGATCAGGAAAAATACCCTTAAATTACGAGAACTTGTTCAGGCCCCAAAATACCCGATAATTATTTCGCGCTTTCACACCTCCCCGAACCAGAGCTCTTCGAGGAAAGTTCTCGAAGTTATGAGCATGCGCAGTACGGTTTATTTTGCAGACGAGGCGCGCTTTCAAATTCACTGCTTCTGCAGCGGTGGACGTGCGATGCGAGAGATGGCCATAATAGCTAGTTCTCGTAATTTGCTTTCACACTGCAAATATCCCCGCGACCTTGGAGAAAGTACGCGTAGTTTTGAGAAAGTACCTACTAAATTCCGGGTATTTTCTTGCGGGGATATTACGAGTACTTTCGTTTCACACTGGCAAAATACCTGGTATTTTCTGATCGGGGGAGAATACCCGATCAGAAAATACCAGGTATTTTTCCTGATCGGGTAGGTGTGAAAGCGCCTATATAGATTCAATGATTTAGTTGCCCTAAACAACCTCTATCACAGCAGAAGAAAAGTGATTCTCCAAAACGAATCTAAAAGAAAAAAAAAAGAGAAAAGAATACTGTTACATTTCACTGTGAAAATACTTCCTCACAAATAAACTTTAAGAAGGTGAGGGGGCTAAGAGGGGGGCTACAAACACTCGGCATCGAAAACACCATTCACGACTGGTAGATCAAAGGGGCCACTTGAATCCCATCCAAAAATGTTACTCCGCAAGCCCCCCTTAGAGCTAAATCGTCGAAGTGCGTGAAGAGAGCCGTAGCGTAAATAGTATGAAGTGAAAGAGCAAATAGTGTGTCAAGAGGAATTCCAAAGATCGATGTATTCATTTTGTGACATATCAACTGAAGTTTGATTTTATTTAGTTTGATCTGTATCAGTCATAATACCACCAGGTGACAAAAAGTCAAGATGATCCTCTTCACTTGTTTTTTTTTTCCAATCATAATAATATAATGTGCAATAATTATTTTTAAATGATTTTTGAGAAATTACACTGTAGCAACAAGCTAAAGTTTGGGATCACCCTCTATTTATTACTGTACATACACAGAAAAATGCAGTTAGAAGTAAACAAGACCAAACAAAACTATTACATATGATTATTACTATTCACACAATAAAAAAAAATTGTCATTCTAAGCATGAATTGATTTAGCACAATAAGAGTGCATTTCATATTCCATATAATTTGGAATAAAAAAATATGTAATCAGACCAATGTATCTTGAAATTTAGGATAACAAGAAGTTACAGTGACTTCATCTTCTTTCCCAATCATCGCTGCTCTTGGATTTTATTGTTTGCTATAAACAAATCTAGTGCTTCAGTGTTTGGTCTGAAAATTTACTTTTCCCGCTTATTGTATATAGTCTCAATGTAAATTGATGAGAGGAGGATTTTACACCTGTGACAAACAGTTAGTAGTTTGTAAACATCTTTGGTCACTTCTAGTGAAGTCGATGTCCTCAGTGTTTGCTCTGGACCTGAACTTTCCTCTTCACATGAAAAAATTTAACCATTCATTCTACCACCAAACGCTAACTAAGAAATTATAAAGAGATAATTTTCAAGAAATCTAGGGAATATCAGTGGGACCATCTAACTGCAATAGTTAAAGGAAACCAAAACCCAAGGAGAGAATCAATGTTATTGGAAAGTGAGAATTCAGAGAAGCACTTTACAAAAAGTTTCATTAAAATTGGTTAAAAAATGAGAGAGTTATGGAAGTTTTGAAAAGTCTCATTTTACTTTCTATGGGGATCCTCAAATTGGCAAAATTGCTTCAAAATGGCTGATTTTGTGAACAACTCTCCATTTGTTTTGTACACAGATTTTCAGATTTTCCCCATTATCTCTCAGGGTGCTCCTTGTCTCCTCCTGAACTCGACATATGTGGTGTAAAATACATTTTCCCATTATATATGTTGAGCTCAGAAGGAGATTAACTGCACCTTGAAAGATAATGGGGAAAATCTGAAAATCTGTGTACAAAACAAATGGAGAGTTGTTCACAAAATCAGCCATTTTGAAGCAATTTTGCCAATTTGAGGATCCCCATAGAAAGTAAAACGAGACTTTTCAAACTTCCATAACTCTCTCATTTTTTAACCAATTTGAATGAAACTTTTTGTAAAGTGCTTCTCTGAATACTTTCCAATAACAATGATTCTCTCCTTGGGTATTGGTTTCCTTTAAATGATTTGTTTTGTCAATGTGAATAATTGTTTCCTTTGGCCCTACATTCATCAAGATATAAACAGGACACTTTCCTGCAAATCGAGGAAACAACCTGTTTCGAGACCCCTTGCAATCAAAATAGATTTGAACCCACGACTTTTAGAATAAAAGCTATGGCTTAAGAGTATAAACCAATACACAACAGCGCCCCTCCCCCCCCCCACCTCTACCATTTCCTTAAGATGTAAACAGGGAACTTTCATTCGAATCCAAGAAACAACCTGTTTCGAGACCCCTTGCAATCAAATGGATTTGAACCTAGGACCTCCTGGACATAATCTGGGGCTCAAGGGTACAAACCACTACCTTAAACTGCCTCCCTCCCTTGTATCAATAATCTCCTTAGATGTAAACAGGACACTTTTTTTTCAAATCCAAGAAACAACCTGTTTTAAGACCCTTTGCAATCAAAATCAATATTGATTGGTACAATGTGTCATAGTGCACACAAAAAAATACTCCCCCGTAAACACTTTCACTCTTTACGGTACACGTCCAATACAGACTCCTCTCCAAACAATGCATTGATGAAAAGAAAGCCACAAGTGAAGAAGAAACTGAAAATGAATGAAAATATCCTGATTTCCTCTATCATCTGAATTCCATTACTACTTACTATATTTACTTTGATCAGGAATCCCTATAAGGATACTGTTTGTGTTCTGAAATGTATCTGAAACAATTTCAGATACATAACATTCCTCTATCATTTTATTTCTTCCTTCATAATAATATTGGTCTCCATGATGCAGTAGTGGTAATTATCAATTGCATGTTTTTAAATGTAACAAACAGTGATCAAAATTATTATTTCCTAGGGCTTGCCCTAAACTTTTTTTTTTTAAAGGAGGCAAGCTGGGCCACTTGAGCATGAGATCAAGATCATATCTTTGTATCTTACACACTGTTTTTTTTTTTTGGTGGCCACTGATCCAACAGTTACAGGTGGCCCGATACCGTTTCAGATGGCCATTGGCACCCGGGCCCATGCACATTAAAGTCGAGCCCTGTTTCCATACATATTGAACAAAACTGTATTTGTTTGAACATCTTGCAATTGAAGTTTTTTAGGACAGACTGAAGAGAATACATGATTACATTTTTTATTCCTGGTGATCTTATATTGCACATCCTATTTCTCACATTCACTACACTCATACCATCCATCAAAATGAAATAGAATCAATAAATGTAATATTTTTGTGAAATTTGATATGTGATGCTTGATGTTTGTGGGTATTGGGTTGTAAATGCCAATTAGATCTGACAGCCTAAATCCACATGGAATTTTGTGAGATTTTAAAATGACAGGTAATGATCATGATGACAGTCAACACATAAATAAAATGTTCAGAAACTATTTCATATTACTACTTTCATTTTTATCTTCAAAAGAACTTAATCAGAGCATATATAGGACAAGCAGATACAAAACACAAAGTGTCGTTTTAAATGTAGCTAAGCCTACTTTCAACAATTATTAATTTAAAACTATTTATATATCAAGGCAATTATGCTATAATATGACACTGCATCACAATAACAAAATGAAGGCATACAGAATCCATCAGCATAAAAATGTGTGATGTAGAGCCAGAGGGATGTGAATAAATAATAATAATATTAATAAATATGCAGTTCTTGTATAGCACATACATGTATCACAAATCATTATATCTCTACATGCTTTAATGAAAAGAAAAAAGGAGAGAGCGAGAGAAAAAAGAGAAATGGTTCACAATAAGCATAATTCAAGTTTGAAAAAGATGTTTCTGATATGACCTTACAGTCATAAACTGTAAAACATAATTACCACCATTCTGACTTTCAACAGATAATATGGTACAAAAATTGCATCCTATCCTTGAAAAAATATGTCTAATCTATCATTTGCTGGATGCCCAAATTCTGTCCATAATTTGGAAAATATAGATCTCTACAGCTTTCTTTCGACTCATTAGCGAGCCCTTTCTAAGCTTATACATGACATTGCAAAAAATTAACATTATAAAGGCTAATATAATTTTTTTATTTAACCTGTTAGAAAGATCACCGCCGTAAATGTGTTTGGTTACATATGGTCAAAACAAGTATATTCTTTAGTTACAGTGATGCTGGTTTCTTGAACTGACATATCTCCTGTTCTCAAGCCTATGCGTATATCGTCTTTTTGGAGCCAGAAGGGCGTTAGCTCTATACTTTAACACAGAGTTAACGCCCTTCTGGCTCCAAACAGGCGATATGTCGGTTTGTGAAACCAGCAACAAATTAGAATGTGTCTACAGATTTTTTACTGGATACGACAATATTGCTGCACTTAATTAGAAAAGTATACATCTCTAAATCTTTCTTTAGAATGATCAGTATAAGCCCTTTCTATGCTTACCACTATTGCTTGTCTTCATCAGGACCATTTGTGGGGACTCCTCCCACCCATTTATACCCCTACTGTTCAAACATTACCCCTAATTGAGTTGGACAAGGAGCGAAACTCTGCAAAGCATTCTCCTTGTCTACGTGTCACCTCAAGGTGGATGATCAAGAAGATGAGAGACCTTCTAAAATATCACTAATCTCCTCTTCTTTAGACTGGCTCAGGTAAGTAAAGCCCCGTTCATATTCGCCATCTATCAGTAAAAGTTGTGGCTTTTGTACGAATGTGCTACTGATAATGGCAGATATGAATGGGTACCACCAAATCATGTAGCATCTAGCTTGCTTCCTCCTATTTTAAGCTTTTACCCTAGACAGGCTCAGATAGGAAAAGCCCTGTATCTACCACCTAGCTGTCCCTACAATAGCTTCAAAGTTTAGCTGTTTTACGGATATGAACAGGTACTACCAAATTATGCAGTAATAATACAGAATCATTCAAGTATTTCCTCTAGAATCGCTCATTGATGCACATCAGCAATATGCAGTATTCAGGAATATGAACAGTGCCACTAGCTGTAAACCCAACTGCCTAATTGCTGTTCATGCAGAGTAAAATATCTGACTTAATTATGATCAATATAAATTTTATGCAATATAATATTGTATTACGATTGAAAAAGAACCAGACTTTAGTGAGGCACTGAATGTGGAACAGAACATCACAATCATACCAATTCTGGAAGCCGTACAACATTTTATACCCTTTTCATAGTAGGGGTAGAATGGATCCAAAGCATTACTCAATCCGCTCTTGGTCTGGACTTCTCGATCCACTTCTCGAGCAGGTTTGAAAACTGTTTGGCCCGTCTCAAGGCGGCTGCACGGCCACGGTGTGGAAGCTGAGGGGTTGCTGTGGGATGACTGCTCAATATCACCGGTACTGCACGGGCAGTGAGCAGCAACCTTGCGATAGCAGTGCGATCGATGGCCGTGCGAATGTTCCATGAGTCTACAATCTCTGTACAATTTTTTCTGCCCCCATGTTCACAGAAAAATTGTGCGTTTGCTGCACGATCAGCGTGAGGCCTTCACGCGATGCCCGTGCAGGGATTGTGCAATGCCACCTACGACATGTCTACAGGCTACGGGCTTACAACGTTTTGAAATTTGTATAACTTTCCGCGAAACAAAATCGGCCAAATGTAAACAAGGCATAAGGTATTATGAATATGGGCCATGACTCCTGCAGCAAGTGTTCTTTTTCACAGTGTGCAATGTATTGTGATAAAGTATGCTCAGGCTTAACTATCAATAAGATATTAAAATTCAATATAACACTGATCTTGAAAAGTTATTAATATTCATGTATCATTACATATCTTGATGTTCATAAAAACAAAACAATTATAAAAAATTAAAAAAAACAATATACACAGGAGCTAAGGATGACTTAACTCTGGAACACTAAAATAAGAAATCTCTGCAACAACAACAAAAAAAGAACAAAGATCGACCAAAATAGGCCTTGAGAAAATCTAATGCTTTCAAAATCAGCTCAAATGATAAAGAGTAAATTTTAACCCCCCCCCCAAAAAAAAAAGAATTATTTTTCACTTGAAAATGAAACATTTTGTACAATGACTGCAAGATGGTATAAACAGGCTTAAAGATGTACTGGAGGGGAGAAAGCATAAAGATGAAAAGGAAAGGATTAAGTACAACTGGTAATTCTTGTTCACAACTGGTATTAAGATATTTTTTTAGTTATCTTCATCTAGGATGAGTACTAAGTGATTCTGGCAAGGTCTTAAACAAGACAATTAAACAAGCCGACATCACTATGACAGTCAGTTTTCTAAAGATCAGGATGACTCTCTGCAATAAAAAAAACCCATCCTCCCTAGTCCCTACCCTAATTTCCCTTACAACCTACAAACAATTTTTTCATTATTTTCAGTCCCCCTTTTTTTAATCTGTTGACTGTTTTTGTCTAAACAACTGTGTTTGGGAATCTTTAGAAGTATAGGTATGAGTCAGATATTGGTTAAGTCTTTCCTTAAATTATCTTTGAAACAAGCTTTGTTATAGTTGCTATTTTTAAAATCTCTAACAGTGGCATAGATTCCAGGGTGCACATGCACCCAACAAATCCCCCCCCCCCCCAAAAAGGAAAAGGAATAAACAAAGAGAGAGAAAAGGGAGGAAAAAGGGATATGGGGAAAAGGGGGGGGGGGTGAAAGAAGACAGTACAACTCCTTCCCACACCATCCCCCCCCCCCCCCCCGATCAATGACCTTGTTAATTCTCACTCATCCACTAGGTGGGACCAATGCCCCCCCCTCCCCGGTGTGATGCTGGGCCCGGTGCCCCCTAAGTGTCTGGACCCAAGCTACGCCACTGATCTCAAATACACTTTTCCTATACAGAAGCAACGATGGATTAATATACAACTTAATAACAAGGGAGATTTCCATTTGTGGCGATGGCAAAGTTACCAAATTTGTTCTCCATCTTTTAATACACTCACTAGATCAAAGACAATAGCAAAGACTTTCAAGAAAGCAACCATAGGCAATTTCAATAGCTTTGTCCATCACCTTTTGAAATGTGCGAATTTTACAATGACGTATTATGTAATCCGAACATGATTTCTAGAGACAATACAAAAGGGTATTGAAATTGCCCTTGAGTTGATTTCTGGACAGTCTTTGCAAACATGTTATCCTTACAATATGATAGGACTTAAAACTACTTCTTACTATTTTTTGGTATATTCCACTCTTATGGATCTTCTTTCAAATAAAACGGTGTTTAATTCCCTTTCAAGGAAAAATGGAAGGAGAAAACTCTTCAAACCGGTTAGGAACTGACAACAAACCCTTTATTTGTAGTACTGAAATACATCCTCCCCCTCTGTTAATTTAATAATACAAAGAATGAATGATTTCTCACTCTTCAGTGGGAAATTAAAGGTAATAAACAGTAGTGGTAGCAAAATGAAAGTTGGCATGAAACTGCTCAAATATAGTCTCATATTGTTCGGCTTCAATAAAAAGATACATGAGTGAGTTAATCCGGTATTCTATTCATGATTTCCGGTGATTTTCAGTAAAATAATTCAAATGATCGAATATCAACGGTTACCTTATACCCTAGCTAAGGACCACCTACCCCGACGCTCCCGGCTCAACGGCGCATAGCGGTTCGCACACACTTGTTACACACACTGTTTTCACATCAAATTACAAGCGCGGTACCGCGCTTGTAATTCGATGTTTATTTTTCTGGACATTTTAGCTATTTCTAAACCATTTTTCTTCAAACAAATGTCACCTATGTTCGAAATTAATCATTGCACAACAGTATATGTAATAATTTCCATTCCAGCTGACAAAGTAGTTAAATATCCAAAGCGCCACCTTTCCCACTACTGTACAATACCTTTAAAGCAAACCCTTTGTAGTTTTATTTCAAAATACATCTTTACATTTCTTTTTAGTAGCCTGTTCCCACAAATCTCAGCTTGACCTTGAAGAGAATTTGTAGTAAAATTTCAAAGCCTTTAAACTAAAATATCTAAACATGTTCTCGTAGAAGTAAATCTCTGAAAGCATATTCCAATTATACCTTACAAGTCCTGCTCTAATTATCCCCCACCCCATGATAGTCGTTAAATTCCCCCAAAGCGGATGGATTAAAATGGGATTAACAGCAGGGATGATCCTGGGGGACTTCATCTCTTTCATGGGGTGGCCTTCCTCTGAGATTTGTATCTTCAGGATCTCTACAGGCTGACGTGACTGGTTACCTTTCCTCCGCTTTGCAGATTTACTTCAATTCTCTTGATAATTCTACAAATTTCTGGAGACCTCATAGGGTATCCATACAGGTCCCTCTTTTTTAAAAGATTTACTGCAATTCTCTTGATAATACTACCAATTTAGATCTGAGAAGAGTCTTTACAGGTTTATATACTTTTCCTCCTCTTTTAATAGTCAGGTTCACATGATGGGAGCTAAACTTTAAGTTTCGCTTGTAGTTTCAAACTGTAAGTTAACTTGTAGTTATCTTGTAGTTTCAGACTGTATGAACGGACTCGTAGTTTCAAAACTTTAAGTTTACTTGTAGTTCTAGAACCACAAGCGAGCTTGTGGTTAAGGCTGAAACCACGAGCAGTGGGTGGTCCTCCATCGCAGTTTCGGACCATGTGAACGGAATAAACTTTAAATTTCGCGAGCTTGTGGTTAACGATGACCTCGCTGTTCATGTTAAACTTCCGGGCATACCCTTCACACAAATTATGAAAAAAGGATCTGTATGTGTACTGTACAAGCAATCGGTAGTATCTACTTCCGGAGTTAACCACGACAATCGCTCAGTTTGTAGTTTCAGCTCGTTGTTTTGGGCTCGTGTGAACCCTCCTTGCGGTTAGTGAGTCGTGGATTCGTTAACTTAAAATTTCGCTAACTTTAAGTTTCGAAACCACAAGTCCAGTATGAACGTAGCTAATATTTTTTTCAATACTCTTGATAATACTACAAATTTCAGAAGACGTCCAGGAGGGTGGTTTTTTTGAAAAACTGTTACACTTGTGATGAGCAGCCAACGCTCTCCAAATATTCATATTTTCTTTTGGTTTATTAAAGACTGGCTAGTTATTCTTCTTTACCTCACGATACTCCCAGACAGAAAATCCTCACTTATGGCCCTATGGGGATACCTCATAGCTCAAAGGACCAACTGAAAATACTCTTTAAAAATCATATCTTAATAGTTAGGGACATTTTCAGACAATTACTATCAGCAATTAATGCAATTTTTATATTTAAGGCCATCTGTGACCATCTATCTTCAATCCATTTTCTACTCTATCACAAAAAACTGTATGTTAGAGGTTCCATGTCCTCATACTATATTAAAAATATGAGCTTCAAATATTACTTCTAGAAAGAGAAATTTGAATTTTAATTATCACCCTCTCTATAAGCGTAAAAGCCATTGGTGAGTAGACTACTCGACGCACCCGCTCGCCAAGATAAGGGCTCGTGCGGGACCCAACTCAGAGTTTGGTTCCGCGTGAGCACCTTCATGTTATCCTTTATTTCCTTCATACTCATAAACTGTTGTTGACCTATAGAATGCCAGATAATGTTCTTTGGGGTTGATTTTATACTTTCTAGTGATAAACAAGTTATTTTTCAGGTGATTGATACACTTAAAGGTAAAAAAACACACACACACTTTAAAAGCTAAACATTTGTATTTCCACAAGTTATAATACTTTTTCATACCTTTCATAAGAAAACCTGCAAAATTAATAACAAGATATTCAATATTCTTGCACTGTGTATGCTCTTTTCTAATAGATTATCCACTTCACGCCAAAATTGACCTTTGCAAACAGAATGATTGTAACAGAATTTGAGCACTTAACTTTATGCTTACAGTAAGCTTATAAAAAGGACTTGTGGATTGGATAAGTGATGGCATATTACGACAAATATTTGGCAAAGTAACCTCAATTATCCAATACATCATAGAACCAAACATCACCTACCCACCCCTTTCTGGTATGTTGCATCAGAATAAAAATACCCCACTTGTTAAATAAACAACAAAACTAACATGAATATGGAGTACAAATTGGTTCCATTGTATCTTTGCAGAAGTCATGAGACCCAGTTATTTAGGTCCAGTTCTTGTATTCAGCTGATTCTATCGCAATAATCGACAAAGTGGAATTCCCAAGAAGCTTTAATGACAACCATGTACAAACATCATATAATTGAACTCATAGAAATGCTAATTAGAAGCCAATTTTGTGCTCATCATGAATGAGTAATTCCCCAGTGCCAAACCTACCAAAACTGACCAATAATCTACAAAATCTTGGCCATTTGGGGAAATGTAATTTTGTTCAGTCTGTTGTAGGTCTGGGGTATAAATTATCGGCAATTTGGGTTACATGAATTTCTGATGCAGCCTGTATATTGCATGTTTATATAGTACCTTATAAGTGAATAATTAAGTGATCATTTGTTTCCTAGTTCAAAATAGTTCTACATGGAGATATGGAGGACAAGGGGACAGAAGAAAATTTCAGGTTTATTGACAAAATACCACCCCCACCCCCCCAAAAAAAAAATGTCAGGGGGAAAGATTAGGAGACTGTATCAATTCATGATTCAGCATTAAAAGTACCAATAAACTGTGATAAAATACATTAGCTTGTAAGCTACTGATGCAGTATGTAGGATCTGAACTGAAGGGCCGCACACACACACACACACACACACACACACACACTATGGACCATTTTATACCCACTAGACTAGAACTAAACGATTTCATGGCAACTGCTTTAATTGTTAGATTCCCATTATGCGGTTCTGATTGCTACAAGGATTTTACCCTTTTCAGTGCAATATAATCTTCCTACTATAAAAAGAAAAAAAGCTACTTCTTATGTAGTTATACATACTGTAGGCATACTAAGCTAAACGAGATTTTTAACATCTCTGAAAGGACGCTAATTAAAATCATCCATGTAAAAGAGAGAAAAAAGAATATAAGCTCTGTTAAAATGCAGTCTACAATCCCAGTAGTTTTAATAGCCTATAAGTAGGAGTACAATTCTACTTTAACAAAGTACTTAATCCACAATTCATAAAAAACTTCCAAGTAAATGATGTCTGTAAAATAGTAAACATTCATAACTTGCTGAAGATTCCAACACATTGAAAAATAATACAAAAGTATAACTGTTTAATGTATCATCTGTACTTTTTATTCTTTTTAAATAATTTTTCTTCAAACACACCTAAAAAGGTGTTCCACAAAAATAATCAATATCATGGCAGCAAGTTCTGCTTCTCAGTTGAGATCCTTGAATAGCAAATTATAGCTGTAACATATTCTGTGAAAGAGAAATAATACAAATATGTGTAATTCAATTATTCTGATATCTCTGGGGGCTATTTTCTCCATCAAATCCTTTCAACGACAATGAAGCGTGGGCCTTTCATGAGATGAAGATGAATATGAAATCTTACAAATGAGCGATTATTCGGGGCTAACATGGATGGCGGAAGCCCCCTCTGACCAAAGCTTGATATACCCAAGGCTATTCTCCGCTACTTCATGTATGCCGAATAAGAGAAGCAGGAGTTGCAAAAGATCAGATTAAAACACATCAAAGAAGGGATAAGAAGTAAAATGATATGAAAGAAAAGGAAGAAACAACACCAACATTTTCATGAAGTGCTTCATATCTTAGAATTTGCAGGATTTAATCACTTCCTATGGGTATAGGGACATATACAGAACAGAGGACATATTTTCTGACCAAACAATATTTGTTTACCCTATGGTACTTTTATAGGCTAATTTCAAGAAGTCTACAGGCCAAGATTAAGATTTCTGCTAAAAGTTAATATGACGATAATGATGGCAGTCTCCTTATTTCCGATTCACAACTTAAAATTTCATTTTAGGGCCGACTTATAGTTGTGTTACTCGCACGGCAAAGCATCCTATAATAAGTCATAACATTAGTACAGAATCCCTGCATTTTATACAAGTAAGCATATTCCTATTAAAAATGTTTTCTTTTTGAATAGGGAAATGAACAATTTACGCAACTATTGTTTACTTTTAAGAAAGACATTAGTATGTCATTTTCATTTCAGGATAATCCTAGACAATGTGTGTGGAGCCACTAATCAACTGCTTGTATAAATACTGACATAATTCAATAATTGAAAAAAAAAAACTAATTAGATTGTTAGCAACACACAAATGCTCATGCAGTTCTATACAGAAAACACAGCTACATGTGTGAGTCTATGACACAGCAAAAAAGTTTTCAAACTAGAATCCAACTCAAAGACTATAAATATGGATGAAGACGTCATTTGCCGTGGTCAACAAAGAAACCATCCTCACTAATATCACAAGAGTATGAGAAAAACACTTAAATGACAGAAACTGTCACATAAAGGCCAAGCTTAAATCCCCTCAACATCAAATTAGTATATTTTGAGGACTAAATCACTATAAAGTTTATTCATGGAATAGGAAATGTTTGAATAATGTATAAGGAATTTCAGAGTAATCACTATTATTGTAAGTATGGATCAAACTGGCAACATGATGTATAGGATGAACATTCTTCACACTTTAAAACATGGGAGACATCAGTTTCTTCACAAAATTACAGCTTTTCATGGATGGAATAAAACAACTTATAATGTAATCAATGTCGATTTTTTTTTTTCAAAATCAAGAAATAGCATCTAAGCTAGTAAAATTTTTACCCCCATAGAAGCAGAGAGGCATCCCACTGACAGTTGCAAATTTGTTACTCGTTACTTTTCAAAGGACAGTTCTCATTGTGAGTATCACGTTCAGTTAATCCCCTACCAAACACAAACAGTGCTCCTGCCAGGACTTCAATATCTCTCTTGACCACATATCACCCTTCTTTCATCCTCCGCACATCTTCCCATCCACAGGCCCATTTACACTGTGAAAAAAATGTGATTTTAAAAGTCACAGTTTTTGGTCAGCGTTCACACTTGTATAGTGTAGCTAAACATGCCAGCCCAGAAAACCCATGATCTTTGGACAAGGAGTGTGCACGTGCAAGGTATTTTTATATGCAAAACTAGCACTTTTGTTATTGCTGGTTTCAATGGTTTAGTGCAGTTGCCAAGCAACTTCTACCGGAGAGTCGCCATGTTTCAGTAGTCACCGTTTACACCTTAAATGTGCTGGCATGTTTCATGCAATGTTAGAAATACCACATCCAGGAGGAGGAAGAGGTTGCCATGTGATGTTTCAGGGGGCTTTAAGGTAGTTGCTGAGCAACTTTTACTGTAACATAGCGATGTTAGTAGAGTCACAATGTTTGGACCTTATAGTGTAAATGGGCCATTCAACAGGTACTCCAGGGGAGAAGTGTTACTGGTTTAAAGTGCTTGGTGACTTTAAAGAGCAGGCCGACTATTGTTCCCATGTTTGTGAATGTGTCAGAAGCATACCATTCAGGGGAGCGTTTCATCAAGCGTTTTGTCAGTGATTTTTATCCGACAACTGTTATAAGCTACTGAAATCCTTGCATCTGATTGGCTGAGAGCAAATTTGTCGGTAAAAATCACTGACAAAACGCTTGATGAAACGCTCCCCTGGGTGATCCACAAACAAATCATCAGTCACTGTTTAGAACTTTTATACTCATCATAGACTGGAGGAATGACCATGTCTTCCAAATCACATATTTTCCTTTTCAAGTTGCTTTACTCCTTCATCCTTCTTCATGAAGATTTAGCAGTCCTTAAAATCTGAAGGATCCTCTAACAAATCATTGGTTTACTGTTAGTAACTTTTCCACTCATCATAGACTGGAGGAATAAAAACAAGTATGCCAACACTGTAGCTCTTCTGAAGGGGAGGTGGATGTGGACACAGTTTTCCACTTTACAATAAATCTAAAAGGCCACAAACTTTTGATATCTCAACCTTCAAATTAAGCATGCTAAGTGCTTTTGTACCTGAAGGTGTGAAAAAAATATAAATTTTGTTCCTTTCTGCATCTTTCGGAAGTATTTGACGATTAGCTACCTTGGGAAACATTGCAAAACTTGCCAACCCTCTTCCATGTTGCCCTGAAAAAAAAAGGGAAAAATAGTTTTTTACGGACAACATGAAATAATGAAGTTTTCACGTTGACTACTGACCAGTATTTAATTTTCAGGCCATCCACAAATAGCAAAAGGACACATATAAGGCAAATATTCAATGTGCTAGGGTTGCCATAGCAACACAATGCATGCAAGAAAGTTCTATAGATATTACTTGCTTGTTCTACCATTGTGTTTCTTAACTGAACCAGACTTGTTCTTGACACTTTAGGACAATGATGTCAGTATACAAAGATGGGTCTTGTCGGTCATAAAACCCCTGGCATATATTTGGTAATCAATTCGGCATTTGAAGGCTTCTCGAAAGGTGAGCCGACTTATCTTTTGCAATATTTTTCTTTCATGACATGTTTGTAATAATTTATACTGCAAGCTATAAAATATCTGCAAATAAGTTCATAATTCCAGCATAACTGAAAACGCAGTTAGGGTGCCACATAACAAATCGTAGAGAGTAACATATATACTTTTTTGTTCACTGGAGGTCTTGTTAGATTTGCTACCGCAATGGTGAAATTTCCACACAGAAATTTTTATGTACTTTGCTGATTTTTACCCCAGATTTTGAATCTTTCCTGAGCTCTTGGATTCTCCAGATCTAGTAGACTGCTCTACTGATGATTCATGTAGGATCACTGTGGTATAGTGGTTCATATACTGTGTATATATATTTAAATCCGGATTTCCAGATTCAAATGATCTCCTTGTGCTTGACCAAATTTATTATCCAAACTTGATTTTGCCAAGATTAAATCATTTATCTTGTGCCATAATTCATAAATTTGGATATCAGCAGCACTAGCTGATATTTAAAGGGAAATCAAACCTTAATGGCAAATCGTTATGAAAGAAAGAGGAAAAATCAGTGAAGCAGAAAGGTGAAAGTTTAAACGAAGTCAGACAAGAAATAATAAAGTTATAATTTTTTTGAAATTTGTAATCACTACACAAATGGGAACTTCAAATTGGCCAAATCGGTATTCAGTGTGATGTAGTGGCAGACAACTCCCCTATTTACTCCAACACACAAAAATGTATTACTCAGTAGGATCTTTTTCTTATATGAGTACCTGCAACAATATGCGATTTACAATATATTTTGAGTACTGCCCCAAGGGAAAGGCGCTTAGGAGAAAACCACAAATTAATTATATTTTAGCGTACGACAAATGGGAGAGTTCACCGCCAATACATCACAATCAACTAACCAAACTGGCAAATTTGAAATTCACATATGTTTAGTCGTCTCATTTTTCAAACATCCATAACTTTCTTATGCCTTGTCCAATTTTATTCAAACTTTCACCATCCTGTTTTTCTTAATTTTCTGCTTTCACACAAATCACCTTATTACCAAGGTTGGATTGCCCTAGAGTTGGATTGGCAAATGTAACAGATTTCATCCTCCAGTCAATAAAGAAGATCTTGCTATACACGCCACTTCAAGGATTTGTCGAAAATACTTCCACATCTGAATGATTCACTTTTCCATCAGAGACTTAGATGACAAAATTTCTTCATTCATCAATATTTGAAGGAACATTAATAGCGGATTGAGAAAGAATAAGAGACACTCAAATTCCTGAACATATGCATACTTTTTGGACTATACCACTTGATGTGTCATTTAATTTGAATGAGCACAGCTTGATATGACTGTACCACTAACCTTGGAAAGCATATAATAATGTTCACAATTACTGACCCGAATCCTATAATCACACAATTTATATAATTCTCAGGCCTAAATGTCCAATCATGGATGTTATTGCTATGTTCTGAGGCATCAAGGTTTGCGACCATTATGAGTTTGATGTGGAACTTTGTAACAAATAGCCATCATTGGATAGTTAGAATGTTCAGTTTGGATCAGAATACACATTAATTGTATTATTGACTATCAATCCAAAAAAGGGAAAATTCTTTCTCACATTTTATGGGAAAATGTGCATCTAAATCCACTGCAAACAGCAGAGAGTGTACATGTATGATGGAGCCACAATCAAAGGCTGCAAATGTGGCAGGATGAAAAAAAAAAGACCAGAGGATTATGTGCTTAGAACTGAACTATCTGTGAGGTATGCACATCAGTGGACTGGATCCTGGCAGACCCTGTCTGATATGAAATAAGAAAATAGCCCCAAAATTCTCAGTGACATTAATTAGAGACAAGAATGTGCCTAGATGGGTCATAACATTTATAATGTATCCTGCATGGTAAGTGGAAGAAGGGCATTAGCTCTGTACCAAATACGTTATGTTTTTTCATACTCGTGCATGCATTTCCATTTGTGGACCTAACAACATGTACAATTACTTGAAATGACATCTCGATACACAATCTGCAAATTTAGCTCAAATTACACATATCTACTGCCAGAAATATTCAGCTTTCATTTCATACCACATGATTCTTGTGATGTGGAGATTTGCTATGAACTACATATAGTAGGCTTGAGCAAATAATTCATCTACATGTTATGTCTCCCCTAAAGTTGCTCATAAAATAGTATAACATTTATACAATTTGTCAATCTGGGTGCATGTGCATCTAAAATACATGTATGCAACAGCACTGTCATAAAAAACCTGTGGCGAATCCAGGATTGTCTGGAAAGTGGGGGGGGGGGGGGGGGGGGGGGGAGGGGCACAAGTCTAAAAAATCTCTGACAAGCACCAAAAAAAAACTACAGGTTTTTCCCATTTTCAGGTTCCTTTGGGTCCTTTTGGGGTCTAAATTAGCCGCCAAGGGGCAAAAATGGGAGGGAGGCACATTTTCTTTTCATACTTGATGTGTATTTAAGATATTCCAGATTGGGTGTGACAAGGGGAGGGGTACATGCCTCCTGTGCCCCCCCCCCCAATCTGCCACTGAAGATTTATAAGATTTATTTCATACCCGAACTATTCTGAATCAGGAATGAAGTTGGAGAAGGTCAAGAAATGGTACCATCCACTGGTACCATCCACGGTTACTGCATCCTCCTCGAGTGGCAGGGAGGTACAAGAGTTCACCATCTTAAAATTTCAAAGTGGGTATAAAAATGTCAACTCTGAGACAATCGCAATGATTCAATTCTGTAAACATATCCCTGGGACACCTGCCTAAAGCAGCGTTCACACGGGATATGGTAAACCACTTTTTAAAAAAAGAAGCGCTGGGGCAAAATTAATAACATGAAGTGTAGTGCTCTTCACGTTTCTGTAACTTAAATGTGAGTGTGCCATTGATCTCTACCTCACATGGATATATCATACACAGGGCTCTATGAGAGCAGTTGATGCGGCCACACAACCAAAATTAGGAGCCCTCACCAAACACAGTACGTGGGACCGCTTGGAACATAGTGCGGGACATCGTCTGCTGTGTACGATTCCAGTGTAGTCCTATTTGAAAGATACAGGATTTGATTTTTTATTCAAAAAGACATTATACTCATTGTCACATTAAATCACCTTTAGAATATTTGTAAGGGCACACATGTTTTGCCCGATTTTGCAGTTAATTCGTGGAAAAGACTTCACAGTGCTGAATTATTTCATTCTAAAAATGCATAAAATTGTATTAAAACAGTACAGAAGCGGGGTTTTTCTGCGAGCCCAAACATGGCGACCGGTGGCATCAAACGTAGAGGGTGTTGCTTTATCCACTGGTAGAGATTGATGGAGTATGCTTATATGGAGCTTATATTGTGCAAAGCCACTATTTATTTCTTCCTCATTTGCTACTCACTTACGTGTAAATGGGTAATTACTTTGCTGTGGCAGTTTTTTTGTTCTGGTCACAACATCATGTCCGCACAACGCTTAATTATTGGGGCAAGATAGGAAAGACAGAAAAACAAACATTTCTGAAACAGTCTTTAAGGGTTGGAGGTACCATGCATACAATGTAGTTAGCATATGAAATGTATATTTGTTTTGGAGATAAAGCCAAATTGATAAATAAAAAGAAGCATGTTGTTCTTTCCTATATTAAGCAAGCTAAAAAGTGGGGGCTGGGCTTTATGGGGAGGATTAATTCTATCTATAATCAAAGTTATACAAAGATTTCTGAAAAGCCCTGTTCTTATAATTTAGTTTTCTCAAACTCACTACTAATTCAGTTTTCCAACAGTACATAGGCCTAGTATAATAAGACCCACAAATTCTGATGACGACTTTCTTGTAGAAATGCACAATCCCCAGGGATGGAGATTAACTACAAGTTTGTATACAAACCTCCACCCCCTCCCCCTCCCCCATTCACACAAACAAAACTTAACAACACGAAAATATGATAAGTAACGGTCAGTAATTTTTCTTGCCTGAATGTCATGCAATGAAATGTTGTACAGCAAAACACAGGTTTGATCATCATTTTGAATGAAAATTCAGTGAAGGATCAGGGTCCATCGCCCATGTGAATGTCATTCAGAATGAAAACCATACACCTGGGTAATGCTTCGTGTCAGAGTGTGCTAAAATGAATGGCCAGCTGTAATTCTGTATGCTCGAAAGCTGATATTAAATACATAGTGTAAGCTGACCTCTCCAAAACTAGTTTTATCAATACATTACTTTAAACAAAATATACAGTACAGATTCCTCTAGTGTGAATGCCTTTCAATTGAGAATCTCATTCTCAGATTGCATCTCTGTATTTGTGCCTGTTTTGTCTATTGATAACTTAATATGCATGACTTCCACATTAACTACTTTAGAATACAAGGAGGCTCACTGAGATGAAGTTTATAGAATGGTTTGGTAACATGTCAGTAAGTTCCATTCCAAAGACACTTGTTCTGTCCACACGAAATGTGAATAAATTCAGACCTAAACTTGTACACTGTATTTTCTGGTAAAACAAGCATTCTGTCTGTTTAGAGCTAGGAGGGCATTAACTCACATCTTTTGTAAAGAGTTAACACCCTTCTGGCTCCACACTGATAATTTCTTCCATCTCAGCAATTCCCAGTGGAATGATGATGATGATGAGTTGATGATGATCATGAAATGATAATAATAATGATCTAATAAAAATGTACTAATACTAATAATCACCACAACAATAATATATACATGTACAATTCTCATTTAGCACACGTTATCATGTAAACCTGAGTCTGAGATGTTAAGACTATGCTCTCTTATTCTTATCCTTTAGAATTTTGGGAATTACTTAAAAACATGAAAATATGGAATATAAACACGAATCTCTTCCACTATACCTGCTGTATTTATAAAAATAACAATCCTTATACAATTACATATTACAGTGATTGTGTTGGACTCCGAAAGGAAAGGCAGAAAAAGCCAGGAACCAACTTGGAAATTTTTACAAATATAATGGTTGAAGGCTTCTCTTTGCTATTGCAAGATTTTATCACACTCGAAATCCAGCTTTACTTTCAGCAGTGTTGTTATGCAGCCGTCCATTTAATCCTCTATGTTCCTGACACAAAGCCTTATATGCAATCTAACATGCAAGCTTTCTTTATCTTCTTACAATTTAGAAATCTAATGATTCTAATCCCAGAAAATTTCTTACTCCCATCCCTATTCATAGGAGCTGTGCTTTTCTTCGAGAAAAATCAGAAGGAATGAAGTGAAAATTATATTTTGGTACTGTATCTGCATCTGCCAGGACAAAAAGTTAGCTAAGTATAGTGGTCTTGCAAGCATGAAAATATGAGGCATGGTTTCTTGATTGCAAGGCCCTTTGAAAGGACTTGATGCAATAGGCCTCCTTGTAGCATGTTTATACCTGTGAAAAACGCATAGGCCTACAGAAAAAAAAATATATGTTGCCAAAAGAAGTTGTTGTCATGACAACTTATGAACATAGACCTCTCCAGTCATCCTGCTAATGCCTTGGATGTACAGTATTTGAAATTATTCACTTCAGATCTACATGTATGCTTTCCATTACCAGGTAATACAAAGCTAATTACCCCCCTCCCCCAACTCCAACCCCAACCCCACCCCCCCCCCCAAAAAAACCCCAAAAATTCAACTAACGATTCTAAAGTTTTTCTTCTTCTTTTGTTAAAAGTACTGAAGATATGTTCCTAAAGTATTGAAGATATGTTCCTACATGTATATTATTGTAATAATGCAATTTGGTCATTGTTTATGTTCTAATTATGTCATTTGAAATATGAAATAAAACTGAAACTGAAACTGAAAGTTAATGTGATAGGAATCAATGAATAGACACATGCATTCTATGACCCCTTTTCATCTCTTTCACCTGGGGAGCATTTCATCAAGCGTTTTGTCAGTGACTTTTACCGACAACTGTTATAAGCTACTGAAATCCCTGCATCTGATTGGCTGAGAGCAAATTTGTCAGTAAAAATCACTGACTTAAACGCTTGATGAAATGCTCCCCTGAATTCTAGTATTTCAAGTAAAGGATCAGTCATCTCTTAAGCCAGCATACATGTACAGTACTCGTGAGCCCCAAAAATGAATTTGTCAAATTTCTCTTCATAATTAATATTCCTTGATAAATAGAAATATAGTGTTAACTTTATGGTTATTGAAATTTGCTCCTTGTAAAGTGGAATATTAAACAAATGAGAGATCAGCAATAATATAAAACCTGGCACTACAATCTTATTTTCTTATTTTTTATAAATAGATTTACATAATATATTCACAGTGGATTTCAGGGATGTCAGATAAATGGATTTATAAATGTTGTCTATATCCTTAGAATTAACAAAATCATATTCTACCTACTTTACTTGTGACACTCGACCATTCTAATGTACACTTAAAATATGAATATCTGTCTAAACATGTCAGAATAACACAAAATACATAAAAACACTTCTATGCTTCATTTTCCACCAACTGTTAGCATTCAAAAAGCAACAATTACGCCCCTCAAAGAATAACTTGACAACTGGTGTCAAAATTAGCCACAGGGCAGGCATTTTCTCTAGGAATTTCACAACCATAACAACAAAAGTATGCGATCAATGTCCCAGATGTAGACGTCCACAAAAATTTGCCATGCCAATTTTCCTCCCTATTCTAAACATTTTGCTCAACACTAGTATTCTGTTTCACAACTCCAGCATCCCCTTTGTACATGCACTTGTCAGCACCAAATTATCCCCCATTTTTTCCCCTCCAAAGTTTGTATTTGTTTTCCTCAGCAGCCTCTCAATTTCCACTTGCCGTTTATCCTCTCGTAAATTCACAGGTCAAGCCCATGTCCCTGTGGACCAATTTTGTAAAAAAAAAATCAGGATTTACTGAATTGTGAGTAAAATATGGGAGGGAAAAAACATTCATGGGAGAAATTTAACTTCACAAAGATTTGTGTACGGATAATAATAACCACTTTGAAAGTGTGGAAATCAATTTTATTTAATTGATTTCAAATTTTGCTTCTCATTAGTTGTTGACATTTTCCCAAATCCACAATATTTCCTGGTTAGAAACTTGAAGTCATAGATTGGAATTCTATTTCATTCTTCACTAATTCATCCACTTGACTTCATGATATTTCTTCAGCAATCAAGACATTTGAAAGCAGAGGGCATGCAAGCATAAAGTATGAATTCACTTTGTGGCCAAAAATATATAAAAGGTTGTTTTTTTTAATCCTCAATTTTCAACTGATTTCACAGAAAATGTGTTGCCACAGAGAGGAGCCTTAACGTTCATTTTATCCCTAATATTTTTTCACTTTAAGGAACCCATGAACATATTCTTTGGAAAATGTAAGTGCTTGATACATTGTAAAATATACATTGTTTTGAAATACTTGATAAATCTTAGAATGCCAAATTCAAGCAAATTACTTATATTGTGTGTGTACATGTGGGTAGGGAGGAGGGAGGGGTATCTAAAATATATTGATACTCAGACAACATACTTTCACAGGGGGAGGGGGGGGGGGGCTAATTACTTCTCCTTGAAGCCAGACTTGGTAGGCATGAATGAAAAGTACAAGGCATGATTACCTTTGGAGTATAATAAGCCATTAGGAGAGCAGGCATTGATAGATAGCTTCGGGTCATGCTAAGCAGCAGGTCATCTGGGGATGAGATACACCACTAAGGTGCGGACATTCTACATGGTTTGCAGTAACATTAGGTTATCAACCCCACCACTTTCTTTATCAATGTCTTTTGTTTCTTTTTTGCTTCTGCTTTTCTCTTTCTTTCTCTGTCTGTCTGTCTGTCTGTCTCTCTCTCTCTCTCTTTGCATTTGGTGGTGTTGCAATCTCTCTTTCTATCCAATGTTGTATCTCTTTCTCATTTATCATATTCATTTTGCAGAATTCATTTCATTTATTTTCCTTTCATTATATTCTAAAATAGTTTTAAGCATATCTCGCCTACTTTATACTTTGATAAATCTACATTGTGGCATGCCTTATATGCTCAGCAAACCCATTCAAAACATTGTTAGTCTTCCTATTCATGTTATCTTGTTATTAATCATTCTCAATTTTCATTCAACTTTTTTTTTTTTAAATATCCCTATTATTATTACTAGAATAGGCCAAGTAACCCTTCCTCACGTATACAAGGAAAAGTTCTTTGTCCTTTCCTTGCCTAAGCTCTGAACTGGGGATGATGGTGATAAGTGATGATGAGATGAGGAGGAAGAGGAGGAGGAAGAGGAGGAGAAAGAGGAGGAAGAGAATGGCAGTGGTGATGATGAATTTTATTGATATCGAGTATCAATGATTAATGGTTATACAAGAATGATGGTGGTAGTGGTGGTGGTGGTGGCAGTGGTGGTGGAAGTGGTAGTGATGATGATGATAATGGTAGTGATGATGATTATGATTTAGGAGAAGAAGAATGATTTAGGAGGAAGATGATGATGATAATAAGGATGATAATGATCATCAAGCTGAACATGTTGAAGATGGTATGATGCTGATGTTGTTGATGATGATGATGATGATGATGATGATGATGATGATGGAGATGATGATGATGATGATGATGGAGATGATGATGATGATGATGATGATGATGATGATGATGATGATGATGGCTGGTGGTGTATTGGAGTTGGACAGAGCATGCAGATATATGGGAGTAGTGATGGAACAATAGGTCTGGTTGGATGAATTTTAATTTTTAAGAATATTCTGTCCCTCTCCTGAATCTAAATAATGCCCATCCAATAAGAAAATGAGGTCCGACTTCAATGATGGGACGCAAATAGTTCACACTTTAGGATTTAGAAATCTAAAAACAAAATAGATCTACTGACAAAATGATCCTGAAATTCATAGATCTAGATCTAGTAATGTTACCGTCATGATTCATCTGTCAACGACATGAATATGGCCAAAATGTCTATACGGTACTGACAAACGTAATCATCTCTAAATTAATAAAGAAAAGATGATAAGTGCAGGAGATTTTATTTACCTTGAAGCATTTGCTCCAGCTTTCGTCGATCCACACGAAACCGCTCCTCCACGCGGTCGGGGTCAATCTCTGTCAAATCCTCCGCCTGCTCTCCGGGCGAGGCTTCCAGGCCGGGCCCGCTGTCGGACTCGTCCGAGTTGAAGCCACAGTGGTCGTCAATTATCGATGGAGATTCTTCGTTTTCTTCCGCAAAATCACTCATTTCGGAGATTGCGTCGTCGGTTTGGTGAGCCATTGCCGCTAAATATCTAACATCTGCGCTTTCAGGAGAAAACGTCGGTCAAAATGAGGGAACAGACTCTACCAAAACTCGGGCAGACGATACATGGATGTCTTTGTCAAGCTCGTGTGTTGCATTGATGATGGGAAGAAGTTTGTTCACGTCGCGTCGATCGCATGACAGGTTGTTTATTTTTGGTGATGCGGCATCTGCCAAGAAAGTTTTCTAAGGTTTACTTACGATTTACGAAAGAGGGCGATAGACCACTTTGCCGGAATTAAATGATCAGGTTCGAAAAACTTAGGCCTAGATTGTCTCAATTTATTTGGAGCAAAGCAGGCTTGACATAACACAATATAAAATCATTCGCCTAGGTATTATGTAAAGTCATATTATTATTAAAAAAGAAAGAAAAAAAAATTCTGGTACTTCGTCGGCAAATTTGATCTGACATTCCCTAGCGACACCCGGCTAGTTGTCTACCCTTTCTATTTTTCTCTATTTGTTCGTTAATCTTTTTTTTTTCTTTTTGGGGGTAATATCTTTTATTCCCTTCATCTCTCCAGGGGCGGATCCAGGGTTGTCTGAAAAATGAGGTGGGGGCGAAATTTTTCTAGACAGTATTTTTTTTTCTTTTCAAGGAACGCAATTTCAGAAATCTCTCTGACGATCTGCAAAGGGACACAAGGCGGAAAAATCTTTGAAAAGTAAAACACAGAAAAAAACAACAACAGCAAAACAATAACAAGAACGAAAAAAGATATAGATCAGAAGTTTTAGACCTATGTTCATCCCTTATGCCCACCGCACACTATATTCAATCGGTCTGCGATCAAGCACTCGCTTGGATAGAGTCGTATCTGTTTCGGCGCACTCACACTGTTATTATTGGAAATGAGCGGTCATCCACAGAAATCATCCCTCAAGGGGTTCCTCAAGGGTCCGTATTGGGCCCAATCCTATTTACCCTCTATACCTCTCCCTTAGAAGATATTATTGATACTCACAAAATTCATAAGATGTTCTATGCAGATGACACACAACTGTACATTTCATTTAAGAGAACTGATAATGTTAATGTCACTTCACAGATATCAGAGTGTGTGCAATCAATCAAAGAGTGGTCTCAGGTAAATGGTTTAAAGCTCAATGATACAAAGACTGAGTTTCTTCATCTTTCTTCACGCCATAGGTCAAGCAACCTCATATCAACATTGAACATAAATGGTACAATTGTTCATGCAACCAGAACTTGCAGAAATTTAGGTGCTACTTTTGATGATAAGTTCACATTTGAAAATTTTGTCTCACAAAAGTGTCGCTCAGCTTCATTTGGATTATACAAAATAGGTAAAATTCGCAATTTTTTAGACAAACCAACCACTGAACGATTAATTCATGCTTTTGTTATGTGCCATTTTGATTTCTGTAATAGTTTACTTTCTGGTCTCCCTTCTTCTCAAATTCAAAGACTACAACTCCTTCAAAATTCTGCAGCCCGACTTGTTACACGCACGAAGAAACATGAATCAATAACTCCAGTCTTAAGAGATCTACACTGGTTGCCCATCAAGTCCCGTATCCAATTTAAAATACTTATGTTAACCTACCAATGTTTACATCAGCTGGCTCCTACTTATCTCTCTGAAGTACTAACTCCATAAACCCGATAGAATGTTACGTTCCAGTTCCAAGTCCCTGCTCTGCGTTCCACAAATAATGACAAAATCATACGGGGAAAGGTCTTTTACATATTCTGCCGCTCTTTTGTGGAACAAGTTGCCTGAATATCTGAAAAGTATAAATTCCTATGAAAACTTCATTAATTCTCTAAAGACATACCTTTTCACCACTTTATAGTTAATCAGAATCATGAACCCAGTGCATCTTTCCTTTCTTTCCTCTCCTAAAGTGCATAGAGACATGTAATTTTGCTTATGTGTAATGCGCTATATAAGAATGTTTGATTATTATTATTATTATCCGATTTCGGAAGAAAAATGTAATTATAGCACTTGATGTAAACATTTAAACACATTTTGGATTGAGGTTCTGAATAGTCATAGATAATACAGTAAAATCGAAAATATGGCCTATTGCGAGCTTTCCTATCACAGGAAAGGCCAAATCGGCTCCGAGTCGTACTGACGTCAGAGCAGTCCTACGATTGTCTACGATTTGAAACTGATTTGGCCCTTATTCCGGGTATAATCGCACCAAAGCCCTATAAAAGTACTATGTCCAATATTCATATTATTGTTTAGAACCTGAATCAGGTAGATTTAATTTGTTAAAATGTCCACATTTAACACTATTGCGATTTATTTCCAAAATTGGATCGCAGTCGATCGTAGTGTGGAGTGGGCTTAAAGTTTCTGGCGACCCTTCCAACGATGCGAAAGAGGGGGCGCTGGTCTTTCTTACCGTAAATTTCAGAATGCTGGTATTTCGTACCTATTTTCCTCAGTAGAAGCCTCATTGACCCTGTAGGACCACAATTCGTAAAAACAACGCAAATCGTAAAAAATACGCAAAAAGTAAAAATGTACGTTATTCGTAAAAAATTATTTTTTACGAAAAAAGACGCATTTTGCAGAACAGGGGTCTCGAGAAACGTAAAAAAACCCGACGTGTTTTACGTTTTGCGGTGCATTATGAAGTCCGTAAAACATGCAAAACGTAAATCGTAAATTTTAAACTGACAGTTAACATCAATTGTATGATGTACTACAAACATTCATTTGTTTAAAAAATCATAAACTAGCTCTGTCCTTGACCTTTGACATCTGCTTAAGGAAATTGCGTCAATTTTGTCCAAAATGTGACATAAATACTCGTCAAATCATGTCAAGTTGCATGTTTTCCACTCCACAAAATAGTCACCCTTTTCCCAAGGCTCGTTGATCAGAAACGAGACATTCCTTTATCAGAGGGTTCATTACAAATCCGAAATAAGGATCATTACATTCGTTGCATTATTCTGAACGTTTCTTGTTCTATATTTGTTTTTTAAAAAACCGAAAATTTAGAGAAAATGTATTCGTTAATCTGAAAATAAAAAACCCCTAAGTTTTATGTACTAATAAACATTTAACACATTTAAACGTAAATATAAATTGTCTTTCCTGGATAGCTACAACAATCAAGAAACGTATCATTTATTAGACGGCCTCTTTCCGCCTGCGTTCCCTCTATCTCTTTCTATTCCTCCACCTCTCCTTTATCCCTTCCTCTTTATCTTTCATTCCCCCTGTATTGCTTGTTCACAACATTTTTTGTTTCTGTCTTTCTTTTTCTCTCTCTCCAGTACTGTTCACATCCCCCTTTTTGTTCTTTTGTTCCTTTTTTCCGCTCTTTTTAAAAACTTGTTAATAGTGCTCAAATTAGCAAGTTTCTCTCTCTTTTTTTTTCTTTTAATTCATGGACTGTAACTATTTTTATTTTTTTCAAACAGGGGTCTATGAAATACAAGCCATGCTGATTTAATAAACTCCTCCACTTATGTTTTCCTTTACAATTACAATGTTTACATCATACCAATTATCACTTTATCCGTGTAAACCATAACCAAGTCCATTGAATGATGTTTTGTTTTATCTCTGTTTCAATTCATATATTTTTAATGTTCCTGTTCTTAATTTTCATATGTACTGTTTAAAAAATGGAAAAGATATACATTGTACAAGTTTGTGGAAATCAATAAAACTTTGAAACTTTGAAATAACAACATTGTTGAAACTTTTTTTCATTTTTAGGATACAGAAAACCTTTTTAATTTTCAGTTTGACCAACATTATTTCATTTCAAAATTAATAAATCCGTTTACCTTTCCGGATTAACAAACCTTTCGGAATAATAAACTAATTTTTATCAGAAACCGCAAAATAACCAATACTTTCGGAGTAATGAACCTTTAAGGACTTTTTGGAATGATTAACCTTCGGAATAATTGTATTGAAATTCATTTCATCCTTTGAATACGTTCCGTGTCTATGTTAACAAGCACTTTACAAAACATTACCCGGCATTTACATGTATTTTCCTGTATTTCAATTCTATTTCAATGCAATTTCAATTTTATTCAAAATAAAATGAAATGAAATGGATGGATATTATTGTACGGGTACACAGGCGGCTCCAGATGGGAAGTAGTGTTTTTTTTTTTTTTTTCCAACATGGATTTCTATGTAAAATTTAATGCTAAAAACGATGGCATCGACTGATGTTGGGTAAATTGTGCCCAAAGTGCCCATATTTTATGTTTTTGTGTCCCGTCATTGTTTTCATGCATTTCAGAGGAAACCTTGGGGCTAGAAACGTTCGTTTGGTGTTGAAACCCCATGCACTATGAACAGTAAAATAAAATAATATGGTAATGGTTAAAGGGTACCAATCACCAAAAGTAATTTTGCTCTGTATGTTAGAGGTTTCATGTCGTTATACTATATTTAAAATGAGGGCTTCAAATATTCATTCTATAAAGAGATATTGCAATGTTAATTACACTCTCTATAAGGGTAAAAGCGACGCGTGACTAGACTACTCGACGCACCCGTACGCGCTCGCCAAGAAAAAGGCTCGCGCGGAACCAAACTCGGAGTTCGGTTCCGCGCGAGCATTTTCATGTTATCCTTTATTTCCTTCATACTCATTAACTGTTGACCTACAGAATAACAGACAATGTTCTTTGAGGTTGATTTTATACTTTCTAGCTGTACACAGATTATTTTTTCAGGTAATTGGTACACTTTAAGACCCACCAAAGACCACATGAGCCCGGTGTTTGTTCCAAAAGGGCCCCAAAGGACCAGCTACTCACGAGAGTCGAAAAGAGTGCTTTAAATGCTTTTCTCGAAGTAACAGAAGATCAGTAAACATGGTAAATCGCCATTTCGATGTCGAAATACAATGATATATTGTGGGCATGATGATATGGTGGCCAAATATGAGTCAGGTGTCCAATTTCTGATTTTAAAAGACCAAGTGTAACAAAAGTGATTCTGGCGCATTAAACTATAGTGGGATGACATATTTTCTTTATAACGATATTTGAAAATGTGTTCCACGAATAGTATTTATCACATCAATTAAGATTACATCATTTTTTTTTTTGGGGGGGGGGCACGTGAAAGGACATGGGAGCCCTGAATCTATTCATTACAGCCCATTTGAAAATGAAAAATCATATATTACACTTACGAAAATAACGAAAAATATTATGCTACGTGATGATGATAGTCATGTAATAAATAATACACGGCGGACACCTTCAGCTTAATTGCATTAAAAGGTTTCAGGTCCTATTTTCGTAAATGAGATAATTTATAGGTCTGCACTTCCTTTGAGCAAATATCACACTGAGGTTATTACAAATGAGTAGCGTACTGTATATAGTTTGCGAAAGTACGTGACTTTTCCTCATAAAATGACTCATGATTTTAAAATCATTGTCCATTCCTGCTGTTTTTAAAAGAAGATCATAAAAGACGTTTCTTTTTAATTGTTACTTTATATCCTATTTTTCTCCTCTAAGTTCTTTATTTAATCGTTTTTGTAATTCTTAGAGCTGCACTTCGTTTGAGGAAATATCACAAAGAGGTTGTGACAAAAGAGTAGCGTAATGTATATATAGTTTGCGAAAGTACGTGACTTTTCCTCAAGTACTTTAAAAATTATTGTGTTTCAAAGGTCACAGGGCCTGTAGAGAATTATTCATCCTGCATGTGTATAGACCTATGGTATAGACTTACAACACTATCGTATTTGAAGGGGGCAAGGGGGAAGTTCCCCCCCCCCCTGAAAAATTTTCCAACCAAGAAAAATTAATAATAAGCGACTTTCAGTTAAGTTAGGAAATTGTTGAAAGGTAAATATTTATTAAATCTTGTTAAAATATCATAGATTATAACTTTTTCTCAAAAATTTTCTCATCGGCCACACTTCGACCTCGCAAAACAGAGATGTTAAAGTTACAGGTTATGAAGCCAATTCCCAAACTTAAAAAAAAAAAAAAAAATAGAGAGAAAAGGAAACAGGGTTTGTGTACCCAGGACTGTGCATACAATCTATAATTATGAAAAGCCCAATAGAGACACATGAGGGAGTTTTTATACTATGAATTGTAAAACACTCATTATGCTTTATAATTCATTGATATTACCATAATAAACATATTGCATTTTAGTATAGGCCACCACCAACAAAACAAAAATCAACTCTATTTGCTTATTGCAAAAGAAAGCCCTTCGCATATGTACCGGTTCACCATATTTGTCTCACACCAGACCAATATTTTACCAACTGAAAACTCTAACAGTATTCGACATCAATTCACTACAAAGTTTACTGTTCATATTTAAGTATCTAAATGACTTGCTCCCTCTTTCATTTCAAAACTTTCATCATTTAGATAACACTATCTGACTATTCACTCCTACCCTACTCGAAATTCCTCCAATTTTCATCTAGTCAACCCAAAGTTACTGATTGCCCATAGATCAATAAGACACCATGGTCCAGACCTATGGAATTCTCTCCCAGAATTCATTAAATCCTGTTGTTCCCTTTACTCATTTAAAGCCAAAGTTAAAACGATGTTACTATCTGAATATACAAGGTAAAATTTCTATGTCAACTCTTCATCATCATCATGACTATTGACTATTGTAGCATTATCTGGGGTAATACAACAAAATGTAACATAACGAGACTGCAACGTGCCCAGAACAGATACGCTAGAATGATTTTAAATGTTGATAGATACACATCAACCACATTTTTGTTACGTTCACTCAACTGGCAATCCGTGCAACAACGGATTAAGTTTAACCATTGTGTAATGATGTTTAAATTAATCAATAACCGTGTACCTAATTATTTAAAGAAACTTATTTCCCATAGACCAATTTGTTATTCTACTAGATATGCTGCAAACAGCCCTCTTTTTGTACCAACACCACGTACAGAATATATGAGGTCAACATTTTCCTACCAAGGAACAATGATTTTTAATAGACTACCTATCCATGTCCAAACTTGTGTATCATTTGAGTCTTTCAAGAAACAATGTAAGTGTCTAAGCTTTAACTTTTAACCTTGCCGACACCCTTTTCATATATATTGCTGTAATGAGTATGATGTTGGGGGGGGGGGGGGGGGGGGGGGGGGGAGTAAGGAAGGGATCTGTAAATGGAAACGGATCACAAACCATTGATCCTTCGTGGTATTTTATTGGTTTTAATAAATGTATATTTGAGTTGTGTATTTAAGACGTGATCCAATTTTATACTTGTTAATATTTCTTACATATTATTTTTTGTATTGTTCTGGTTATCTTAAGGCCACCGCACACCTTACGATCGGTTTGCGATCCGATTTGTGAAATAAATCGCTATGGCATTAAATATTGGCATTTTATCGAATGAAATCTACCCTATTCAGGGTCTGAAAAATAATATGAATACTAAACACAGGGTTTGGGTGAGCTGTCAGCTTTCTACAGGGAATAAGGGCAAAATTAGTTTCAAATCGTAGGCAGTCGTACGATATTTGTGACGTCAGTACGACTCGCAGCCGATTTAACCATTCCATCGACTAGAAAACTCGGCAAAGGCTGTATTATCGATTTTACTATCTGTATGACTATTCAGACCCCCAATCAAAAAATATTTTTAGTTTTTAAATGATTTGTCAAATGATATTACATTTTCTTCTGAAATCGGATCGCAGACCGATCGTAAGGTGTGCGGTGGTCTGGTTATCTTATTGTTCTGAAACTGTTCTACATTGTATTTTAATTGTTTTATGTAATACAGGGCTCTCTTGCAAAGCAGTTTTTATGTACTGAAGAGACTACCCTGTATAAAGAACACAGAATAAATAAATAATAAATAAATCATCATCATCACCGTTATCATCATCATCATCATCATCATCATCATCATCATCATCACCATCATCATTTCATGATCAACATCATCATCAATATGCTTTTAACTTAGGATTTCATTTATTTATCCATTCTGCTTATTTAAACATGTTTAGCTATTTCATAATAATTATTGTCTGGGGCTGCCATATACTCAAGCAAATTGCTTATAATGGTAGTCCTTCTTCCGCAAATGACTTTATATTTGATGAATTACAATAATTTGACAATTTATCATTTCGTGTTTGTTTTTGAAAAATGATTGTTACATATACTTGTTATTTATGATTCATTGTCAAAAAGTACTTTTGTATTTTATTTTTAACATGTTGTACTTATATGAATGCAGAAGAAAATAAATCAAATCAAATCAAATAAATCTGAAATATGATCAGACATATACAAGTATTAGATTTCGCATGCATTATAAAAATGCACCTGTTCGAATTCGAAATGGAAGGAGGCCAGAATTTTTGCTCTCTTGCTTCGCTCTCTTGCAAATAACTATAATATTCATCCCCACCCCACCTCTCCATGCAAAATAAGGCCCATGAATCACCACTGGCTTTGACGTCCCCCCCATAGCCCCCCCCCCCTCAACGCCAAGGTCTAGATTCGCCACTCTGTAAATCTGTGAGATTTATGAAATTGCCTCTTGGGCAGGCCTGATATGCGGCGGGGAAAAATGTATATTTTAACTTGAAAAACCTAAATTTAAGAAAATTGAACATTAAGTAAGGAAATTCTGGCCCTGAAATTTTGATTTATGGGAGCACTGTGTCTCCCTGACTAGATATGAACAGATGCCAAAGCCCCTACCGCACCCCCCCCCCTTCCAGGGCTCGACCCGACCACCCCTCCTAAAATAAAATCCTGGCTTCGAGGATGTAAACATAAAGCTAACAACTTCTACAGAACATTATATTCTTTGCCTTTTTTTCATCTTGAGGGAGTACACAGAAAGCTACATATGGGACTGTTTTGAAAATCCCGTCATATTCGCCAGAAATGTGTTTTTAAACTTTGATTTTAGCACTCAAAATTTCTCCTAGAATCTTGAAATTTCGAAATCTTTACTTCTGAAACACGTTTTTATCATAATCATGTGTAAGCTCATCCTTCAAGTTAAAGGAGAATGAAACCCTGGGGAAATATTCATTTTAATGAAAAGAGAGGATAGAGAGAAGCAATTAAAAAAAAAAGTTCCATCAAAATCGGTTACGAAATGAACAAGTTATGAAAGCTTGAAAAGTCTCAATTTACTTTCTATGGCGATAGTAGTACAACTCTCATAAGTTTTGTACACAAAATTTTATTTTCTCCATTATCTCTAAAGATGCTGCTTGTCTTTTTGTGAACTCAACATATTTTGTGTCAAATACATTTTCCCCATGATATATCTTGAGCTAAGAAGGAGACAAGCTGCACCTTGAGAGATAAGGGGAAAATATGAAATTTTGTGTACAAAACTTTGAAGCAACATTGAAATTTGAGGATCGCCATAGAAAGTAAATTGAGACTTTTCAAACTTTCATAACTTTCTCATTTCGTAACTGATTTTGATGGAACTTTTTAAAAATTGCTTCTCTCTATCTTCTCTTTTCATTAAAATTGATTTTTTCCCCAGGGTTTTGAGAAATTAATTTTGCCCCACCTTCTTCATAATCCCAACCTCCGGCGCTTCACGGAAAACGGGGTTTTGTACAATGTAAACGATCACTGCGTCTGTTATTATTCGAAAGAGCGTAGGGACCTGACGAAAAAATAAATCGATTTTAGAAAATGCTGAAAATTTGCAGTTTAGAGCACTAGAAAGCTTATTATACATCGTTGTAAAGGAAATTGATGACTTAAAAAAAAATTTCTTGCGAGGGAAGCCATTGATTACCCCACCCCTCCCCCCTCCACTTGCGGCGCCTATGCTTATCGAGGAGTAAAACATGTTTCCACTTTTTTTCCTTTTTTAAAATTTTGTTGTTGTTGATTGACATCATAATCAGTAGCGGATTTAAAGGGGGAATCCCGGCCCGTGCCCCCCCCCCCCCTTTGAAAGAAAAAATGCATTGTTCCCCCCCCCCTCCTTTTAGAACGGAAAACCTTTTTTTTTTTTTTTAATTGCTTGTCAGAGGATTATGGAGGGATACTAGACCCCATACCCCCCTCCTTCCCCCCCCCCCCCCCCCCCACTCAGCGACTTTTGGAGGGCTGGCGAGACAAAAAAAATACGGATCTCCCTCCAAGCGGTTTCCCAAAGTTGACAATCCTGTATTAGTGTGCCCCCCTTATACAAAATCCTGGATCTGCCCCTGGCGGCCCATATAGCAATTTATCTAGCAACAGCATATGTTTTCAACTTCATTGTTGCTAGTGAAACAGTCTTATTCAATTTCACTGTGCTAGCTACAATCAAAAGAAATCTGCTACACATTAAAAGAAATCAGCTAAGAGAAGGCTCCCCTCCATCGCCCCTTTTACACAAAATATCCACAATACAGTCATTTCATACTCATTTCAGAACAGTAATTGGTAGGCATGTGATGGGGGTTTAAAGGTTCCAACGACCCCCACCCCACTCTTCCCCTAAGACACACACAGACCGGCAGAGGTCCACTTGATGTAAAAGATTTTAAAAAGGAGGGTAATGAAGAAAAATATAACATAAAAATATTGAAAGGGTAGAGATGGAAGATCACTACAAAAGCAAAACGTAAAACAGGTCCACTTACGATTTATGATTTACATTTTGCGGACTTCATTATGCACCACAAAACGTAAAACACTTCGGTTTTTTTTTTTTTTTTTTTTTTTTTTTTTTTTTTTTACAGACCCGTTTTACGAATCGCCTACTTTTTTTTAACCTTTTGCCTATACGAAACGTGGTCCAGCTACCATGGCTACAGACCCGACTTGACCAATCCATGCTCTCTTCTCAATTTCCCTCTCCATCTCCTCTGTCTTCTCCCTTTCTCTATTTTTCTTATCCCCCTCTCTCTCTCTTTATCTATATTTTCTCTTCATCTCTCCCATATCTTGCCCTATATCTGGTGCATAGTCACCTTCTGACATTATTACGCTTTCAATTTCATTCTTTAACTTTCCAGTTCTTCACCATATTCTCTCCCTCTCTCTTTCTTTCTTATTTTTTCTCTCCCTCCCTCTCTCTCCCCCTCTCTTCCCTCCCTTTTTCTGCTTGTATTTCGCCCTCTTGAATTATTTTCTTTTTGACCCCCTGCCCCCCCCCTCTCTCTCTCTCTCTCTCTCTCTCATGCTTATAGAGAGGGACACAGGAGAACATGATCAGCTGGTTTGCTGGTTAATATATTACAATGATCATCATGAATATATATATGGCGCACATTCCAATTACAAATTGCGCTTTACACAGTCATGTAATCACTGACAAGTTGCTTCCCTCATGAAATTCCGATCACTTTTATTACCAATCCTGAATTCTGATGGAAAATTGCAATTTTTTCGGAATATAACTATGATTGTTATATATATATGAAGCATTTTACGATAAATGAAGCACAATTCAACCTCTTTTATTTTTATATGAAATAATTTTGAATAGCATACCTCAAATAAGTAATGTTAACTTGATTAGGAAAAATCTGGATACAGGTATAAACAGCACTGCATGCTACAGGTCTGCGACAGTTGAACGGTTATACTATCATGTCGTTTTTTCGAAGGTTCATAATTTTAAAGTTCATTACTCCGGAAGGTTCGTTACTCCGAAGGTTCACATTTCCGAAGGTTCATAATTCCGAAAATTAAATATAATTAAGAAAATGAAATAGGGTTCTTAATTCCGAAAATGAAATAGAGTTCATTTTCCAGAAAATTAAAAAAGGTATGATAATTCCGAAGGTTCATAGTTCCGACAATGATTAGAACCCTACATCATTTTTCATGTTTTTTCGGAATTAAGAACCTTGGGATTAATGAACCCTTTTTCATTTTCGGAAATACAAACCCTATTTCATTTTCGGAATCATGAACCTTCGGATAACGAACTTTTCCGAATTATGAACCTTGGGAGTTATGCAACAAATGTTCGGATTTATGAACCCTATTTCATTTTAGAAATTATGAACCTCCTGGTATGGGGATATTGTGTTTCGGAGTTATGAACCTTCGGAATTACGAACCTTCGGAAAAAACGAGTACCCCTATATGAACAGTAGTATAAAATGTATAATACTGTAATATTTCTTCTTATTCAAAATTGGGCTGATTCCCAGCGCCCTTAAAACACATCTTTGATAATTAGATCCAATGTTACTGTTGTTGTTTTGTTTTGTTTTTGTTTTTGTTTGTTCTCAAGAGGTGCATTAATTAGTTTGAGGAAAAATATATCTAAGTTATTCTCAACAGAAAAAAAGAAAGAAAAGAAAACACAACCGTTTAAAGAGTATAGTCCTCAGAAAGAAAGTATTAAATGCATTTATTTTCAAAATATGTATATATTATCTTTCGAAAATGCATTTCATATATAACTTTATACAAATGAAATTCCACAGCAGTCTGAAACATTGTTAAAAATGTTATTACAACTTATATTTAACAAAAACGTTATCATTTACAAAAAGTGGTGCTTTACAAGCATGATACCACCTTTCGTGTAACTTACATTATCTAAGCCGGAATAACGATTTTTATGATTATTCTGAAAGATTTTATTCATTTATGTTCGATGCAACCTCTAACTACATATTTACTTTCATTTGCTGTAAACTGTGCTTTGTTCGTTCCCACAACGTTGTTAGACTTATGATCACTGTATTACCCTTTCGAGCCTACGACCAACAGGCTTAATTTGCTTTTATTTTAGACTCCTTCATATCCTCATTTCCAATTTAACTTGGTCCTTATTTGCAAGCAATAACAATCAAACCAATTGATTTATATTTCAATATATTTTATGTACATAATTATGTTTATTCAAAATACCTTTGTATTTTTATTTGTATATCTTGTAAACGAAGCTACAACGTGCAATAACGTGAAATGTAAAATATGAAAATAAACCAAACTGAACTGAACTGCATAGATATTCTTCCCAAAAGCAAAACGCCTCTAAAATGGCACCTCAAATCCCGGCGTCTTAGGTTTTTATGTTTTGCATCACGGGCCATTATCACGTGCCGCGGATTACCATTCGGGGCCTCATTTTTGTGCATCGCGGTTTAAACTCTCCCCCAGCCCAATGCCGTAACCATAATTTCATAAACCGTTCGGGGCATCATCCTCGCCTCACTAGACGGGGAAGGGTGGAGAGCATGTGCGGAGATTTCTTGTCATGGCCGGGGGGGGGGGGGGGGGGAGGGGGACGCGCGACTAGCCTTTATCATTAGTTGCTGCACAATCTTTAAGGTTTCTGGGGACCCCCCCCCCCCCCCCCCCCCATCCCCATCTTAGTCGTTTGGGACCAAATCATTGGTCTTAAGATTAATGGTAAGATTTTTGGCCAATTCATTCCAGAAATATTCATGTCCTCTGACGTCATCAGTCCAGTGAATATACGGTCTGCCATCATTGAGATACAACCTCGCCAGGAAAGGTATCTCATCATCTGGGATGTCTTCAAGGAAGACGACGACTACAAATTCGGTCTGGGTGTCACTTACATGATCCATGGCAATACGCAGCTTGAGCATGAACCAGCGGTCACGCACGGCGGCTCTGCTAAGCACTACGACCGTCTTGTAACTGCGAGTCACCACGTAGTCAACTGCATCCAGGTAATGCATACCGAGCACGAGGCCTTCGTCACCAAAGACGTTTCTCTGGAACTGCGGAAGCCGTTCTTCAAGAGCCGGTCGAAGATGATCACGAATCCATTCTTCGTCATCGTCATAGAAGATGATGTTTAGGTCAAACTCGTAGTCATTGTGATCACGAGCGTCTTGAAATTCTTTATAGCCAATGACCGCCAGTTTCAAGAGAAAGAGTTTATACCTCAACTGCCATCGGTTGTGACGCACAAGTACAGCAATGACAATCAAGCAAATGACTGCGAGAGGAATCAAACAAATAAGGCCAATGTTGAACCTACAGAGATCATTTGGATTGAACTCAAGCAGAGGGTTTTTGCGAAGAAGAGTTAATGATGCTGATGAACAAATAGTTTTGTCCTGGTTGGTGAGGTTCAGTGATGATCTACTAAGCCAATCGAGAAGCCATGTTAGGTCACAAGTACAAACAATTGGGTTGCTTGATAGATCTAGAGATGTCAGAGAAGCCTCAATCGGTTTAAAAGTGCTTTGATTAAGACTAGATAGCCTGTTATTTGCTAATAAAAGAACATCGAGCCTTGGATTCTTGGAAAATATTTCTTCATTGAGGTACGCTAAACGGTTAGTGTCAAAGTAAAAGCTTCTTAATTGCCTCAACTCTGTCAGTATATCATAATGAAGTTGACTAATTCTGTTTCTTCTTAAACTAAGCCTCTGAAGCGATACCACATTCTGAAAGAGAAGTGGATGAAGTCTTAAGATGCCACAGTCGTCTAAATAAAGCGTTTGCAAAGAAGTGAGTTGCCGGAAGATCCCTGGTGGCAAGACCTCGAACCCAATATGAGGATTTTCACTCAGATCCAAAGTCGTTAGGTTATGCAGTCCATCAAAGAGAGAAACGTTCACAAATCTATTCCACATATTAGAATTTTTAAGTTGTGAACTTTTCAGGTTTAGGTACACAAGTGATCGTAAATGTTTAAGAGATTCTGTTGGGTCAATCCACTCAATGTATTGATGGGGTTTAGTTAAGTGGTGCAAGGAAAGTAATTTTAAAGTCGGAATGCTCAACAGAAAATTATTAATATAACAATCCGACAAATCAACATTTTGAATGTTATCAAGTTCTGTGAAGGCTGTGAGTTCAATGACAGCAAGGCGTTCATTCGAGCTCAAATCCAAGAAAGTTAGATATTTCAACCCGAGAAATGCAAATTGTGATATTGTTGTCAGTGAATTACGACTCAAGTGCAGTTCGTACGCTTTTATAGTCCATTTATGATTGTGAGGGTTTATGTGTTGTATTTTACAATAGTTCAATACCAATATTCTTAAAGCTTGCATTCCTTCGAAGAAGGTTGGATCGATCGTGGCTATATCTTTCGCATAGAAGGAAAGTTTATCAAGTTGTGTCAAATTCGAGAAGACGTACGGATAGAGGGCATCGACATTGTTGGCATATATGTCAAGACGAGAAAGAGCAGAACTGCGAAGGGGGTCAAAGAAATCTGTTGGAATAGCGGTTAAATGGGTCTCTGTGAGTGAAAGCGCTTTTATTTCAGAACGTGAGATCCCGCTAAATAGGTTTCTGAACACCTCCAACGTCAGTGGGGAGCCCCCGATCTCCAACATCTGGACGTGTAGTGATGTAATCACATTGGGATCGATTGATTTGATGGGGTTTGCAACAAGTATCAAAACATCAGTATGACACTCTAATTTGAAATTTTCTGTCGAGAGATGTTCAATTTGATTCGACATCAAATAGATGTCGCTTACTGTGCCACACGAACTAATATTAATGATAGAAAGCTGGTTATATGACAGATCCAATTTTTTCAACTTTTTGCTCCATTTTAGAGTGTCATTAGGAAGTGATTTCATGTTTGATACCGACAAAGTCAGAATGGACAGCTTACTTGCCAACTTGAACAAGCCTGTATCTGGAAGCACAAGACCGGGGTTGAAACGCATATCAAGCTCCATCAAATTCTTCAGAGGATAGAAAGTCATGTTGTGTACAACTGTGATATTGTTCTCAGAAAGATCCAGGGTTGTGATGCGAGGGTACCGTTTAAACGAGGACTTCAAGAGAGAAGTCACTTCGTTTTGCCGCATGTTAAGTTCTTCAATATCCTCAGGAAGATCTTGAGGAATTGAATCAAGTTTTCTGCCTTGGCAGTTAGCTACCCTCAGCCGAACATCGCATTCTGTGTGAGAACTCCCCACCTTTGATGCTAAGGAAGGAATCGACACCGCATCTCCGTATAAGGTTTGTATACACAGAAATGCGAAGAGAAAAGCTACAACCAAAGATGAAAGAACGGGGCAAAGTTTCAACGCCATGATGTTTTATTAATGTCTGAAAATGAAGTGATAACTAGAGGATATTTTTGTCGAGCTATATAAAAGCCACGAAAATCAGTAACATTTGAGTTTGATGTTAATATGATACCAATCTATAACGGATGCAAACAAGCAAAGATGAAATGAAAAGTTATACTGATAAAAACCTTTCTTCTGTGTTTTTGGAAATATCATGATCTGTTTCAGTTTTCAAATTTCCTTCCTCCTTCTTTTTCTCACATGAAGTCATTATCTCATCTCTGTGTCAGGTTTGTATGCATTTAAATATGAGAATAAAAAAAGGTACAACCTACAATGGGAAAGAACGGGACAGTGTATAAATGTCATGGTTTAACATCTGGAAATGAAATTATATAAAAACAGGGGATTTTCCCGAAACCTAGTTCAAGCAGGCTTGTCTGCAAAATGGGGGGGGGGGGGGGTTTTCTCGGCAATATTTTATCTAAGGAACACGATTTCAGAAATCTTGCTGAAGATCTTCAGTCGGACACAAAACGGAAAAAATCTTTGAAAAGTAAAACACAAAACAAAACAGCAAAACAATAACGAGACCGAAAAAAGGGTCCTCAGATCAACCGTTTTTGACCCATTTTTATCCCTAAAGTTTCTGGCGGCCCTTCCAACGATGCGAAAGATGAGGCGCAGTCCTTTCTTACCGTTACAGAATGTTGATATTTCGTACCTATTTTTCTCAATAGAAGCCTCATTGACCAGATTTGACCAACCCATGCTCTCTTCTCAATTTCACTCTCTAAATCTATTTCCCTCTCTATCTCCTCCGTCTTCTCCCTTTCTCTATTTTTCTTTTCCTTTCTCTCTCTCTTTCTATATTTTCTCGTTCTCTCTCCCGTTCTCTTTCATTCCCACTCTCTCTTTCTCTCTCTCATTCATCTAGCCATATCTCTGGTGCATAGTCACCCTCTGAAATTATTACGCTCTCAATTTCACTCTTAACTTTCCAGGGCCCTCTTGAATAAAAAGTTGCAATTAAAGGCAACTCAAAAAATTAAACGCAAGTCCCAAATACGCGATCCTGATTGGTTGAAAATCGAGTTGCCTTTAATCGCAATTTGTATGCAAGAAGGCCCAGTTCTTCTTCTTCACCACATTCTCCCCCTCTCTCTTTCTCTCTTTATTTCTCTCTCCCTCTCACTTTCCCCTCCCCCCTCTCTCTCCCCTCTCTTTTTTTTTCCTGTTATATTTCTGCTTGTATTTCACCCGCTAGAATTATTTTCTTGTTGACCCCTCCCCCTCTCATGCTTATAGAGAGGGACACAGGAGAACATGATAATCTGGTTTGCTGGTTAATATATTACAATAATCATCACAAATATATAATGTATACATCGCACATTCCAATTACAAATTTCGCTTTACACAGTCATGTACATAATCAATGACAAGTCGCTTCCCAAATGAAATTCCGATCAATATTTTAACCAATCCTGCATGAATTATGATGGAAAATTGTAACTTTTTAGGAATACATGTATGGATTGTTACATTTGTAGCGTTTTACGATTAATGAAGCACAATTCAACCTCTTTTATTTTTATTTGAAATATTTTTGAATAGCATACCTCCAATAAGTAATGTTTACTTTAAAAAATATCTCGATACAAGTAGAAACAGGGCTACGCACAGGCCTGCCACAGTTATCTATGAATAGCTGTTAAAGTAAAATATTATAACATTCCATTTCTTCTTATTCAAAATTGAGCTGATCTATAGAACCATATTAAAACACATTTTTAATAATAAGATCCAATTATTCAATTCAATTCATTTGATCGGTCCATGATTATAAAAATACATAGAAAATTAGCCTCCACTGGCTGATAATAAATTAATTACGAGAAATTACATACATGAACATGTGAAATACTGAGACATATAAAAAAAGAAAAACTGTGCACGTGCTACAAGAATACATTAAAAATCTAAAAATTTAAAGACAAAAGGCCAACTCCTAGGACATTACTTGACAATCTAAAATTATTTTTGTTCGCAAGATGTGCATATTATAGTGGGAGGTGGAATAAATCAGTTATTCTTAACAGAAAACAGAAAAAAGAGAGAAAATACAATTGTTTAACAGCTTAGTCCTCAGAAGGAAAATATTAAATGCTGCATTGATTAAAAAAAAAAGTAATTAATAGCATTCAAAAATGCCTTTCTTAATTTTATAACTATATACAAATGAAATTCCACAACAGACTGAAACATTGTTAAACAAGTTACACATTTAAAAGGGAAGTCCATCCTGATATCAAGCTGGTTTTAAAAGAAATATGAAATTAAAGAAATAGATAATTGAAAATTTGAGAGAAATTGATTAGAAATAAGAAAGTTATATAAATTTTAGGTTGTAATCTATAAACACAAACTGGCAACTCGGTGACGTATCTTGCGAGCTCCTCTTCCATTTGCCCTGTACTAAAAAATCATTAATTTCCATTTTCTCTAAAAGGAAATATTTAATCGTACATGCGCCCTGGATATAATCATATTATGTTTTCACACACAACCTAAAAAAAATTGGAACAAATCTATTCCTGTATCAATAACTGAGAAAATGAAAATCCATCAAATTTTCTGCACAAAGCAATAGGGGAAAGGAGCTCGCAAGATACGTCACGGAGTTGCCAATTTGTGTTCGATTGATTACAACTTCAACAATTTTTACTCAAACTTTCACCAATGTGTTTCTCTCATTTTTCTGTTTTTATTTAAATTAACTTAATATCAGGGTGTCCTTCGCCTTTAACAAAATGGTTGCCGTAAGATCATGAATAAGATTTGCTTCTAAATACTTACACTTGTTTCAACCGTCTGTAATTTATACAGGAGGTATACATATTGTTGCAAAATGAATATACATTGCTAGTTTACATTCATGGTGATATATTACTATTAACGAGTTAATATTTGTTAATTATATTGATGATGCAATGTTCAAGGATGGTTATAAATTTACTTTAATGACACCATTTACAAAAAGTGATCTTTACCAGCATGATATCACCTTTCGTGTAACTTAGATTATCTAAACCGGAATAACGATTTTTGTGATTATTCTGTACAAGATTTTATTTATATATGTTCGATGCACACTTTAACCGTAGTTATTTACTTGCATTTGCTGTAAATTGCATGTGCCTCGTTAATCTTTAGACTTATAATTATTGTATTACCCTTTGGAGCTTTTACTTTAGACTCCTTCATATCCTCATTTCCAATGTAACTTAGTCCATATTTACAAGCAATTACAAGCAAACTAATTGAGTTAATATATTTTATGTACATACAGTACTGGTCAAAAGTTCGGTACACCCTGGATTTTGTGACGAGCTTTTACATCATTTTTTATTTCCTGTGAAAATACCTTCTCTAGGCTCTCTGAAACAATTTTACAAGTTTCAGTTATATACAAAAAGATAATATGCTTATAATGTTGTGATACGAGCATGTGTATTTTTCTTTCTCCGTTTTGACTGAAAAATTTAAACTGGCAAAAAGCAGCCTAATATTATATGCTGTTTACTGACACAGTTTTTTGTCCAAAATTTATAGAAAACTGACTCATACATTATAGAGATCCCCCAAATCTACCACAGCTTGCTTTAGTGACAGCCTTTTAAATGATTATATTTACCATGTTCACGTTATTACTTTCATTAGTAATTAACTTTAAATATCCATCAAGTATTCCAGCAGTAACAGTCCAAAGATGTCTCCTTGGCCCTTCTTTTCAACTAGTCTCACATAGGCCATTTAGGGTTCAGGTACAGAAACTAAGCTCACTAAAGGCTTTTATTTCATGTTATATCACATTATTTTTGTAATTAATGATTATGCATATTACGTAGCATGAATATGCTGCGTGATATTGAAAGAAATATTCGAAGAAGGTTAAGAATTTCAATGGTTTGACATGTGTTGTCTCTGGACCCTAAGCCTAAACAGCTTGTCGTGGACGAGTTGAACAGGGAAGTCTAAGCAACATTCCCGAACACCTGTTATCGAATACTGAATGGACATTTCAAATAATGATTATTCTAGAATTCATTAAATGAAGATATATGACATTTGAAAGTCAATGAATAAAGCTATACATGGCTACTTTAGACAAATTTAATGTACACTTTGTTTTTATTTTGAAATTGAACAGAAAAGTAATTAAAATTCTTTCCTCCTTCCTATAAGTGCCCCTTTATCTTCCTAACAAGTGCCCCTTTTACTTTCTAATAAGTGCCCTTTTCTCCTTCTGATAAGTGCCCCTTTTCAAGCCTAAATATATCCCCCTTTTCTCTCTAATATGTGCCCTTCAGGGGCGGATCTAGCTTTTTATAAAGGGGGGGTTGGGGCGGTATGCGAGGGAGCGTAGCGACCGAGCCCGAGCGAGCGGAGCGAGCGAGGGGGGAGGGTGTGGGAGGGGGGTGTCCCCCTTCCCACAGTAGGGAGAATTTTTGAAAATCGGTGTGTGAAAATGGCGTTTTCTTGCATCTAAAACACCACTATTTTTGGTATAGAGGTCATTGCCAAATTAACCCCCCCATGAAAATTTGTAAAATTTAGTTGCATTTTCCTGCAATGTAAGGCCAGTTGACAACACAGATACAAAGAATTGGGGACCTTGGAATAAGCACTGTCAGCCTAATACTTTTATTATGAACAGCTTGTCACTGATACTCACTGGCAAATCTCAGTCGAATATGATGGACTGGCAGAAGAGACGTCGTGGATGTTTCTGCAAAAATCGCTGAACTACTTTGTTGGAACTAATAATAATAATAAAAAATAAAATAAATACATAAATAGAATAAAATAAAATTACAAGTTTAAAAAAAAAGATAAGATTAAAAAAAAAAATGGTCCCCGGATTTTATTTTTTTTTGGGGGGGGTTGCAACCCCCCCAACCCCCCCTCTAGATCCGCTTCTGCTCTTTTCACCTTTGAGATGTGCATGTTTACTTCTGATAGGTGCTCCTTTTTCATTTTAATAAGTGCCTATTTTCTCCTTCTGATAAGTGCCTCTTTTCACATCTGATAAGTGCCTCCTCTTTACTTCTGATAAGTTCCCCTTTTACTATCTAATATGTGCCCTTTTCCTCTTCTCATAAGTGCCCCTTTTCAAGTTCCCCTTGCCACCTCTGGTAAGCGCCCTTTCCTCTTCTGATAAGTGTCCCCTTTTACCTATATTTCCAACTGTATCTTACAAAAAGAGCCATGTCTAGCTTCAAAGAATCGTTGCGGCTTCATGTAGTAAAATGTACCATAATACAACTATAATGTAAGGCCGTGGAGCTGGAGGCAAGAGAAGCACAATGCCCATCCCCACAAGCAAAGGATTTCTCATTCCACTTGCTCGAATGTGCCCATAATTTACACTAAGTATGTTGATATCGATGTAGTCCTAAAGAAAAACGACACGGTTAATGTACGAATTAAAAGATATTTCGACATTACCCAAAAATGAATTTGCTATTGTCATTTTCATTATATCTTTGTAATAATGCAAAACCCAAGGACTTCGGCATTAGGAAAAATTCTGAAACGCTTCGCTCGCTCGCACATGAATAATTAGACCATTTAACACAACTACTGATTGAGGAAGCTGAAGCAGTGTCCAGAACCACAATAAAATTTAAAAAATTAAAATATTAATTACACTATAGGGTAATAACAATGTCGAAAAATGGTCCCTTTATTGCTTTATGTTCACCCTTTACAAGTGCCCCTTTCCCCCATTTGAAAGACGCTCCACCGCCCCTGTTCTATCTCTTATACAAACGAAACTGACAACGTATAACCACGGTAACGTAAAATGGTAAATATTAAAATAAACCGAACTGAACTGAATTGAACAGATACTCTTCCAAAAGGCAAAACGCCTCTCCGCTGGCACCTCGAATCCCGGACTCTTCGGATTTTTATATTTTGCATCATGGGCCCCTTTTACCTGTCGCAGATTACTATTCAGCGCTTTGTTTTAGTATATCGCGGTTTAAACCTCTCCCCCAGCCCAATATACAGTATCCCTAATTTTATTAACGGGGGCTTAATCCTCGTTTACTAGACGGGGAAGGGTGGAAAGCATGCGCGGTGATTTCTTGTCACTGCCGGGGAGAGGGGGGGGGGCGCGACTAGCCTTTACCATTAGTTGCTGTACAATCTTCAAAATTTCCTCCCCCCCCCCCCCACGGGATCGCCGCCCATGGTGGAAAGTATATTCGAGTATTCTATGTAGCCTCGCGAGCCGTGGACTCACCGCAAGTTTTTTTGATCCCCCCCCCCCCGGGCTTCAGGGATGTTGGCATACTGGATCCACCAAAATAATGTGGAATGGGCTTTGTCGAGGTTTCGTCTAAGTATCTACTATAAAATGTACGATCAACCGTTTTACGGACACACATTTTGAGACCCGTCCTACTCGTTTGGGATCAAATCATTGGTCTTAAGATTAATGGTAAGATTTTTGGCCAATTCATTCCAGAAATATTCTTGTCCTCTCACGTCATCAGTCCAGTGAATATACGGTCTACCATCACTGAGATACAACCTCGCCAGGAAAGGTATCTCATCATCTGGGATGTCTTCAAGGAAGACAACGACTACGAATTCTGTCTGGGTGTCACTTACGTGATCCATGGCAATACGGAGCTTGAGCATGAACCAGCGGTCACGCACGGCGGCTCTGCTAAGCACCAGGACCGTCTTGTAACTCCGAGTCACCACGTCGTCAACTGCATCCAGGTAATGCATGCCCAACACGAGGCCTTCGTCACCAAAGACGTTTCTCTGGAACTGCGGAAGCCGTTCTTCAAGAGCCGGTCGAAGATGATCACGAATCCATTCTTCGTCGTCGTCATAGAAGATGATGTTCAGGTCAAACTCATAGTCATTGTGATCCCGAGCGTCTTGAAATTCTTTATAGCCAAGGACCGCCAGTTTCAAGAGAAAGAGCTTATTCCTCAACTGCCATCGGTTGTGACGCACAAGTACAGCAATGATAATCAAGCAAATGACTGTGAGAGGAATCAAACAAATAAGGCCAGTGTTGAAGCTACATAGATCTTTTGGATTAAAATCAAGCAGAGGTTTTTTGCGAAGAGGAGTTAATGATGCCGATGAACAAATAGTTTTGTCCTGGTTGGTGAGTTTCAGTGATCTACTTAGCCAATCGAGAAGCCATGTTAGGTCACAATTACAAGCAATTGGGTTGCTTGATAGATTTAGAGACGTCAGAGAAGCCTTAATCGGTTTAAAAGTACTTTGGTTGAGACGAGTTAGTTTGTTGTCTGCTAATGAAAGAACTTCGAGCCTTGAGTTGTTCAAAAATATTGCTTCATCGAGGTACGATAAAGGGTTACTGTCAAAGTAAAAGCTTTTTAATTGCCTCATCTCTGTCAGTATATTGTAATGAAGTTGATGAATTCTATTTCTTCTTAAACTAAGCCTCTGAAGCGATACCAAATCATAAAAGAGAGATGGATTAAGTGTTGTCATATCACAGTTGTCTAAATTAAGCGTTTGCAAAGCAGTGAGTTCTCGGAAAGTACCGGGAAACAATCCCCTCCCCCTTTTTCCAAAACGGTGATTGTCACTCAGATCCAAAATCGTTAGGTTAAACTTCCCGCCGAAAATAGCCCGATACATCAAATCATAAGGACAGAGATATGTGCTGGTCAGGACTAACTTCACAAGAGAATGTAAATGTTCAAGGGAATTTACGAGGTCCTCCGTAGGCCACGTTCCGTCTGCTTTCATATCGTACAGTAAAAGTGATTTTAATGTCGGAGTTTCCAGTTGCAAATGATGAATATTACATTCAGACAGGTTTATCTCTTGAATGTTATCAAGACCTGTAAAGACTGTGAGTTCAATGACACCAAGGCGTCTGTTCGCGCTCAAATCCAAGAGGGTTAAATATTTCAACCCGAGAAATGCAGATCGTGAAATTTCTACAAGTGAATTGTCCTGCAAGTGCAGCTCGAATAATTTTGTAGTCCATGTATAATTGCATGGGTTTATATGTTGTATTTTGTTGGACTGCAGGTCCAGTATTTGCAAGCCTTGTATTCCTTCGAGGAAATCAGGTTCGATCATGACTATAAAGTTCTTGCTCAAAGTAAGTTTATGGAGCCGCGTCAAATTTGAGAAAACGGATGGAGAGAGCGCCCGCAAACGGTTGTCAGAGAAGTCGAGATTAGACAGAGAACAATTACTTAGAGGGTCAAAAAATTCTGTTGGAATAGAAGTCAAACAGGTCTTTTTGAATGAAAGCACTTTTATTTCAGAACGTGAGATCCCGCTAAATAGGTTTCTGAAGACCTCCAAAGTCAGAAGGGATACTCCCATCTTCAGTTTCTGGACGTGAAGCGATGCGATCACATTGGGATCGATTGATTTGATGCGGTTTCCAGTCAGTATCAAAGTATCAATATGACACATTAAATTGAAATTTTCTGTCGTGAGATGTTTAATTGGATTCCACCCCAAATCGACTTCCCTTACTGTGCCACATAAACTGATATTAATGATAGAAAACTCGTTACGTGACAGCATCAAGCTCTCTAACTTTTGACTCCATTTTAAAGTGTCATTAGGAAGCGATTCCAATCCTGATACCGACAAAGCCAGAATGGACAGCTTAGTTGCCAACCTGAACAAGCCTCTATCTGGAAGCACAAGATCGGGATTGGAGGACATATAAAGCTTCATCAAATTCTTCAGAGGGTAGAAAGTCATGTTGTGTACTACTGTGATGTTGTTCTCAGAAAGATCCAGGGTTGTGATGCGAGGGTACCGTTTAAACGAGGACTTCAAGAGAGAAGTCACTTCGTTTTGCCGCATGTTAAGTTCTTCAATATCCTCAGGAAGATCTTGAGGAATTGAATCAAGTTTTCTGCCTTGGCAGTTAGCTACCCTCAGCCGAACATCGCATACTGTATTAGAACTCTCCACCTTTAATGCTAAGGAAGGAATCGACACAGCATCTCCGTATAAGGTTTGTATACACAGAAATGCGAAGAGAAAAGCTACAACCAAAGATGAAAGAACGGGGCAAAGTTTCAACGCCATGATGTCTTATTAACGTCTGAAAATGAAGTACTAACGAGAGGGTATTTTGCCCGAGCTATAAAAGCCACCACAATCAGTAAGATTCGAGTTTCATATTAATATGATACCAATCTACAGTGCGTCCCAGAAAAAAACGAAACCCTTAAACAAAGGGTTATTATGACCACACTATGTGCTCTATGACAATAATTATCCATTTTCCATAAAAAAAAGTATTATGCTTTTAAATGATACCTTGATGGCATCCATCCGTACATGCTTTACCGAGCAGCAGAATTTTGAAAATGACATGTAAAAACTCAGTTATGCCGGATTTGGATAAAACCGTGAAGACGTTAGTGTCACATGCGAAAATGACTTAAGGAAAATGCCAGCTTTAAGAGATATGGTACGTGAAATTTAGTTGTGTGCTGACATGCATTCAATCAGAAATGCTTGCTTTACCGAACAGCAGAATTTTGAAAATGACATGTAAAAACTCAGTTATGCCGGATTTAGATTAAACCGCGAAGACGTTAGTGTCACATGCGAAAATGACTTGAGGAAAATGCCAGCTTTAAGAGATATGGTACGTGAAATTCAGTTGTGTGCTGGCCAGGGGCGTAGATAGCGGGGGGGGGGGGGGGGGGCGATGGGGGGTATGCATCCTCCAACTTTTCAGGTGGGGGGATGGTGTGTACAAACATCCGCCCAGGTTTCCCCCCCCCCCAAAAAAAAAAAAAAAAAAAATGGTAGAAAATATACATTTCTATTATATGTTGTAGATAAATATAATTTGATATATTATATTTATTAATATTATTCAAATTTATATATTCTTTATTTCAATATAGATATTATTCATTTATGTACAATATTGTGATTTATATGAATTTATTAATATTTATCTACAATTTTGCTTCTGATTTTTCCCGATATATTTTTACACTACTAGAAAGTGAAAACCATCTACTTCAAATTATACAACATGGGTGTTGATCTGGGAGGGATATGGAGGTATAATTTAAAAGAAAATTGAAGTGGGGGGGGGGGGGGTGGCCTGTGTTACCATCCCGCAATATATTTTGAGGTGATTTTTTTTAAAGGCCATAATGCAGAAAAATGATTTAGATTAAAAGTATTCTTATATTCTTATAAGTGCCCATTTTGATAATTACACCTCATCCCTCACCTAACCTTTGATAAATGTTCCTATTTCAACAAGAGCATTTATCCCTTTTATCCCTTTTAATGTAACAAGTCTTTTTTTTCCTCTGTAATATATAGGCACTGATTTAATTTTCTACTTTATAAGAAAAAATTTCTGTTCCTAGAAATGCCCCTTTTCAGGTGTGATAAGTGCCCATTTTCACCTCTGATAACTGCCTTTTCTACCTTTTCTACACATTCATTTATTTTTCTAATAAGTGTCCTTTTTCCCCATGATAAGTACCACGTTTCCCTTTTCCATAACATGTGCCCCTAATCCAAAGTGACTTAGAGCCAATATTCCCAGTTGTGCGCTCGCTACACTCGCTCGTATTAAAAGTATAGCTTATTGAATAAATTTTCATTGTGAAATAATGCAAATGAAACCCCATCAGAATTGTGTATCCCCGTTTTTATATTACAATGTAATTGTGACCTCACAAATTTTGAATATTGTTTGCTCGCTCGCTCAATATTCAATTCATACTACAAAACTGCAAAGCATGATGCTAAAGGTGTATCTTGGACATGTAAAGAGAAAAACCATATACATGTTTACACACCCTCACCCCACACACTATATATATATATATATATATATATATATATATGTGTGTGTGTGTGTGTGTGTGTGGGTGTGTGTGGGTGTGTGTGTGCGTGGGTGTGCGTGTGTGTATCTGTGTGTGTGTGTATATGTGTATATATATATATATATATATATATATATATATATATATATACGGTCCTTGAGGGAAATCATACCCCCACCTATGAGGACCTGTCTACTCCAATGGTGCTGGCATGCATTCAATCAGAAATTCACAAAACATGGGTCAATACCAATTTTCAGTGGTGGCAGGGGCATACGCCCCCCCCCCCCCCCAACAAAAAAAAAATCCAAAAGCAATAGATATCCCTCAAAAGATGAAAAAGTGCCCTTCGTGTGATGGAAAAGGTGCCCCTCCTGAAGTGGAATATTGCCATAATCTTAATATTTTTTCTGCCTTATGTGCCCTTTCTACCTTGTATTTCCATTTGATGATAATGGAAAGTGTCACTTACTTAATTTTTATAAAAACTGTCATCTTTCTGTCCGCTTCTTTCAGAAAAGAAACTACAGTTCAGAAAAATGCAAAAAAATTGCTTTTCATTTCGATTGCAGGTATAATTTCAATACAAAACATGCCCTTTCTTTACCCCAATATCGGTAATACATTGACCATCATTTATCATATGACGAGGGCATTATCCTTGCCATCATTATTGAAAGAAAGAGAATGATGATACAGTCTTCTCATAAGGTTTTAAAATTCATATTACATTTGAGTCATGTTCACATGTGATCCAAACGTTTTCACGGTTTTACCCAAATCCGGCACAACTCAGTTTTTACATGTCATTTTCAAAATGCTCTTGCTCGGTAAAGCATATACGGATGGATGCCATCAAGGTATCATTTTAAAGCATAATACTTTTAGTTTATGGAAAATAGATAATCATTTTCATAGAGCACATAGTGTGGTCACAATAACCCTTTGTTTTAGAGTTTCGTTTTTTCTGGGACGCACTGTATAACGGATACAAACAATACAAGATGAAATGTAAAGTGATATTAATAAAAACCTTTCTTCTGTATTTGCTAAAGATCATGATCTGTTTCAGTATTCAAATTTCATTCCTCCTTCTTTTTCTCACATGAAGTCATTATCTCATCTCTGTGTCAGGTTTGTATGCATGGTGATATGAGAATAAAAGAGGTACAACCTATTGGGATAGAACGGGACAGTGTATAAATGTCATGGTTTAACGTCTGGAAATGTAATTATATAAAAACAGAGGATTTTCCCGAACCTAGTTCAAGCAGGATTGTCTGAAAAAATGGGGGGGGGGGGGGGGGGGGGGGGGGGGGGGGAGAGAATTTTTTTTCTACAGTATTTTTTTCTAAGGAACACGATTTCAGATATTTTGCTGACGATCTTCAGTCGGACACAAAACGAATAAATCTCTTATAAGTAAAACACAAAACAAAACAACAGCAAAACAACAAGAACTCTTTCATTCAACTCGTCCTATCTCTGGTGCATATTTACCCTCTGATATTATTACGTTCTCATTTTCACTCTTAACTTTCCAGTTCTTCTTCTTCACCATATTCTCCCCCTCTCTCTTTCTCTCTGAATTTCTCTCTCCCTCTCACCCCTCTCTCTGTGTCCCCTATCTTTTTCTGTTATTTTCTGCTTGTATTTCACTCGCTAGAATTGTTTTCTTTTTGACCCCCCCCCTCTCTCTCTCTTTCTCTATCTCTCCTGCTTATAGAGAGGGACACAGAAGAACATAATAAGCTGGTTTGCTGGTTAATATATTACAATAATCATCATAAATATATATAGCGCACATTCCAATTGCGCTTTATGTAGTCACGTACAATCACTGACAAGTCGCTTCTCAAAGGAAATTCCGATCACTATTATAACCAATCCTGAATTCTGATGGAAAATTGTAACTTTTTAGGAATATATGATTGCTACATATGTAACATTACGATTAATGAAGTACAATTCAACCTCTTTTATTTTTTATTTGAAATAATTGTGAAAATCATACCTCAAATAAGTAATGTTTACTTGAAAAAGATCTGGATGCAAGTATAAACAGCGCTACATACAGGCCTGCGATAGTCATTCATGAACAGTAATGTTAAAGTAAAACTTTTTAACATGTCTTCTAATTAGGCTGATCCCTAGGGCCACATTAAAACTCTTTTTTTAATAATAAGATCTAATGACTTTTTTTTTCTCAAGATGTGCATATTATAGTTTGAGGTGAAATAAATCAGACTTATTCTTAATTAAAAAAAGAAAGAAAACACAGTTATTCCACGAGTACATTCCTCAGAAAAAAATATTCAATTCCCCATTAATTTTTAAAAGATCTAAGTAATGATTTTTTGATTTTTTTTTTTGATTTATTTATTTATCTTTATGATCCTTTTTTTCTTCAAACATATTTTACAAACTGAATAACAACATAACAAACAAATATTAATACATTAATACATTATTATTCATACAAATATTAATGGCATTCGAAAATGTATTTCCTAATTTTAAAACTATATACAAATGAAATTCCACAACAGAATTAAACACTATACAAGTTACACATTCAAAGGGGAAGTCCACCCCGATATCAAGCTGGTTTTAAAATAAATAGAAAAATTAAAGACACAGATAATTGAAAATTTGACGAAAGTCCAATAAGAAATAAGAAAGTTATATAAATTTTAGGTTGTAATCAATCAAACACAAACTGGCAACTCCGTGACGTATCTTACGAGCTCCTCTTCCATTTGCCCTGTACTACAAAAAAAAAAAAAAAAAAAAAAAAAAAAAATCGTAAATTTCCATTTTTCTCTTAAAGGAAATATTTAATCATTCATGCGCCCTGGATATAATCATATTATGTTTTCACACACAACCTAAAAAATGCTGAAACAAATCTATTCCTTTATCAATAAGTGCGAAAATGAAAATCTATAAAATTTTATGTACAAAGCAATTGGGAGAAAAGCTCGTAAGATACGTCACGGAGTTGCCAATTTGTGTTCGATTGATTACAACTTCAATTAATTTTTGCTCAAACTTTTACCAATGTGTTCCTCTCATTTTTTCTGCTTTTATTCAATTAACTAAATATCAGGGTGTTCTTCCCCTTTAACTACATGGTTACCGTAATATCATGAGTAAGATTTGCTTCTAAATACTTACACTTGTTACATTTTCTCTTAAAGGAAATATTTAATCGTACATGCGCCCTCGATATAATCATATTACGTTTTCACACACAACCTAAAAAGAGTGAAACAAATCTATTCCTGTATCAATAACTGAGAAAACGAAAATCTATAAAATTTTCTGTACAGAACAAATGGGAGAGGAGCTCGTAAGATACGTCACGGAGTTGCCAATTTGTGTTTGATTGAACACAACTTCAACAATTTTTGCTCAAACTTTCACCAATCTGTTCCTCTCATTTTTCTGCTTTCATTCAAATTAACTTAATATCAGGGTGTTCTTCCCCTTTAACTAAATGGTTATCGTAAGATCATGAGTAAGATTTGCTTCTATTAAATTCTTACACTTGTTTCAGCCGTCTGTAATTTATATAGGAGGTATACATATTGTTGCAAAATGAATATACATTGCTAGTTTACATTCATGGCGATATATTAATATTAAAGAGTTAATATTTGTTGATTGTATTGATGATGTAATGTTCAAGGATGGTTATAAATTTACTTTTATGACACCATTTACAAAAAAAGTGATCTTTACAAGCATGATACCACCTTTCGTGTAACTTAGATTATCTAAGCCGGAATAACGATTTTTATGATTATTCTGTACAAGATTTTATTGATATATGTTCGATGCACACTTTAACTGTATAGTTATTTACTTACATATGCCGTAAACTGTGCTTTGTTAATTTTTAGACTTATACTTATTGTATTACAATTTGGAGCCTATACGACCAACAGGCTTTGATTTTACTTTAGACTCCTTCATTTCCTCATTTCCAATATAACTTAGTCCATATTTACAAGCAATTACAAGCAAACCAGTTGAGTTAATATATTTTCCGTACACACAGTACTGGTCAAAAGTCTCGGTACACCCTGGATTTTGTGACGAGTTTTTACATCAGTTTTTATTTCCTGTGAAATTACCTTCTCTAGGCTCTCTGAAACAATTTTATAGGTTTCAATTATATATAAAAAGATAATGTGCTTATAATGTGATACTAGCAAGTGTATTTTTCTTTCTCCGTTTTGATTTTAAAATTCAAACTGGCAAAAAGCAGCCTAATGGTATGTGCGGTTTACTGACACAGTTTTTTGTCCAGAATTTATAGAAAACTGACTCATACATTATAGAGATCTCCCAAATCTACCACAACTTGCTTTAGTTATAACCTTTTAGATGATTATATTTACCATGTTCACGTTATTACTTTCATTAGTAATTAACTTTAAATATCCATCCAGTATTCTAGCAGTAACAGTCCAACAGTCTCCTTGCCCCTTCTTTTCAACTAGTTTCACATAGGCCATTTAGGATTCAGGTACAGAAGCTAAGCTCACTAGGGTTCTTATTTCATGTTATATCACATTATTTTTGTAATTACTGATAATGCATATTACGTAGCATGAATACTACATGTTATTAACAGAAATATAAGAAGGATAAGAATTCCAATGGTTTGACATGTGCTGTCTCTGGACCCTAAAGCCTAAACAGCTTGTCGTGGACGAGTTGAACAGGGAAGCCTAAGCAACATTCCTGAACACTTGTGCTAGAATACTGAATGGACATTTCAAATAATAATTCTTCTGAAATTCATCAAATGAATATATATATAACATTTGAAAGTCAATGAATAAAGCTATGGCTACTTTGGACAAATTCAATGTATACTTTGTTTTTATTTTTATTTTGAACAGAAAAGTAATTAAAATTGTAAAAAAAGTTGTTATGTCATTTTTCATCAGTTGTGGGTATCCAACCAAGCACAGTTAAAATGAATCACACCTGAATGTTTCAGAACATATCATATCTAAAACATGCAATGTGTAACCAAACCTTTAGCCAATTTGTCAGTGCCTAGAAAAACTCATTATGTGGGGATTAGAGATTGAAATAATAACCCTTCTCAAAATCCAGGGTGTACTGAAACTTTTGACCAGACTGTATGTTTATTCAAAATACCTCCGTATATTTGTAGCTCAGAGGCAGCGCTACGCGGGGGAGAGGGGGGGGGGGGGGGGGGGGGGACACAGTGCCCTTTCTTCCTTCTAAAATGTGCACCTTTTCAAATGTGATGAGTGCTCCTTTTTACTTCGATTAGCGACCCTTTCCCTTCCTAATAAGTGCCCTTTCCCTTCCTGATAAATGCCCCTTTTCCGACGAGTGCCCCTTTTAAAATCTAATGAGTGCCCCATTTTACTACTGATAAGTATTCCTTTTCCTTTCCTAATAAGTGCCCCTTTACTCCTCTGATGAGTGTTTTTTCCTTTCTGATAAGTGCTCCCTTCCCTTTTACCTTTATTTCCCACTGTCGTTTACAAAATGTGACCTTAATCCTCAAAAAAACACGATAAAAACTACGATGATGAAGACTTGAATTATTCATCCAGGAATGAAATCATGAAAATAATAGCTAAATCTGTCGTCTGGACACTTACTTGTAAAAAGTAGTAGAACAGTTTCGGTACTTACAACATAGCGAAATATCTGACTTCGGTCCTTAGTCCGTTAGTCGGCCTGTTGAACACCACATCAAGAATTCTCAAGACTTCATTGAACAGATCAAAGACATTAAGGTTGAAGATGATGAAACAATTGCTTCCTTTGATGTGACAGCTTTGTTTACTAGTGTTCCTCCTGAAGAAGCCGTAAATGTGGTCAGGAAGCGCCTTGAGGATGACCCTACTCTACCAGCGAGGACTAAACTAAATGTCGACCAGATCTGCAAACTTTTACAGTTGTGTCTGTCGACCACCTACTTCACCTTCAACGGAACATTCTACAGACAGAAGCATGGCTGTGCTATGGGTTCCCCAATTTCACCCATTTTAGCGAACTTGTACATGGAACATTTTGAAGTTTCTGCTCTATCTACATTCCAAGGCACCCCACCATCACACTGGTTTCGCTATGTGGATGACACGTGGGTTAAGATAAAGACAGCAGAGCTTCAAAGGTTCTTTGAACACATTAACAAATGTGATTCCAGTATCAAGTTTACGCTTGAAGAAATCAAGGACCGCAATCTTGCTTTTCTGGACTGTTTGATCTCAGTTGGTGAGGACGGCTCTCTCCACTCGTCTGTGTACAGGAAGGCAACTCACACGGACCAGTACCTGTTGTTCAGCTCACACCACCCCCTCATCCACAAGCTTGGAGTGGTCAGAATTCTCTACCATAGAGCATCTAAGACCCCGTTCTCACTCACTTTGAAAGTGGACTTTTGGAGCGGTCTATCTAAGACCCGTTCCTCAGGAACGGTTCTTAGGTGAGTGTGAACGGTCAAAGACCCCGTTCTCACTCACTTTGAAAGTGGACTTTTGGAGCGGTCTATCTAAGACCCGTTCCTCAGGAACGGTTCTTAGGTGAGTGTGAACGGTCAATTACATTCCTTCATCAGAAGAGGCCAAAAAAGAAGGAAGAAAAGCATCTACGCCAAGCCCTTGGATCATGTGGCTATAGGCAGTGGAGCATCCAGAAGGCTCTTCGCCCTCGCAAGAGGAATCCAGAGAGAACTGACTTATCAGACACGAGAAGATCTGGGGCCTGTATTCCGTGTGTCAGAGGTCTTTCGGAAGAAGTTCAACGAGTTTTCCGCAAATATAGGATACCAGTTTACCACAAGCCTGTTAACACCTTAAGGCAAAAGCTGGTTCACCCAAAGGACAAGAGACAAAAAACTAAACAGAACAATCTAGTATATGCTATCAGTTGCCAAGGAGATAACTGTGAGGAAAGTTACATTGGAGAAACTAAGCAGCCTCTCCACAAACGCCTCTATCAGCATCGACGTGCAGGGTCTGCAGGAAACGAGTCTGCAGTATATACACACCTTAGCCAATCAAACCATCATTTCCAAGACGAAGAGGTCCTCATTTTAGATAAGGAACCCCGTTGGTTTGAGAGAGGGGTTAAAGAAGCCATATACGTGAATTCGGAAAACCCTTCACTAAACAGGGGAGGGGGGGGGGGGGGGGTTGCGCCACAACCTGTCCCTTGTTTACAATCCGATAATCCGAAAGCTTCCTCGCCGAATTTCTAAGAAAAGAGACAATAGAGACACGGACCAGTGATTTCCAGCTTACTTCACGGCCGATCGTCGTTCCCGCCAAATCGTCAGTTTAGCTGAGGATGGTACTCGGATGAGTACCGAAACTGTTCTACTACTTTTTACAAGTAAGTGTCCAGACGACAGATTTAGCTATTATTTTCACGATAAAAACTACTTTCGAAAAATAAACTCAAGGGCAATTTCAAAAGCCTATTGTACTGCCCATAGAAATCCGGTTCGGATTACGTAATACGCCATTGTAATGTTCGCACATTTCTAAAGGTGATAGACAGGGCTATTGAAATTGCCTTGAGTTGATTTTTCGAAAATAGTTTTTATCATGTTAAAAGAACAATATACAGCTTCAAAAATCGATGCGGTTTTATATGGTAACAGTTACCCCTGTTACTACCATGTCGTTTTTCCGAAGGTTCATAATTCCGAAGGTTTGTTTTTCCGAAGATTCGTATTTCCGAAGGTTCGTTACTCCGTCGGTTCGTAATTCCGAAAATGAAATAGGGTTCATAATTCCGAAGGTTCGTAATTCCAAAAAGTTATGTAGGGCTCTGTTGCATTACGAACCTTGGGAACTACGAAGTTCGGAATTATGAGCCTATTTCATTTTCTGAATAATAGACCCCCTGCTATGGGAAATTTGCGTTTCGGAATTACTAACCTTCGAAATTATGAACCTAATTCGGAAAAACGAACCTTCGGAAACACCAGTGCCCCCCAGATATAATTGGTGGCAATGCAACCTCACAAATGCATGAAAAATTATTGCTGACAATGATAAGAAAAGGGACAGGGTTAATATTCGTGGACTGCGGCATTAGGAAATGTCTTCAATTTTTGCTAGCTCGCTTCGCTCGCTCGCAAATGAATTATCAGACCATTACATACAACTGCAATTTGTGACACTGAATCAGTATCTAGAATCACGTAAACATGAAAGAATAAAATGTTTGAGCTGATGCTTGAAAATGTATTGATTAGAATCTAGTCGTATTTTTTCCGTTCCGTGTTCATCCTTTGTAGGTGCTCCATTTAAAAAAAGTACCCTTTTGTCGGTGCCCCCCCCCCTAATTTGAAAGACGCTCCGCCGCCCCTGGCTCCAAAACTACCACGGCCCTAGCTAGGATACCGATTTCTGTGCTCGCAGCATTCAAGGAATGACTTTTCTAACAAGGTACCCATTTAAAATTTGGGTGGAGAGTGGAAACAAAAAACATTAGTGCCGCACAAGGGCTCGAAATGTTTACCACCATGTTCGCTTCAGTCGGATACAGGCTTGTAAACAACATCTGAATAGAGGCCACATCTACTTTAAGGCGGGGACGTCATGGGGATGCACGCGCTTCAAGTGGTTTTAGGAGGGGGTGCAAAAGTGCTCCTGCAAATTGTATGACTTATAACTTAATACCATCACAAAATGAAAGAGAAAGTAGGACAAAAATAAAACTATGTATCTTCATCAGTGTTACGGGAGGGCTAAAAAATGTCTTGCCGGGGGTGGGAGCAGAAAAACTTATCCCAACCAGGACACAAATCAAGAAGTTATCGTCCGCCGGGGTTGGAGTAAAACAAAAATTTCATAGGGGGTGGAATTAAAAAAAAAAATCATTAGACAATGCCCATTTTTTCAAGCTGGTCAAGACATGATAATATACCTCAAGTTTATTTCTGAGTGATTACGCATACAGATTTGTTTCGTAGCTGTCGAAATCCTTCCGATAAGAATCCAACTTGCCCCTCACTTTCTCGTCATTCACGACGGTACGTCCCTCGCTGTACATCGCTGCCATTTGCGTAATCAGGCTGGTCTGCTGCAGACGCGCCATCGCACGCCGCACGCACCGTTGTAGCTTTGTGACGTCATCCGTCAGTTGGTCAATATCGTCGTCCTGGATTTGGACCCGATTGTGATCGATACCATCGAGTTGAGTATTGCTGTGGTTAAGCTTTCCAATTCGGACGTTGAGCCCCTCGACGACTTCTTGCAACGATTCGATGCTCATTTCGATTAGACGAAGGATTTTTGTGAGGTGTTTCCTATTTAAAAAAAAAAAAAAAAAAAAAAAATATATATATATATATACATATATTATGATGTATCTTTATTATAGGTTTTTACTTCTCTTCAGTTTATCTCTTCAATTTTTTTAGCGATCACTTTTTTACGAATCTTTTTAAAAATAATACATGGGGTGCGAAAAACAAAAACAAGTGTGTCACACATTAGCTGTTATGTATTTGGCAAATAAAGCAGCCGCCGATTAGAAAAGTTATTTATCAATAAATTTCTACATCTATTACGTTTTATCAGTTTCCATGTGTGTATATAGTATTTTATGGAATCAATGAATTTTATATATATAAATATATATATATATATATATATATATATATATATATATATATATATATATATAAAACACCAGTCAGATTGTACGGTTATACTAACATCATAAAAACAAGGGATGATCCTTGGGGTAGGGGACGAAGGCATATTCTTAAAAAAAAAACCCCAAAAAACAAACAACAAATACAAAAAAACTGGCATACATAAACAACGTATCATGAAAAAATGTACACAAATTTGTAAATGTGCCCCCAGCCAAATTTGATAAGTTACTTTTTGCTTTTCAGTACTTTTCTAGACACCCCCCCCCCTCCCCCATCAGATATTTCTGGATTTGCCAGAGAGAAATGAAAGTGCCATTTTTAGAGATTCATTCACTGACCGAAGGGAAATAAAGTCTTGCTTTAACCTCCTGAAGTCCTCTCTCGTAAACCCATAGCAGGATGGTGTAGATTCTCGTTTGTGATCTTGATAACGTTCTAGCAATTTGTGAATCAAAACCTGTCACAAAAAAAAGAAGTAAAGATATCCATAATACAGTTACTGAAACAAAAGGATTCTATTGTTATTATCATTTTAATTCATTATAAATTAACATCATTTTTGTCATTAATAATGGTATCAATTGAGATAGAGTTGATAGTACATGTACTAGTGGCATTATTAGCCGTAGTAGTACTGTGGTGGTGGTGGTAGCAGTAGCAGCAGCAGCAGCAGAAGTAATAGTAGTAGTAATAGTAGTAGTAGTAGTAGTAATAGTAGTAGAAGTAGTAGTAGTAGTAGTAGTAGTAGTAGTAGTAGTAGTAGTAGTAGTAGTAGTAGTAGTAGTAGTAGTAGTAGTAGTAGTAGTAGTAGGAGAAGAAGAAGAAGAAGAAGCAGAAGAAGAAGAAGAAGAAGAAGAAGAAGAAGAAGAAGAAGAAGAAGAAGAAGAAGAAGAAGAAGAAGAAGAAGAAGAAGAAGAAGTAGTAGCAGTAAAACTAGAAGAAGTGTAGTACAAGTAGTGTAGTCATGGTAGTGGTAGAAGTACTTTATAATGAAAATAAATACATGTATATGAAATGATCTAACCTTAGCCGCCCTTTCTGGTTCTCCCAGTCTCTCTTCATCCTTTGAAACGAAAAGATAAATTATAAGAAAAATGGAACAAATTAATTGGATAATTTTTGTTGAGAAATAAAGAAACGATACTCGGTCTTGTTCCTGGGTTTAGTAATCATCTGGTTCATTATCCAGTCGTTCCCATTTCGGGGGTGGGTGTGTGTGTGCGGGTGTTGGGGGGGGGGGGGTGTTAGCAAAATATTCATTTTGAAAAACTGAAAAAACTGAAAAAGTGGGTGTGGGGCGAGGGTGTGTGTGTGTTAATACTGTCTTTACAGACGTGTGTCAATCATATTTATTTGTGTCATCCAACTTGCGTCGTCAAATCTTACTTAAAAATGATTTCTTACTTCTCGTGGTCTCCGAGTCTCGCATCCGATACATCTCTTGATCACGCGCAGTACAGTCCCTGATCTTGGGAGGAGATTGAAGGGTGGAGGGAGATCAATCTCTGGCTCGATGACACGAAGCCACAGTTGAGCTCGGCCGAACTTCCATTCGATGTCGCTATTTTTCTGTAAACGAAATCAAAAGAGGTTCCACAACGTGTGAATACGGCCGTTGCAACATAGATTAGAAGATAGCCATTCTGTACCTTTCCTAGAACCGAGTGTCCTACAATGTGAACACGGTGTGGAAAACGGTTTAGCAAACCATGTGAAACATTGCAGTGTGGAACCCCCGTGAACATAGCATCGTTGACACAAACCGTGTGAAGAAAACAGTGTTGACTCAGACAGTTAAAACATCACAACGTGTACATAAACAGTGTTATCATAACAGTGTACCTAACAATGTGAAAACGAACAGTGTGAAAATTACAATGTGGACACAAACGTGTGAACAAAATAACGTTGAAACAAACAGTGTGAACATCACAACATGTACATAAACAGTGTTATCATAACAGTGTGGGCACATACAGTGTAAAAATTACAGTGTGGAAACAAAAAGTGTGAAACTGATAATGTGGAAACAAACAATGTGAACATTACAATGCGGATACAGTGTGAACGTAACAGTGTGGACACAAAGAGTGTGAACATTATAACGTGTACATCAACAGTGTTATGATACAGTAGGAAGGCATTCACATACAGTGTGGGCACAAACACTGTGAAACATAACAGTGAAGTGGAAACAAAAAGTGTGAACATAACAATGTGGACACAAACAGTGTGAACAAAAAAATGTGAACATTACAATTTGTAGTTAAACAGTGTTATCAAAACAGTGTGGGCACATAAAGTGTAAACATTTCAGTGTGGAAACAAAAAGTGTAAACATAACAATGTGGAAACAAACCGTGTGAACAAAACAGTGTGAACATTACACCGTGTACATAAAAAGTGTTATCATAACAGTGTGGGGATTCACATACTAGTACAGTGTGAAGAATAACAGTGTGGGCACAAACAGTGTGAAACATACCAGCGATGGGGAAACAAAAAGTGTGAACATAACAATGTGGACACAATGTGAACAAAACAATGTGAACATTACAACTTGTAGCTAAACAGTGTTATCATTATAGTATGGGCACATACAGTGTTAACATTACAGTGTGGAAATAAACAGTGTGAACCTAACAATGTGGACACAAACCGTGTGAACATAACAGTATGGAAACAAACAGTGTGAACATTACAACGTGTACATAAACAGTGTTATCATAACGGTGTGGGTACATACAGTGTGAAATATAACTGTGTTGGTCCAAATAGTGTGAAAAATGACAGTGTGGAAACAAACAGTGTGAACATTACAACATGTACATAAACAGTGTTATCATAACCGCGTGGGCACATACAGAGTAAATATTACAGTGTGGAAACAAAAAGTGTGAACATACCAATGTGGACACAAACCGTGTAAATATTACAACGTTTACATGAACAGTGTTATCATTACAGTGTGGAAACAACAGTGTGGACGTTACAACGTGTGCATTAACAGTGTTATCATAACCGTGAGGGCACATAGTACATAAAGTGGAAACATTACAGTGTGGACACAAACAGTGTGAACATTACGTGTACATAAACAGTGTGACCATAACAGTATGGGCACATACAGTGTAAACATTGCAGTGTGGAACCAAATAGTGTGAACTTAACAATGTGGTCACAAACAGTGTGAAAATCACGATATGGACAGAAAAAGTGTGAACCTAACAACGTGGACACACATAGTGTGAACATTACAACGTATACATAAACAGTGTGATCATAACAGTGTGGACACACACAAGTGTGAACATTATGGACATAAACAGGGTTAACATAACCTTGGACAAAATATTCTTCCACGATAGTTTTGTCCCTCTCGACCCCTCGCGATCCAGGTGGATCCTTGGATCACGAAGAGCAGTAATAGTACTGATGAGGCTACAATGGATAAATGAGAACATATCATCATCAGCATCATCATCATCATCATCATCATCATCATAATTCGTACCTGAACCTTAGTTAGTTGGGCCGACAGGACGGCGATGAAGAGGTTGAGACCGATGACGACAGCGAGAATGAAGAACGCTGCAAAAAAGACGTAGTAGATGTGCGCGAAGACGGTGTCTTCGTCGAACGATCGTACCGTCTGTCCTCGCACAGCAAAGAGTGCCCAATAGAGGGTCAACATCGAGTTGGGAAGACTGCGAAGGATAGACATTCAAAGAGTAGCACTCGAGAACAAAATTATATTATGGATTTTAGTAAAACGATCTTTAAGAAAATCTCCGTAATAATTTACCATGGACACTGTCATTACTTTGTCAATTTCTTATATTTTGAAGTTTGAAGTTTGAAGTTTGAAGTTTTATTTGTTCCACTTTTACATCAAATTTTTTTTACAAAAACAATTTTACAAGCATATTTGTCAATTTCAAAACAGGGGTAAAGAACTTAAATCAAGTAATATGTACAATAAATAGGTAGAAAGTTTGAGAGATATATGAACGACTGGCAAAAAGAAGAAAAATGTAAAATTTGGGGAGCCTAAACAAAAAGCATTGCTTGTAAATGGTTAGGCTCCCATATAGAGTAAGAAATTCTGATTGGGATGCAATGAAAAAGCGAGACGGATTAGTAGTATCAGATTTACTTAACGTACGAGGAGAGCAAAGCTCAGAATGTGGAGTAAAGAAACGAAAAAGACGAAAGAGAAGAAGCAGAAAGAAAAAAAAAAAAAGAAAAGGAAGGGGGAAAAAAAGGGAAAAAACGAAGAAAAAAAGGATAAAAACGAAGAAGAAAAGCAAAGCATGAGAAGAAGGAGAAGAAAAATTTGTAAAGGCAGGACAGCGTTACACGAGCAAAGTCTATGTGACCACCTGTACGATCCAGCATGATATAAATATATTCATACATACATGTACTTACTTAAAAGGTAACACCTTAGCTTCCGTTTAAAAGAATTGTTGGAGGGGCTATCAACTAGTTCGTTATTCAGGCTGTTCCAGAATTTGGGTCCAGTAAAGGTGATTGTTTTGTTTGTAAAAACATTCTAAATGACTTACAAGAACAACGAATAGTGCTTAGTATCCATTGCACACATAGTGTCGTTATCATGGTTGTTATCGGCACACAAAATGATTGACAGTATCAGCTATGTTGCCACCATTACAAAGTCTTGCCTGAAAATAATCACTGTCTGTTTTCACGTCTGTACTATTCATTATATCTTGGGCTTTTTAACATACAATTCTTTTTAAAAAAATGTTTGTCCTCTTATCAATTTTTGTGATATTAAATGATTCTAACATATAGCCACTTACGAAATGAATCTTTCATCCCCAACCGGGCACTTCTCAATAGAAAACTCATTCCGGCATTGCGACGGCTTAGCATAGAACTGTAAAAGAATAAAGAACTGTAATCTTCAAATTTTGTGTGAGCATGAATAATAAATGTAATCATTTCTCTTGCTCTTATCTTCTCAAAATATTAAGGTTAACATGGTGATCCGACATTTGCTCCGGCGACATTTGCTCTGGGCTTTATTTCGTCAAAGAAAAAGGGTTAGGGTTCGGGTTTCAAATGGGTATTAGGTTAGGTTTAGGGTTAGGGTTAGGGTTAGGGTTAGGGGTAGGTATAGTGTTTGGTTCAAGATTGAAGGTCGGAATTCGGTGAGTATAGGATACTGACCGCAGAGCGACTATGGCCGGAGCATGTGTCATAATTATACCACCGCAAATGTTCACGTGAAACTGAAAAAAAAAAAATTGAGGCCATTAAATCATCACTGTACTAAAAATCGTTTACAGAAATCTTTTGAAATAGAGCAGAACCTTATACGCGCATACCATCGGCATCGCCCCCCCCCAAAAAAAAAAATTAATGAATAAACAAAAAAATAATGAATAAATAAATAACTAAATAAATAAATAGATAATAACAATAAGAAATATTAATTTGTTTTTAAATTAATAAACAGGCGCCTCTTGCACCACACCCTGGCATCGCACTGGATTGGGTCGATCAGGGGCGGATCCAGGATTTTGTATAAGGGGGGGGGGCACACAAATGCAGGTTTGTCAATTTTCTTGGAGGGAGACCCCTAATTTTTTTGGTCTCGCCAGCTCTCGGAAAGTCGCTCAGTGGGGGAGGGGGGAGGGGGGAGGGGGGAGGGTGGCGACAAAATTTCCCCAACCCTCCAAAATTCGCTAAGTGGGGGGGGGGGGGGGGGTAATGCGGGTCTACTTCCCCTCCATAAATCTCTGACAAGCAACAGAAAAAAAAGGCTTTGTGTTCTAAAAGGGGGGGGGGGGGTGGGGGCGCACAATCACAAAAAGGGTGGGCACAGTGCATACTTTTCTTCTAAAAGGGGGGGGGGGCACGGGCCGGATGTGCTCCCCTCCCCTAAATCCGCCACTGGGGTTAATGACAATTTTCCCTTAAACAATCCATTCTTATTTAATGTTTTAAACTTTGTTTCGCGTTACACTTACAGTTTCATATTTAGAGAAAAGCAAATTCTTATTTTTGAGAGGTGAGATAATTCTAATGTCTTACTTATGCTAACGTAAACCAATCCTACATTAAAGGGAAATCCAACCTTAGTGACAAGTTGCTGTGAGAGAAAGCGGAAAAATCAGAGAAGCATATTGCTGAACTTTTGAACGAAATCGGACAAGTAATAAGAAAGCTATGAATTTGGGAAAGTTGTAATCACTAAGCATATGGGAATGGCCGAATCGGTAATGTCAATGTAGTGGCCGACAACTCTCCCATTTGCTCCAGCACACAAAAATGAGTAAATGTCACATTTTTCAATATGTATTACTCAGTAGGATTTTTTTTTCCTTTATGGGGACCTATAACAATATGCTATCTACAATTATATTTTGATGACTACCCCGAGGGAAAAGGCGCTTAGGAAAAAAACGGAAATAAATGATAAATAATAAATGATAACTATAGGCGAACGGGAGAGTTGACCGCCAATATGTCACAATCGACTCAACAAATTACCAATTTCAGATTCGCATAGATTTAGTGATCTCATTTTTCAAAGATCTATAACTTTCTTAGTCCTTGTTCGATTTCTTTCAAACTCTCACCTTCCTGTTTTTCTTACTTTTCTGCTTTCACACAAACCATCTTAGTACCAAGGTTGGATTGCTACTATGTGGTAAACCAGAAACGCATCTTTCGGATTTCGTGAATGTGTCGCGGACGAAAGAAGTCTTTTATCCATTTATTTCATGCCAAAATTAAAAATGTGCTTGGTCATATTGAAAAGGTTTTTCATTTATGAATGAAATGAAATGAAGGAATAAAACAACTCCGTCGTGACGGACATTTATCATGGAATCGCTCGATATACTTCGGATAGAGAGATCGCGTTCATTCCGACGGCAACAGATGCGAGAAGTCCACCGAGTATTGCCGAGAATCTCCCGAGGTCCCGAATGGCTCCGATTGTAGACTTCCAGATGACGAAGATGGCGTGGTAGCTTGTGAAGACCGAATGGAATGCTCTGAATACGCACATGATCACAACAAGCCCTGCAAATACAGTTGATAAAACTTCTGGGCCCCGTTTCATAAAACTTGTTATCAATAACAAGCTGTTATAAGCTACAGAAATCCTTGCATCTGATTGGCTGATGTCATAGAAATGTCCCAGTTGTTACTGATAACAAGTTTTATGAAAAGGGGCCCAGGTCAAGTTGGATTTCGTACTTGATCTTCTTTACACATTCCTTTAAACCCCAGTCGTATACAAATCAGTTTTATTTACTCATTCAAGTGATTGTGATGAGATGACGACTACGACGACGACGACAATGATGATGATGATGATGATAAGGATTGTGATATTGGTGGTGATGATGGTGATGACGACTGAGATGGTGCTGATGATGGTGGTGGTGATGACAGGTAGATACATGTATTATGTTCTTAAATAGACGATGTTTCCTGTCTCCCCCAAAAAGAGCATTTTGTCAGATTTTACAAATTAGTTAGCAAGACCTTGTAAGCCGCTCTAAATCGTATTTTTCTAATGTGAATTATTATTTAGATCCCCAGTAAGGACCTATATAATACTTTCAGCGAATATCCTTTTTTTTTTTTTGGGGGGGGGGGGGGTATTCCCTTTCTAGTTCCCCTGAAATGGAATTTGAGTAAACAGCTTTTAGGAATTTTCTACAATCCAAAACATGAACATGTTCGCAATGTATTTTCATGCCTTATGTGATTCCTGTTTTACTGTAAATGACCTTGAATACGTGTTAATTTGATATGTCAGCTTTGAGTACTAGTGAGCCCTTAATTTATACCTCAGTCATACTACCAAACCGACTCCAATCCGACCGATAACCCAAAATCTTGGCCATTCGCTGTAATGTAATTTTTGTTCGCTTTGTTCTCGGTTTTGTGTCGGTCTCACTGATGTGACCGGGGTTTTTTACCCTTTCAGGTCAGGAATTGATCACATTTTGTTCTTCAAATTGGCAACAATGATATGTTTTTATTTAGTTCTATATGGTTGTAACAATGCTGTATGTCTTTGAAAACAATATACATGGTTAACAATTTTGTGGAAAAGTTGAAAATATTGCAAATATTTATTTTAAAAAAACACAATGATTTTGAACCTCTCAATTTAAGGGTTTTAAAGCGTATTCTCGTTTTTTAAAATTCCTGACATCAAACGTAATATGATCATGCAAGAAAAATGGACCTAGGATGTGCAGAAATTTTTGCTCTTTCTACTCATGCATCTGGTATATTTTTTAGAACTCTGAATCAAAAGCTATTGAGCTAAACCACAAAATGTAGTCAATTGTCTCGAAAGGGTTAGTCCTCACCACAAAGAGAATTCGACACAATAACAGGGTGATTCCCGTTCGTGCAACTCCATGATGTGCAAAGTGTTGTCATATTGGTCCCGGCATCCAACCGCTGTAACTCACCAGGGGCTTGACGCTAGGAATCAATATGACAGAACTTACATTTAACAAAAAATAATGGAGTAAAAACGACCAAATATGCACGAATATGATTGTACCGAACATGTGATGAATATTGTAAGATTCATGAGGTAATTATTCTATAAATCATTTCTACATCTTTCACTGCAATGAAAATCAAATTACAATTGCAAAAAATGAATGAAAACTGAGATCGAATCAATTAATTTTTTTTTTACAATGACTAGCCTAATTACAATTTATCTCACATTTACCGCAAGAGTAAGTTTAATATATACGAAACCATTATAGTTTAATTGGTATAATTTAGCACATCATTAAACACAGTATAGTCATTTTTAAAAATCCCTATCCATACCAGGGGGGAATCAAGAATTATGTATATAAAAAATAAAGTGGGGGGGGGGGGGGGTGAGGGGAGTCATAATTCCGAATTCTTTTGACAAGCCAACGACAACAACAAAAATGGAGTCATAAGGTCCGAAATTCTCTGATAAGACAACAAATAGAAGTCATCACTTATTCCCCCGTACTAATTTACTAAATAATTAACATTAACGAATCAAAACAGGAACAAAAAAGGGGATCTGGACCCCCCCCCCATGACACCCCCTGTGCTTACTTGCACACGTCCTATCCAGTCACAAGCGACGAAGGCAAAGCACAGAGTGACAATGAGAATCTCCAACACGTTCATCTGATAAGTGATAAACTTCATGAAACCTCTGGAGAAGATTTCCCGTCCGTGCTTCCAGATCAGACCTACAAAATAGAGTCATCGATCACGATTCAGATTCTCTTTATTGATATATTTATTAACTCATTTATTAAAGTTTTATTTAACATACAGGGTAGGTGCGTTCAGTTAAAAAGAAAACGACTTTACAAACAAGCCCTGTAAACATAAAATAACGAAACACATGAAGTTCAAAAATACATGAAATACAAGAAAATATGGAAAATGTAAAAAATATGCAAAATTTAAATCATAACTTCTCCACATAAAATCTACAAAATAGATATTCCATTGCTTCGAATTATGTTAATCAAGTGTCATGAGCTCAATCACATCGAAAGAAGAAAAAAAAAAAAAAAATCCCAGCGATATTGGAGCATCTATGATTTGAATGAAATATATCAGAGTTAAACAAAAAGTTCACATTTTCCAGAAGTTCAAGTGAATAATCATAATAAAAACAATAGAAATAAAGTAAATATGTTCCATACAGCAGATTTCAGTATACTAGATGAGAATAAAGCAAAGCAGAGCGAGCTTCTTCTGGATAGGCCCTCTTATAGTGATAGAAACATATTAGGTAACGTTATAGAGTATACATTGTAGAAAACATGTCCCATGGTACAAATTTTCTTTACCCCCCCCCCCCCTATACACAAAGTTTTCAAAAATTATATGCACCCCTAAATTCCAGAACGTCTTGGTTGTATCATGGACCTACTATAATAGTTGAATTTACGCTTGTAGTAGGTGTAAAAAAAAAGAGACACTTTTGATCGTTCATAAATCAAAAGTTGAAATTCGTATCAGACTGAGGTTCTCAGATTCTAAAGTTGAAGGATGTCAAATTTATTTATGGTAATTTTTATGAAATTTCACTGAATGATATTCTCAAAACAAGCAAAATAATGCTCTGAATATCTAATTAATATGGCACTTCTGAAAAATCAAAGCCACAAAATCTCTGTGAATCTGTAATTAATTAATAACACAACAATACTAGTGTGCATCGCACCAGACGCACCTGTCATTTCTGCTAAACTTTTGCTATCCAGCGTCATTAATGATTCATGACTCAGGGTTAAAAGAGGTGCTCTGAAATTTCAGCTGATGTGCACAATGGCAATTGTGCTCTGAATTAGTCACTGATTCCTACAGATTTTGAAGCCTTCATTTTTTAAAAGGTAAAAATCTAATTAAATATGCAGAGTATTGTTTTAAGAATAGTATTCATAGAGATGTCACAAAAGTTACACCAAATTAAGCTGACATCCTTCAACCTTACAATGTGAAAACCTCGGTCTGAAGCGAGTTATAACTTTTGAGTTATCAACGATCAAAAGTGTCAATTTTTTAAAAACCTAGTAGAATGTTTTTGTACCTGGAATTTCAGCTGATGTGCACAATGGCAATTGTGCTCTGAATTAGTCACTGATCCCTACAGATTTTGAAGCCTTCATTTTTTAAAAGGTAAAAATCTAATTAAATATGCAGAGTATTGTTTTAAGAATAGTATTCATAGAGATGTCACAAAAGTTACACCAAATTAAGCTGACATCCTTCAACCTTCCAATGTGAAAACCTCGGTCTGAAGCGAGTTATAACTTTTGAGTTATCAACGATCAAAAGTGTCAATTTTTTAAAAACCTAGTAGAATGTTTTTGTACCTATGCAGTGCACCAGGGTGATAATATGGAAGCAGATGATAGGATACGCATCTCCTTTCTTTTCCAGGATGGAGTGTAAAGCCACGGAGATCAGGAGAGTCATGTCTGAGCCGAAAGACATCCATAACTTGATGTGTCTATAAAACAAAGAGAGTCACCACAAGGACAATGCCCGTTGCAATCAAGACGTCAATCTACTGACGCAGGACTGCGTCAACGACTGGCATATTCTTTCAAAAGTCACGTGAGAATGACATCATAATATGAAGTCATTTGAGGCCGCCATCGACATCAAGCAACTCGCTCATGATGACGGTCTCCTTCGTTCACAAATCCCGTTAATTGTAACATGTTAATTTCCCATACTGTATACATATTTTCTTTGTATTTAGAAGTAAATTGTTAATGTCTGACAATGTGTTTACATATTTGTTTTCTGTAATATTATTATATTTGTACCATGCTATTGAACGCAGAAATAAAATCAATTAAACAAGCATTAGACATAAAGTGAATGCAAAATGATCAGTGTGAAAATTGCTTTGAATTAGTGGCATATGGGCTAATTACCTTCAAAGCTTGATTGGTATAGGTAATTGCGCAATCGAAATGTGCCCGCATACAACAGAGGAGATTTGGAATACGTCTTTCTGTTGAAAATATGAACACACCTTGTCCACAGTGTGCTATGTTTACAGTCTATGATACAGTTTGAAACGTTGTGGTCACACTCACAGAGAAATCGTGTCACAGTGTGATCACAGATGGGATTCATTACCTGATTGATGACAATGTGAACACCCCTTACTTTCAAAGTCTTGATCAATATGTAAACATACCGTGATCACATGTTTATAGTTACACCGTTATTTTTTTCCTATCCTGATGGAATGACGTGATACTCTTGTGCGGTTAATCATTATGCATCTCATCACATGATGTTCTAGACGAATAAGTAAAGTACATCTTGTCAAAAATAAACGGTTTATATTGTTAAAAACAAAGTGGCACGCCGCAGTTCATATCGGATAATGATATAAACAAAAAATAAATTATAATCCAATTTACACATGACTTGAAATCTATTATATGTTTAGGTACATTTTGCTGTATTTTAAGGCTATGGGATGGAGATGTGACTCCACCGAAGCCTACTCAACTCTTTAAAAAGGATATGTTTTTGTCATTTTCGTGATGAAACTGGAAACGGTTGAAATGATTTGCTGAGGAAGCTGATATCACTTTACTCACATGTTACTAAGGTAGCTACATTAAAAAAAATAGATTTAACCCTTTCTGTGCGATAGGTTGCAAATCCTGCCCCAGATTGTGGTTTCGCTCAATAACTTTTGATTAAAGGGATTGATTAACTTTGTGAAAGATTAAAAAATCAGCTCAAATGCCAGTGAATTATGTGCAATCCTCTAACTACATATATAATTAACGATATGTGAAAGTATGAGAGAAAATGGAACCCGTTTACTATCCTAAAAAAGAGAAAAAAGCGATCGATCGCTATAGCGCAAGTCGCTCTGCTTCTTCGCTGCGCTGCAGTCACAAAAATCAAGCACCAGCGCTTGGCGATTTCAGAGCGGGTTTCCAGCCCGTGAAGAAATAGGGATTCGTTCATTGTGCGGTATTCTGTGATAGAACCAATACGTCTATGGATAGAACCATAATAATTCTTTAGGGTTCGGTGGTACTAGTATCCCGACATCAATATTCAATCGTAAATATCCTGATATGTAAACGACCGATCAGCTTATAAAACTCAGGCGATTCCTGTCTGACCTAAAGATTTGCAATTATGATTACAGCATTAGCTGGAACAGTGATTTTTTTTTTTCAATCCTGGGAAAAGTTAATCAATCCCTTAAGGGCTCTAAAAATCATACCAGATGCATGAGTAGAAAGAGCAAAAATTTCTGCACATACTATGTCCATTTTTGTTGCATGGCCATACTGCGTTAATTGATGCCAGGTATTTTATGAACGACAATAAGCTTTCAAATCTTTAAATTGACAACACACTGAGATGTTCAAAATCATTGGTTTTTTTTAAAATCGAAATTGGCATTTTTTTCAACTTTTGACAAACTTGCTAACTATGCATGTAAATTGTTTTCAAAGACATTACAACTTATTAGAACCATGTAGCATCATAAGAAAAATACTATTGTTGCCAATTTGAAGAACAAAATGTGATAAATTTAGCCCTTAAATAATTTCTGTCCTAAAATGGTTGATAACTCACGGTATTCTCAGAAGCGTACTCATGTAGTCTCCTTGGTACATCAGGAAGATCACGCTGACGAAAGGGTGGCCGATCACCAGTAGCGATGTCATGAGAAACAGGCGAAGATTTGATTCCGATGCAAATACGTGATAGAACGCGTACGACATGGCCTTCTGCGAGTACGCATGCGCTACAAACTTTTAGGAATTCAAAGAGAAAAGAGAGAGAGAGAGAGGGGGGGGGGGGTGTGTGTGTGGAGAGTGACATCATAAGAGAGGATGAAAGAATGGCAGAATGGTTAAATAGAGTTTTAAATGGGTTAAACTATACTTTTAATTAAACAAAATACAAAAAATTGAATATGGAGTATCAATGGTATGAAGAAGAAGAAGAAAAGAAGAAGAAGAAGAAGAAGAAGGAGGAGGAGGAAAAAAGGAAAAAGAAAAAGAAGAAAAAGAAGAAGAAGAAGAAAAAGAAGAAGAAGAAGAAGAATCAAAAAAAAAAAAAAAAAGAGAGAGAGAGAGAGAGAGAGGGGGAGAAAGAAGAAGAATGAATTTAGCGAATGAACTCTTGACCTGATGCCTTAAAAGGGATAGGAATAGGAATACCGTTGCGTGCGACTTCATTCATTCATTGGCTTTGTTTATGATGGGGTAGAAAACCCTTACAGAAAGGGCTCCCTTTCCTTAAGGGGGTCCACAATATTGGAATCAGATGCAGATACTTGGCGATGCAATCACTGTTGCACTAATTACTCAGATATATTGCGGTTTCAGTTTTTCGATTATATATATCAAAATGGCATATCAACAAATAATATGACAAACAACAAACTGTTTGAATGAAATGTATAATCATAGTACCCACGCTATGCTCTTCATTTAAATGTACATGTCAGTCTCATAATATTCCGTAACACATCGGAACTTATATTTGTCGGCAGGAATCACGAAATGAAGTTTGAAAAGACATTTAGACATCAATGGTACCAAGTTTTATTTTAAGACATACATTTAGAGATATCATGATCAAAAGTTAAAGTAACAATCTTACATTTTTCTGTTCGTATGCGATAGCTGTCTCCACCTTCGGCATCGGATTTCTGGTTGGGGTGCTGTTTGCTGAAAAAGCGTCTGAAGCTGAAATGTCGAGGATAAGTATTATGTGTTTAAAATACAGCATTACAATATGGTACTGTTTTCAAAGTGTAACTATTGTTTTTCGCTGTTTTGGATTTGATGACGCCCCCTTTTTTTCATTTTTATTTTATTTTTCTTTTATAAATAGGCAGTTCGCGTGATTAATTTTGATTAATGTTGATTCAGTATTCGCGAGACATTCCAGATGATGGATACTTACGGAAATCAATGGTTATGTTACCAAATAAAATGCTAAATCTCCAAGGTAACAGTCATCAATGAGATGAATATAAAAGAATATTTCAGGGCAAAAAAAATGTTGTTTATGGTGTGGAGACATGGGCGGAAATCCCCATTATTTGGAAAGGGGGTGGGGCACAATATGAAATACACATGCACGATTTTTAAATTTTTATTATGGCAAAAATCAATCACTCGAAACCCCGAACTTTACATGTCCTATTAACGTTCAAAATATAAGTAGCGGTAACATTTTTTCGTTTTTGCTTGTCATAGAACTTTTGAGTAAAAAGGCATATTAAAAAATGTGATGACCGACCCCCCCCCCCCCCCCCCTCCCACACTCCTTTTTTCTTGAAATGTGTCTCCTCCACGTTTTAAGAGCGATTTCCGCCCATGGTTTGTTATGTTTACCTCGACAGAAGATGTGAGATGATTCAAGAGCGATGCTGAAAATCTTTCGACTTTCTCCGCCATCGCAAAGAATTCGGCATTAAACTCCTCCCAGTCGTTCCCCAGCTCCCTCAGCTTTCGACTCAATCTGAACGCGTTATCAAGAGGGTCGGGGTGAGCTAGGCCCAGGTAGGCCTCTGATGAAACAGCTCGGTAGTAGTCTAGCAGACTGACAATGTCAGTCAGACATGCCGACGATTTCTGAATCGCATCGGGTTTAGAGAGAGGTGACGCTCCAGCTTTAAGAAGTAGCTGTTATTTTGGTGAAGAAATTAAAGCTAATTTTTAACATTTTCAGCCAAGATAACAATATTAATACTTGGTTTCAGTGTGTTTTGTGTGTACTGTATTATCGATGACCAATGTCCATATGAGGTAACAGCTTTGCATAAAAAACATTATTGGAAAGATCCAAAATATCCATGGGGGAGAAACAACTACTCATATTCCCCCCCCCCAATCTCTCTTCTCTCTCTCTCTCTCTCTTTCTTCCTCTCTACCAGCAATCTACTGCTGTCTTCTCTCTCCTCTCTCTGCCACTCTATTCCTCTCTTCTTCCTCCCCTCTCTTTCTCTCTTTTCCTCTTCCCCTCTCTTATCTCTCCCTTTTAAAGCGTAACTTATGACCTATACATTTATTCCTAATGTATTATAGACACGTTTCACGTTTCAAAACATCTGAATAATCGTATTGATACACGTCTGTAAACAATTACGCCACACATATACATACATACACGTACCTCGACAATTTGAAAGTTATTCCACATGGCGACAAGTTTGAGCGGTGACATCTCGGGATGGAAGTCGCCACTTTCGCTCCGACATTCCAGAATGGATTCCCGCTCCTATATAATGAAAGATAATGAGGAAGTGACTTGAGGGAATACAACGTCTATATAATCTAGCCACATAAAATGAAGTATCATACACGATACGGAAACTTTTACAGCATTATATCATATAAACAAAAGATAGCCAAACCATTTATATTTGATCAAAGTCGGATGAATCATGAAAAGAGTAAGAATTACAAACAGAATAAATAAAACTACATTAAACCCCCGAGTCTGTATTCTACTAAAATTTTAAACCCGACGCTAGGTTTAAGCTAGCTCCGTCTAAAGTCGAGTTTTAAGTACAAAGGAAGTTAGACCGTGGTATATAGCCTATATAGTCCTGTTGTGTTGACATCATGAAATGGCTAAAGTTCTCGCGTCGGGTTTAGCTAAAATTGGTAGAATACGGGCCATATTTTTTTCTTCACGATTATAATCATCTAAATAACGTAGGAGTACTTTAATTGTGGGAAATAAAGTTCCTATGGGGTAAAATAATTTTTTTCGAACACACTTTTACCTTCTTTTCATAATTCAATACACGAGATTAAGAACAAAGTTTGAATTATCATTTAAAAATGATATTCTTTTAGAGACAAAACGATTTCATCTTTATAACTATATCAAAATAATGTATGTTCATGTGTGAATTGTTCCGTGAAGATGAAAACATTCTTTCTTGTAAACTTTATCTCGTTTTTTCCCCCTTTTGATGGAGTTGGGCCCCTTTTACATTCATGTATTCAATTATAATACAATATTTCAAATTTTCTAATTCATTCTTGAAAAGATATATATATTACCGTACTATTCATTTTACTTACTTCGGGTGGGAGGGTAATAATGTGGTTGCAGATAAGCACGGTTCCTTCATGAAATGTTGCGGCAATTGATCTCAGGAGGGCATCTCCAAGTGGTATCCCAGCATCGAGTAGACTTTTAAGGATTGCTTCATATCAGAAAGTTATTATTTTTTTTACAATACTTATTTTTTTAATGATAATTCATATCATACTTAATCTATAATGATAATGATAAATTATAAATAAATTGTTACCCGGTAGGATGTGAAGGTCAATGTGATTTGATTAGCATGGATTGAATTAGCATGTGCGCGCCCGTGAAAAGGCGACTAGCTGGAATGCTCCCCATGCATGCAGGGAGTGGAGAATGTGCACTGGAATGTGCGGAATAGTACTTGAATCTAGCTAGTGGCCGGGCGCCGGGGTAATAATAATACTTTAAGCGCTTTGGTAAGTTTTTTCTGGTAAAGCGCTTTATAAGAAAAAATTATTATCAATTATTATTATTATCATACTTGATAGAATTTATACTATACTTGTTTTTTAATCATTTCAAGAGGTAATTAGTCTGACAAGGCTGAAGGGTTATAACAATTGATATACATAATACAATAAAATTCATAGTCACATGTAGTAGACCTTTGGATTCAGTTCAGGAGAGAGAGTATATTTCACTCTGATTGGTTATAACATGGACTCTTTTTATGCATGTATCTTTAATCTGGAAATTCAATGTGTATCAGCTTTTAGCTGCAAAGTTGAATGTTTTAATAAACCTAATAAAATCAAATCAAATCAAATATTAGTAAATTTTCGGATAGGCATGCACGCTTCCTTCATGAAATGATGCGGCAATATTTATTGATTTCGAGAGGGCTTCTCCAAGTGGTATCTCAGCATCAAGTAGACTCTTCAGGATTGCTTCATGAATCAGAAAGTTATGATGATTCATATCATGCTTATATTTTTAATGATAATTCATATCAAAGACATATTTCTTTTGTGATAATTCATATAATACCTATTTATTTTAATGATAACCCATAACATACTTTTTATAATTTATATTATAATAATTTCTTTGATCATTAAACAAGGTAATCATATCAATTGAAAGGTATAATACAATAAAAATTCATTAAAGTAACATGAATTCCTTGAATGTTTGATCTTTTTTTATTCTTAAATATTTCTACCGGATCATATACAGTGCGTCCAAGAAAAAACGAAACCCTAAATCAGAGGATTATTATGACCAAACTATGTGCTCTATGACTATGATTATCTATTTTTCATTAAGTACAAGTATTATGGTTTCACGTAATACCTTGATGGAATAATGACATGTAAAAACACAATTGTGCCCGATTTTGGTAAAACCGTGAAAGCGCCAGTCACATGCGAACATGCATGACCCGAAAGAAACATCAACTTTAAAATCCTATGAGCAGATTGTTTTCCACGTGCTTCGTTTAATAATGAGAGTAAGGGTGATGCTCTCATCATAAAATGAAATAATTCATGTTTTTGTCGATAGTGGGGGTAAAGAAAAGGCATATTTTGTACTCAAAATGGTACTTGAAATCGTCATGAACAGCGATTTTAGCATTTTTCAAAATTGCAACTTCTTTAATTAAAGAGCAAAGTGGACAGCAAGGTAATATTTTCATAAAATTTAAGCTAAGGGGCACCTTCCATTGTCATCAAATGAAAAAGTATGGTATAAAGGGCACATAAGGTAGAAAAACATCAGATTATGGCAATTTTCCACCTCAGGATGAGCAGCTTTTCCATCGCAAGAAGGGCACTTTTTCATCGCTAGAGGAATATTAATTGATTCGGAAAAATTGGGGGAGTATGCCCCTGCCACGCCCGGGAATTGACATTGACGCATGTTTTATGTGAATTCTGATTAAAGGCATATCATCACACAATGGGAATCTTGTGAATCACGTCATGTTCGCATGTGATACTAACGTTTCACGGCTTTACAAAAATCTGGCACACATGTATTTTTACATGCCATTTTCAAAACAATGTTGCTCTGTGAAACATGTATGGACTAATGCCATCAATGTATCATTTGAAAGCATATTACTTCTAATTTATGAAAAAAAGAAAGAATAATATTCACCCAGCTCATAGATTGTTCACAATAATCCTTTGTTTTGGGGGTTTCGGGATTTTTCTGGGACGCACTGTATAATCGTATGCTGACGATTTACATCAAAAGCAAACAGGACCCCGTTTCACAAAACTTGTGATCAATAACAACTGCCAGAGATCTATGACAAATTTGCTCATAGCCAATCAAAATAATAAGGATTTCAGTAGCTGGATACATTCATTGTACATCTATCTTGTTACTGATAACAAGTTTTATGAAACAGGGCTCTGATGCAAGAAATTCTTATACTTTTTGTATTAGGCCTATCAAAAGTTTTTTTTTCAGTACCCCTCTATAACAAAATTTAGTCCATAGATCGAGCTATTTGCTTGAAAATGTATATAAGATAAATGGAGTGAAGAAGGGAAAACAATTTTAGTGTGCGAATCAAAGTTTTACCTGAAATGATATCTAGGAGAAGATTACATTAAAGCAACATGAGAAAACTCTCATACCTGCAAACATGATGGATTAAATGAAAAACAGAATAGACAATGATGATAACAATATGACTTATTTAGGAAAAAAAAGGGATATATATATATATTTATTTATATATATGTATATCCAACTTCAGTCATTTTGTACTTTTCTTACCTCGTTTCGAAAGACAATGAATAAGAATACTTGTGATTTAAAGACTAAAGTGATTTCTTACACTCAAATCCACCTTCAATCACATAGTGGTATGTCGATCTCCCGATCTCATCTCGAAAGTCCCTCTGAAGTTGATTTATTTTGATGACTTCCAAGACGCCGTCCACTCTGTTCAGGTTACCTGCTTCAATTGCTGCAAAGAGGGCTTTCTCGATGTCTTCCAAGCTTGAAGACGCATCCACTGATCTCTCATTCCGAGACTGTTTTCTTTCGATTAATTCGATGCATTCTCTCGTTTCCATACTCAAACTGAAGTGAAAGTTGTCTTTAGTTTAAAGGGTGAGTTGTTTAACCTACTGTTACTCTGACACAACATCCAAGTACTTGTAAAGTTTGGAGATTTCCAGAGAAATTGAACTTTGGTGTTTCCCTTCTCTTCGTGCAAATTTTATCATGAATAACCACTATCATGCATCGACTATACCAAGTATAAATACCATGTTATGTATGCTGTTTCTTGTCAATCTAATCTAGCTTAATTACTTTGCACTTTGAGGTAATATTTGTTCTTGATAGGTCAATTATGAAAACAAAATTACATCCATAAATTAAGAGCAAGCTGGAATTTACTTTGCATGAACAGTTGCAAGTAATGGCATTAATTAGCGTAATATATGCCTAATGAGTGTGCATTTTTTTTACTTTAAAATTTATAATCAGTGGCTGAATTCTGCAATTATGATTTCCCAAAGATAATAAGGTGTGAACTATATATGTCTATTTTACGAGTGTTGAAACTACTGTTTGTTATTTTATATAAACGTAATGCAATGGAGTCGGTGTGAAAATTACGCCACTGACATAATTCTTGCGATTTCGAGGTTTATTTATTTAAAGTAGGGCTTGTAAATTACTATCATTTATCAAATGGTGGGCGCATTTCCATTACAATTTAATGAGTTTTAAAATTATGCTATTTACCGCTTCATTAATCACCGGCCTTACTGGCTGGTGTATGCATAGCGACAGAACAAGACCATCGTGGGAATGGGGGATGGGAGTGGTTATATCATCTTCTTTTCACATTACCTTCACATCTTACTTTCTTTCTCTCTCTCTCTTTCTTCCTCTCCCCTCCCTCCTCTCTTTCTTCCCCTCTCTCTCCTTCTCCTCTCTCTCTCTCTCTCTCTCTCTTTCTCTCTCCCTCCTCTCTCCCGTCCTCTCCCCTCCCTCCCTTTCTTCCTCTCCTCCCTCCTCTCCTTTCTTCCCCTCTCTCTCTCCTTCTCTCTCTCCCTCTCTCTTTCTCTTTACCTCTCCCTCCTCTCTCCCGTCCTCTCCCCTCCCTCCCTTTCTTCCTCTCCCCTCCCTCCTCCCTTTCTTCCTCTCCCTCTCTCCTTCTCCTCTCTCTTCCTGTCCCCTCCCTCCTCTCTCTCCCTCCCTCCTCTCTCTCTTCCTCTCCTCTCCCTCCTCCCTTTCTTCCTCTCCCTCTCTCTCCTCCTTTCTCTCTCTTCCTCTCTCCCTCCCTCATCTCTCTCCTCCTCTCCCTCTCTTCTCCCTCCTCCTCTCTCTCTCCCTCCTCTCTCTCTCTCTCTTCTCTCCTCCCTCTCTCTCTTATTCTCCCTCCCTCCTCTCGCTGTCTTTACATCTCCCTCCTCTCTCCTTTTTTCCCCCTCTCCCTTCTCTATTCCTCTCTTTCTTTTCTGGCTTTTGTTTTCCTTTCCTATCAGCATTATGGGGCCATTCCACATGGGGCAAGACCTCTGAAAGACCACTGAAAGACCGTAAAAAATGACAGATCTCACAATGATATTTCAGTAAACTTTCAATGATCTCCGAGGTCTTTCATGATTCCTAAGTGATCTTTCAGTGAATCCATGGTCTCCAAAATTTTTTGAAATGGTTCAAAATAGTCTTTCAGCAGTCTTTCAGCAATCTCTCAATGAGCGCTCAAGGGTCTTACTAGTCTTTCAATTATCTTTCGACAGTCTCTCAAGAACTGCCACATTTTTGGAGAAGATCACTGAAAGATTATCAAGAGATCATTGAGGGATCATTGAAAGACTAATGAAAACCTATAGAAACCAGTGAAAGACCTACATGAAGATCACCGAGAGACCATAATTTGCATGAAAGTTCACTGAAAAACTGTTGAGAGATCGCTGGAGGACTACTGTAAGATCAGCAAGATTTGACAAATGATCTGATCTTGCACAGATCTCAGTTGTTATCTCAGAGGTCTCTCAGAGATCTCAGTTGTTCTCGCGGGGGTCTCGATCAGTCTCTCAGAGATCTTGATTGATCTCTCGAAGATCTCAGGGAGTATGTCAGATGATCATTCAGTGATTTCTCAGTAGTCTTATTGGTCTCTCAGTGACGTTCGGCAATCTTCAAGGTCCCACAGAGATCTCTGAAAAATTTGCTGGAATATTACTTTTTGGTCTTTCAATGATCTTCCAAGGGTTTTTAGAGCCATTCCACATACACACTATTTTTATCTGGTCTTGGAGACTGCTGAGAGATCTTGCCAATTTTGTGTCTCTCAGTGGTCTCTCTAGGGTCTCCGTTATGTGGAATGGGTCCTTTATGTACAGCAGAAAGTAATTATATTATCAAATCAAGCAGATTTGCTCTTCGGAGTTAAATCCATGTAGAATATTGCAGTTGCAGCATGTTGTTTAAGTATCTATGAATTTGATTACTGATACATAAATATTTGTATCAATTTCATTATAATAAACACTGTATCACGTAAATCATTTTATCATATCTGTTTTTTTAATTAAAGAAATGTGATTCAAGCTCTAGGAGGGCTATCAGCATGATCCAGACATCAGATACACTAAAATCTTTGATGTGGTCGGTAACATATCCATGGGACGAAATAGCCTGTACATTCCCTACATAAATATCAGGCATACTACACCACAACACTGAATAATACCATCAAAATTCTGAATTTTTACATATTTTTAATCATTGTTCACAACATTAACATCTCACATTGAGGGGATCACACAAGTGCCAAGGTTCTTAGTCAGGTGATGAAGCAAAAATCATATCTGAAATAAGTTGTTGGCCAATGATTACCATCTGCACATTTGTGAAGATAATTTTCAATAATAAATATTAGATTGCTGAAAGTGGCACTTCAAAAGAGCAAATATACCTTCCTCTCCTCCAGAGAAGTAATTCAAGTTGCCAGTCTGCCGTTTTGTCAAGTACATGTCTTCACTGTCCAAACAACTATAGTCCTGTACCACTGCATACTCTCAATTTTCCTTCCACATCTACCATGACTTGGTATCTTTGGTTAGAGAATCCATTGAAAGTGTGCTCCTCTGATATTCCAAGCTCACAACCTGCAATCTCTCAAGGTCAAATCACCAGTATCGGCACGACCAGTCCTCAACTCGTGTGAGTTTTGAGGATCCATTGTTTCTCAATATTTCGCACAAACTGCCATGCATCATTTTTCCTTGGGCAGAGGGTACTTCCATAATAGTTCATTGATTTGTTTGCTGGTGAGTCTCTGAGCTGAGCCCGTCTTCCCTGCCTGGGTAGCTTCCCTCTTGGTAAGCTGGAAATATGATAAGAAACATGTCGTATTTCATGAGAATGAAGATTATATGTATTTCAAGTTTAAATTTATTTCTACTTCTTTTTTTAGTTCATTTTTTGTTTTTGCTTTTATCATTTTGTTGTTGTTGATTTCAAAGAGTTTTTAAATTTCTCTTCCTTCTGATAGGTTATTCTTTGTTGTCTTCAAAATTATTATTTTGTACATGTGTAAACTAATTAATCTTTCTGTAGTTAATTTCTGCAATTGATGAATTTTTCTGTAATCTAATCTTAAAACGTAGTGGTTATGTACTTAATGTTTGCCGACAGGGCCCTTGTCTAAGGCAGTTTTGTTACTGACAATGCTACCCTGGATAAATAAAACTACAAATGAATGAAATAAAACGAAAATGATAATGCTGCTGCTGTTGATGATGGTAACAGTAATTCTCTCACCAATGTCAGTTATGCCACTGATCTTTTTCTAACAGTGTAAATTCTCCCCACAGAATGTAAAAATTGCAAATGTTTGTATTTCTTTGTCAATTTGCACCAATGTTTTTGTTCATATCAAACCCCCCAAAGTTGAATGTTAAAGATATTATTCTTGTATAAATGTTGGTTATATTAACATTAAGGCCACTGGATACATTACGCCCTGATTACCTCTCGAGTTTGAAAGAAATTGAAATTGGATTAAGCATGGAATTGCAAAAATAGTAAATTCTTCCCGACTTCCCGATTGAGGTCCTGGATATATTAAGAATAGTAATACCGAAACTGGGAACTAATCGCCCTTAGCCCCGCTTATTTTTTTCACTGCTGTCCAGACACACAACGTGCGGGTATACTGAGATCTTCTGAAGGATGACTTACCTCAGCATCTGCCAGACACTTGTTAAAGAGCTTGATCTCATCTGTACAGTCTGCATCGTTGAAATCATGCTGCTTCCAACATGACATTAATACTGCCATCTCAGTAATACAGGTAGCAGCTGAAAAAAGAAGCAATAAAATGATTCTATTTTATGCATAGCTGGAACTGACATGTACATGTACCACACATTATCAGAGCCAGTGACTTCTCTGATACCACAGTGTATAACCCTTATGATGCCACCAAGATCAAGTTCACTAACAGGTATCATAAATCAGAAGAAAAAAAAAATAATCTCAGACTAGGTCTACATAATTCATGTCCCTTCTTCCTTTGTTAATCTTGATAAAAACAAATTTTCTGTGATATCTGACTTCACAAACAGCCATGATATCTGACTTAGACAACATTTTGTATCAAAATTTTTATTCCATGTGCGACAATGTAATTTGAACTCTGAATGTGATTTTTACCTTGTATATAACGTAAACGTGCAATTCGGTGAATGCTGCAAGACATGTTGTCTAATAAAGCATTTTTGAATTGAATCGAACTGAATTGAATTGAATTCATGATCCCTTTTTGTTTTCAATACATATAGATATAGTCTATACACTACAAGTACATGAGCCTGATCGGTTAGTCACAGACGGACATTTGACAAATTTTGAAAGTTTGAAGGGCTGTAGAATAGAAGTATTTAACTGAAGAGAGTTATTTTATGTTTTATTGTGAAGGGCATCACTGAAGGAGTTGAAATTTGATAAAATTTGGTTGCTATGGTTGCCTACTAAAATTATAATTCATAAAATATTCATTGTCACGGACGGACAAAATGCCTACTCTTAACTGATCAGGCTCACATATAAATATGAGCATTCCTCCATCGACTCATTATTTATATCAATTTGGGCAGTTCAAACGGCCTACGGCACTGGAAAGATAAGTCAATCCTGATGAATGTAATTGGTTACCTCGGAATATGTCGGGAGCTTTATTATTTTCTTTAAAGATGTCATTCATTTCTTGTCATATCATCAACAACAAAAAATTTCATGCGAAATTCACATTACACACAAAATTACTTTTTTCATATTTCTAATTTCTTAATTCATTAAGAATCTACTAGTTCTACATTGCAAAGCTTTCATTTAGGACCCAATATCTGACCTAAAAATGTCTTATGTTACAAGTCCATACCAGATTTTAAAAATGCACAGTCATAACATGCTCAACTCAACTGTCTAACAGTAACCATGGCAACAGAAGTAATAATACTAGTCCAACAACAGTGAACGCATTACAGCTCAACATTTTTCCATAGACCCTATCTATCATCCTTTTTTTTTTTAACTTTAATTCAAGGTTTCAGATAAGCTTGTACAAAGTATAAAAGTGGGTCTAGATCGATTTTCTGAAAATTATTAATCCAAATCTGTCAAATCCCTCCGCGACTGATGGCATGACGGTATATTATTGTTGAGGAAACCCCTCATTCGTTAGCACGCACACACTTGGACGGGGAATCAATGACAATGAGGACACCAATGCATGTGACGCACATGATGCAATGTCAATGAACATCTGTGCAGAATAAATGGTGGTTTCCTCCCCTTTCCTCAACCACGATAATCATGAATTGATAATGCCAGAGAAATTAATATTGAATGCTAAATTAAACCTAGGAATGGCCTAGATCCTTTGCTACAGCAATGACTTGTTAGCCTCTGACGGAACAAAAAGTGAGTTGCTTTTAACTTTTAAGTTTAAGTTTACAATTAGAGTCTATGTTTAATTTTTAGTTCCCCACCATACGTAGGCCGACGTTGCCCGGGGACAGGCGGGGCAGAAAACGACTGACAATGCTGACTGACTTTGCGAAGACGGAGCTGAGCGAACGTTTACTCACCTTCTGGTTTTGTCTTTTTAAGTGAAACCCTGTCTCTCAAGGCCAATGGTTTGGACATATTTATGTACTCAGTCGGCTTGTAATGATTTCTTAAGATGATTTCTTTGAGACGTTTCGACATGGTGACTTTTAAAGTTGCAACTTCGATGATCTTTCGTAACGTAACGAATTAGCGTGCTAAATGGACTGAATCTGGCGAACGAAAAACATAACGGTCGACCAATTATGGTGTCGCCGAGTAATCAAATAATAAAAGGGAAATATTATGAATAAGAAATTTTTCATGATTATTCTTATTCTATCTATTAAAACTATAATTTGTCAAATATATTGAATGTAAATATTGATTAACAGAAAATTTGACAAAAAAGCACAGCTTGTGACTATGTGCTAGTAACCATTTTCTAATCAACTATTTTTTCAAAGGAATTCATCGGAAAAGGAGCAATCCTTTTCAGGGGACATCTCTTTTATGATATTCTTAATACATAACATTTAATACATAACATTTAATACATAACATTTATATAGCGCTTAATACAATGTTTCTAAGCGCATGAAAGAATTTAAAGAATCAAAAGAAAAAGAGAGAAAGATTAAGAACATGGAAGAACAAATACAAACAAATTAAATACGATTACCTAATAAGATGATTTTTAAGAAGTGTATTGAAAGAATCTATGGTGGAGGACTCACGAACACTGGCGTAAATCCCGGGGAGGGGGGGGGGGATGGGGGGATATATCCCTTCCCCCCACTTTTCGAGGAGGGGGGGGGGTGGCCTGTACAATCATCCCCCCACTTTTCACGAAAGAAATGAAAAAAATATATGTTACTAGAATCTAATTATCACTATTATTATCATTATAATAATTATTATTATTAACTTTGTTATGACTATCATCATTATTATTATAATAATCGTATTGATTATTATAACCATCATTATTTATATTTTTCTTTCATTATTATCTCTATGATAAAGTGCAATCATTATCATTTTTATTATCATTATCAACAGGTAACAGTATTATCACTTTTGTTTATTATTATTCTTTTTCTTTCTTCTTTTTTTTCTTCTTCTTCTTCTTTTTCTTCTATTATCCTGATGAAGATGATAATGATGATGATGAGGAGGAGGATGATTATTGTTATTTATTACAGTAATTGTTATTATCATCATCATCATCATTTTCATAGTTATATTACTATTATTTTGGTATATTAAATTGTTATTGATAATGTTATTCATAAAATTATTGTTTTTATTTCCATCCTTATATTTCAAACATATCATTGTTATAAAATATATCTAAAATAACTTTACCACTTTTCATCAGGTTGGGGTGAGACTGCTTCTCCCCTCTCCACCCCCCCCCCCTCTCTCTCTCTCTCTCCCTGTTTCTCTCTCACTCTCCACGGTCTCAACTTCTGTCTGGAAAGTGGTATTATCATGGTCATTATAATAATTGTATTTGATTTTTCCCTGAGAATGTACAGAAATTTTTAAAGCAACAAAGTCTGAAATAAAAAAGATTTCATCTGATTTTATACATCATGTTCAAGACTTTTCTTCACTCTTCTAGAATGACGCATCATTTGAAGAAAATTAGATGTTTGTAGATGTTGATTAGAGGTGTGTGTGTGTGTATGGGGGGGGGGTGTGGATGGGTGTTAGATTGAATGTGAATGATATGGGAGGGGTATATGCCTATGGGTGTTTTTTGAATGACAAAACGTGCCTTGTGTTTGTCAAACAAGATCACGTTGGCAAATTATTTTAATCACCACCCCCCCCCCCCACTCCTCGATATGGATTTACGCGACTGCTCACGAATATAGATAGGAAGATTGTTCCATAGTTTTGGAGCAAGATAAATATAAAGGCATTAATCTACATTTGCCACTCTCCATCCAGATGTAAATGGGTACCTGATATGCTTAAGCGCTAGTTACTTTGGCCGCTCGGCTATAACAGGGGTGACAATAATGATATGCAGCGCCATGAGCGTCACAGCGTGACGGGTATGAGCGCTATAAATGTCAGCCATCGTTTTGTGATCATGATCCCAATGTTGGCCCAATGGGCAAATTAGCATATATAACTTTGGTAGAGTACGGTGTAACTCTCAAACCATGGCACTAATCGATTGTGCGTTGATCCCATTGATGTATTAATTAATTAACCATTGATTGGTGAGGGGTATTGGGTCTATAAACCCCCCTCTTTTTTTAGATGTATTTACAATATTCTGTTTAAATTATCTTGAATAGGATATCCTATCCTATTAACAGCGAATCAGTGCATCCCTGCAAAAAAAAAATCTAATTGATGATGGTGTCTGAAAATAATACTCATTATATCAAATCTTTGTGACAATGCTTTTCGCTCTGGGATGAAAGAATGGATAACAAATTTTGTTTTCTTCAAATAGATGGCATACATGCAGATGTATACAGAGGTTGATAAATATAGTGCTCAGACAGGTCAGTGAATAAATAATTCAATCAATAAACTTATAGATAAAGGAATAAACAAGTGAATACACCAACGTATATAGAGAACAAACAAAATGGTAATTGGAAGTATGAAAGTGTGGCTACAGAGCTCGTATCATTGTATTTTCTTTTCTTACTGACTTTTCGAAATTCATATCTTGGGATGGTATTCTGAAAATTGTTGTAACTTTTATCTTAAGTATTTCGATGTTAATTGTCATAGCAAATCAAAATTAGGACAAGTCATTGGTTAATATCTGCGTACAGCCATCTGCGTTCGTGTAAAGTTGGAAGAGACATCTGAGCAGAGACATCTGATAGGTGTTACGCGCAATTTCAATTTGTTATGACAATTAACATCGAAATACTTAAAGGGAGCCACCGCTCGATATCCACGTACGTTCAATTTCATTCGCTTGCCCCTATTGCAAGGCTGTGCATAACAACAATCTTGGAGCAGCGAACAAAATTGCCGTCGAGGGTGGGGTAGTTTGTCAGTTGGGTTGTTCAGTTCGTCTTTCTTCGGTCGAATGCGTATCACTGCAATTGCGTGCTCGTTTACCGAAGATGTACGGAGATTCCTGAATATTACCCGAGCCGGACCAAGTTCCAAAACACCACGATTTGCGACTTTTCGGTCCCTTTAAGATAAAAGTTACAACAATTTTCAGAATACCACCCTTGAAGGAAAGAAGATGTGGCCGAGTATAAAATTCATGGCCTTTCCTACAAGGATATAGTGGGACTTTGGAAATTCTCGGTTATAACCGCTTTTTTTCCCACTGCAGCTAGCTATGCAGCACATGTAGATCGATGGTACTGGTAAAGACACCATTAGCCTTTCAAATTTTGTATGCTAGTTTTCGAGATCTATGGTATCTTTGATGCATTTCTAATGCCGTGATCTTGGCATGTATCCATGTAGGATCTACATGTATATCCGTGATCAATCTGCATCGCTTGCATTGACCAGTTTTGATAATTATTTGCAGCTTAAAAGCTGCAGGTATGTATAGTTCTTGAATTCTGACATAAATAACTTTTTTATTGAAAATGTAAAATAGGTTTCTTAAAAGAATAAAAATAAATGTTCCCTCCGAGAATTTCTGGGGAGCAACCGCCCCTGCCCCCTTCAGCCGCGTAATGCGTACGGCCTTCTCTCTCTCTCTCACTCTCACTCTCTCATTCTCTCTCTCTCTCTCTCTCTCTCTCTCATTCTCTCTCTCTCTCATTCTCTCTCTCTCTCTCTTCTCTCTCTCTCTCTCTCACACGCACTCCCTCTGCCTCTCTACATCTACCATCTCTCTCCTCTACTCTCTCTCTCTCTCTCCTCTCTCTCTCTGTTCTCCTTCACATCCCTATATCTCTCTTTCCCAATATTATTTAGCGGCCTTATTTCTTCCTGTCTCTGTATCTTAATTCGTCTTTGACTCTGTCTCTCCCTCTCTACGTCAACCACTTTCCATCCCTCTCTTTTTCTTTCTGCTTCTGTGTTTCTCTCTTTCATCTATAGATGCGTCTTTGACGAAAGAAATATAAAATTCTGTTTCTCCCTCAAGAAATGATTAGAGACCGCATTTTGCTTTGGAATCGAAACGGTAGATATTATATACATTTGCAATATGTTATTGGATAGTGGTGTCTTTTATTTACATTCTCAAAAATACTTAATCGCATACGTGGCAGTGATTGACTAAACAAGTAGAAAATATTCAATGTATACATTCATGGATTGATATAAAATAAGCTCCTTCCCAAAACTTCATCAGCTAAATATTATAAAGACATCGATCTATTTCCATGATTGGAGGAGGGGAGGAGTGGGGGGGGGGGGGGGCGGTTGCAATCACATTAATTGGAAGCATGCACAATATAAGATAAACAGTTGATATCGTAAGTACTGGAGGGGGGGGGGGCAACTGTCTCCATACTCCAAGGATCAACCCCACTCCCCCAAAAAAACATGCATTCATCTCATCAATGACGCAATGGGATAAAGAATAATGTAACAATGTCATGCTGGAAAACCCAACTTTCATTTCCCCCTCAGGAAAGCATCAACAAACTGTGTAATGACACTAATTAAAGTCAACCATTATTGAAATCAGATCGAGCGCCATCTGGGGGAGTACGAGAATAATACGTTGATGACTTCTACACGATTGTATAGAGTATTTATGTTCGTATAGCCCAAGTTAGTATATAGTACATTTTTTTTTTTGGGGGGGGGGGGGGGGGGTGGGGTATGTTCCAAAGCCTTGTAGTTGTAGCTGTTGAAAGCTTTGTGGTGAGTAAACCTGTTATGAAATCTGGATTCGTCAACCAAATGACTGTGCTATACATGCATTGTATCTGTTTCAGTATTTTATCACAATATCTACATGGAAAAATAATTGCTATTCGTCATGACAGCGAACAAAGAACATCTCAGTACACATTTGTGCAAAAACTGACATGGAAAAAATGATAAAGTTACATTCGGTGTATGAGTCGTTATACAACATAATTATACTGAATTCACCAATATTCTATGTCAAACTCAGAAGTGAATGTCTGTATATACATCATAATGGTGTAAGGTTATTGCTAACAAATTTAATATTTGTCAAAAAGTACTGCAAATTAATGCCGGGGGAGAGGGGGGGGGGGGGGGGTCTGAGACGGGAGGAGTTATGTCATTGTCTGTCGTGTCTTTTCCCTCCACTTTCTCTTTCTCTCCTTTTCCAGGCCCGGGGGGCATGCCATTGAAGAATATTTGGTTCAAATAAAATTTCTAGCAAATATTACATATTCGTAGTTTTGCTCGCCTTTTGATATAATATAGTTCCCAAGAGAATGGGTCCATCTTCAATTCGACCAATCTGTGCAACTTTGGCTATTAAATGCGGCACTGGACCAGCTCTCCATGAAGTTGCCGTAAAACCGAACTTTCCAATCTGGTCTAACGACATCCGCATTTGGCAACAATCATGTCAGGGAGTTCAGTCAAGACGATGTTTCTGGTTTGTGGTTCCAGATAGAGAATTGGCAAACCAAGAGGATGAAAGTCCACTGGCACGCAACACGGGGGTGTCACACCTCGCTTCTTGCGGTTCATCATGGCCTGTACCTTAGCGTGATTAGACCATGAATAATACTCAGTCGAACGCGAATTGAGGGAGCATCCCCCTTTGCAACTGTACGCGTCGTATCCTTTAGGTGCGATTATCCACGGTGACCAACCGATCGCTTCGAAGCTTACATACATGTTCTTGCGCAAACACCCCGCTGAGCGTGTCGCTTGTTCTGAGTGGCTGCTTCCCTCAACGTAAGCCCTATGTTTAGCCAATGAGCGCTTTCGGCGTTGGAGTTCTTCGGAACTTGGTTCGTGATGAAATACCATTGTGGACATGGAAGAATGTGATGTCTCATTTACTACACTGTGCTGAGGGGCACTTCTCTCCTCATCTCTCTGACCTAGGTTCTCTGTGAAACGGAATGACAATAACAAAACAAAAAATCTCATTAAATGGTACGAAATTAAGAGGCGTTAATCACTTGGTGTATTCAAACACAGATGAATCGTAATCATAATGAACTCTAATTAGAGGATTCATACTTTGTATGCCAATTCAATAAAATGACCGAACTCCTGCTCTGTGAAATTCTCTACCAAGGCAATTATCTTCTCTCAAAGGGTACTAATCACCAAAAATAATTTTGCTCTCTATGTTAGAGGTTGCATGTCGTTATACTATATTCAAAATATGGGCTTCAAATATTAATTCTATAAAGAGATATTGCAATTTTAATTACACTCTCTATAAGCGTAAAAGCGACTCGTGAGTAGACTACTCGACGCACCCGTATGCGCTCGTCAAGGTAAAGGCCATACGGTAAAGGCTCGCGCAGAACCAAACCTGAGTTCGGTTCCGCGCGAGTATTTTCATGTTAACCTTTATTTCCTTCATACTCATTAACTGTAAACCTATATAATACCAGACAAAGTTCTTTGAGGTTGATTTTATACTTTCTAGCTGTACACAAGTTATTTTTTTCAGGTGATTGGTACACTTTAATACTTAGGCACTGAAGAATTACATTTTCCTGCAGTAGCTTTGTAGTTTTCATTATGATATGAATAGGCAAACCGACTGTATCATGTAAAGCGCATGGAAAATTGATTATAAATTATTAGGAGGTACTAGAATGAAAACAAAAGGTTAATTTTTTTTTCTTCATTTAAAACATCGTGATACAGTGATGGTGAGTAGTATGATGGTTATGTCGGTGGCGACGATACTCAAAATGAGTGAAAATAATAGTTATAATAGTGGTTATACGATGTACAAATGAGTCATAATGATGGTTATACTAGTGATAACGATGTTATAAATGAATGATGATAATAATAATTATATCCGTCATGAAAAGAATCCGCGCAAGTGATTGGTCCAGTGCTCGTCATGTGACAGAATACAATTCCCGCTAGCCTAATGCAAATGAGCAAATTGCCATCTGATGACACGATCTGTGAATAGTAGTACTATTCACGGATACTATTTACGGCGTATGGGAATCATAGAGGGCGCTACTGCGGCGTCAAGACGTCTTTTTGCATCCTCTACTTTTCAGAATAAAATATCTAGAAATATCATCGAAAGGAAAAACCATCCGTTTGTTACTTTTCGTGCATCAAGCATCTATTACGATATTTTGTAGAAAATTGTGATTCTCTGTGGACCTAAAACGGTACTTCTGGTTTTTAGGCGTTTTGAACTGAGATCTGTAACATGTATGCCGAGAAATCTACACCACACCCTGAATCGCATTTGCCCAAAGGTCCCAAACCCGTTTTTATCCGGGCTGACGGTATAAGGAATGAGGACAAGAAACCAATTACAGGGGAGGAAATTTATATTAGCCTCGTGAAAGTGCTGAATGGAGATAACATTGCCGGAATTCAGCAAATTCGACGGCTGTGGCGCATATACTTGACTTCCCATACTGATCGTGTAGAGCTGATATCAAATGGGTTGTCGCTACGCGGGGCAAGCGTTCCTGTCTATGACATGAACCCATTTACCAAGTCAAGGGATGAAAACCTCACGAGAATCGTCATTAAGGATATACCATTATCAGTGAGCGATGATGTAATTAGGGCAAAACTACAGGACATGAAATACGAGATCCATGGAGAAATCTATCGCCAGAAATTGAGAGTAAATGGGCAATTAACCAATTGTTTAAACGGGGACCGTGTGCTGCATATTTCTCCACCAACTCAACCTCTACCTAGAAAGCTTGTCTTTGGAAATATATTCATGGCTCGAGTATATCATTCCGGGCAACCTGAGTATTCCAGCGGCGCACAGGCAACCTGTTCCAGGTGTTTGCAACTAGGTCACCACGTCTCCAGATGCCAAAACGAGGTAAAATGCCAAGTGTGTAGACAATCTGGGCATATGAAAAATGAATGCCCAGAGAACCGACAAGCGCTACCTCGTAACCTAGCAACGCCTGACGCTTCTTTATTTCACCCGCATGTTGAATCCGAGAGCATCAGCACAACGCAGGACGAAACCACTCAAGCTACCAACAAGACAAGACAAACTCGTCTCGCAGACTTTATTTCGAAGCTTCCCAACCAATCGTCGCAGAGTAGCAATGTCGACTCAGCCTCAGCCTCGGCTGAAGCCTTGGATCTTCGATCACCTAGAAGATTAACACGATCAGCCTCACGCAATAAGGGATCATCTCACGCGTACGCATCGGACGGAGCGATTAATAATTACGCGAGATCCCTTGGCCAGACCCGCGATGACAAAAAGCACGCGGAAGAAACCGACAGCGACCTCGACCAATCAAGCGAAAGTGGTGAGGATGACTCATCTCTGTCAGCCGAGTCTCCCCCAAAATCCTCGACCACTAAAGGAAAAATGTCTTTGAAACGAAAGAAGAAATCAACGAAGAAAAAGAAATAAATTCCAGAATAATGTGAGTACAAATACCAGAAAATTAACACTGAAAAAAAACAATGATCGAAGGAAAAAGCAACTGTGAAACTGTTAATAATGAAAATAGAGATAATGTTCATTTTATTACGTTAAATGTACGAGGGATATGTGAAGTGCTGAAGAGAAGGAAAATATTCCTTTGGCTCCATCGACAAAAGTGTGACATAGCCTTTTTGCAAGAGACCTTTTTGTCAAGAAATATAGAAAGCATTATATCTAAAGAATGGAAAGGACTTTGCTTATTTGATCATGGTACAAACCATTCCAAAGGTGTAGCAATTTTAGTTAGGGAAAACCTTCCTATTACTGTCATTGACACATATCACAAATGTGATGGTAGATCTGTTGCACTAAGATTTTCATATCAGGATCGAATATACTTATGTTTGAATGTGTATGCTCCTGCAAAAAATTCACAGAAAGAGCATTTTTATTCATCACTCTGTACATGGGTGAAAAAGATTAGAAAACAAAACGACGTTATGATCGCAGGTGGAGACTGGAATTGTGTACAAAACAAAAAACTGGACACAAGTGGGGTGTCATATGCATACTTACCAAAAAAGAATTTTGTAAAATTTCGGAAACATAATAATTTAGTAGATGTTTGGAGGAAAATGTTTCCAGTGAGGAGACAGTTTACGTGGAGGCAGTTATCTTTAAACATTTACTCAAGACTAGATTATTGGCTCATGTCGAAAGAGCACTTTTCATATATCAGTTCAATTGACATAAAACCAGTGTTGAAGTGTGATCATAACGGGGTATCCATGAAACTTAGAATAGTAGCGCACAACAGAGGAAATGGTGGTTGGAAACTAAATAACTCTATGCTGAATGATGAAGTGTATAAAGAAAATATCAAACGCATTATTCGTAAAGTCAATATTGAATTTAGTCATTTTGACAAACAGCTAAAGTGGGAAATGTGTAAAATTAGAATTAAAGAATTTAGTATGAAATATACAGTTGATGTTAATAAGAGAAGAAAGAAATATATTGCTAATATGGAAAGTGAATATAATAGCTTGTGTAAGAAAGTAGATGCGGGTTTATGTGCATATGATATAGATAAAATGAAGTGTTTGAGACAAAAAATAGACAAATGGTATGAATATCAGTGCAAAGGTGCATTTGTGAGATCTCGGTCAAGATGGCTTGAATTTGGTGAAAAGTCAACAAAATATTTTCTTCAGCTTGAAAAAGCAAAAGGAAAGAAGAAAGAAATAGATTGTCTTGAGATCAACGGGAAAATTATTAGAGATGAACAAAAGATTTTGACAGGCATACGAGAATTTTATTGTAATCTTTATAAGGGAAATAATACCGGGGCTGAGTTTGACAAATTTAAAGACTATGTATCCGATATAAATCTACATGTTTTGACTGAAGAAGACGCAAATTTGTGTGAGGGAAAAATTACGGAGAACGAATGCTGGGAGGCATTGAAGTCAATGAATTTGAACAAATCACCTGGAAGTGATGGACTCAGTGTTGAATTTTATAAATGCTTTTGGGGGGACATTAAACATATGGTAATTGACAGTCTGAATGAGGGTTACGACAAAAAACAGTTGTCCTGTACACAAAGTCAAGCTATCCTTACGTTATTGTATAAGAAAGGTAACAAAAATGTTTTAGATAATTGGCGGCCTATTTCGCTGTTAAACATTGATTATAAACTTGCAGCTCGGATTCTTTCAATACGATTACAAAAAGTAATCTACAAACTTGTATCAGAGGATCAGGCTGGTTTTTTAAAGAATCGCTCTGCATCTGAATGTATCAGACTTATCCAGGATACTATTGATTATTGTCTTCTTGAAAATAAACAAGCTGTTATGATGTTCTTGGATTTCAAAAAAGGGTTCGATAACATTGATCATTATTTTCTATTTTCCTTGTTACGAGAACTTAGATTTAAAGATTCGTTTTTGAGATGGATTCAAACATTATACAATGGTGCTCATGGTCGTGTCTTAAATTTTGGTTGGATATCAGAGAAATTTGCAATAGAAAGAGGCGTTAGGCAAGGCTGCCCACTTTCAGCCCTTTTATTTATAATTGTTGCAGAGGTTTTAGCTATGAGAATTAAACAAAACACTAAAATAAAAGGAATCCAAGTCCCATACTTGAATGAAGACAAATCTGATTTTAAAGATATACGCATCGTCCAATATGCAGACGATACGACTATTATTACTAATTGTGTTCAATCAATAAAAGAAATAATGAAAGAAGTAGAAATGTTTGGAGAACATGCGGGACCAAAAATCAACTGGACCAAATCAAATTTTATGAAATTAAATATGAATCATGTTGAAGTTAAAGATTTACATTTTACCGAAGATCCAATAAAATGTCTTGGTGTATATGTAGGTAAAAATAGTTTTGCCGTTCAAGACCTAAATTGGGAAAGTAAAGTGGAAAAAATGAAGAATACACTGGATTTATGGAAAATGAGAAAACTAACACTATATGGAAAAGTTGTTGTAATTAAACTGTTAGTTATGTCTCAGATAGTACATACTGCTACGGCAGTCCCGATCCCTCCTAAAATAATAAGACGTATAAATAAACTAGTTTATTCATTTTTATGGAATTCTAAAAAAGAAAAAGTGAAACGGAACATTTGTTACAATCCTGAAGTAGAAGGAGGGCTAGGGATGGTAGATTTAGAGTCGAAATGCCGATCACTCCGTCTATCATGGATTTGTAAATATTTGAGAAATGAACAAAGTGCTTGGACAGTTCTGTTCGAATATTGGACTCAGAAAATTGGGAAGGTGCCTCTTTGTTTGAATTTTAATTGCAAAAAGAGTGACATGTATCATATTTGTAGAAAAAGAAAGTTGCCTAACTTTTATGTTGACATGTTTTGTTCTTGGGCTGAACTGAAATATATTGATATGTTTAAAGTAACAGATATAGAAAATGAAATAATCTGGTATAATAGTAATATTAAATATAGGAATGAGTTATTACATTTTCCAAACTGGAAAAAAAATAATATCCTTAAAGTGAAGCAAGTCTTAGCAAATGGTATTTGGAAAAAAATTGATTCAATTTGCATTGATTTTCAAGAAAATGAATTACTTTCCTCCTTTAAATTGTCAAAGTTAAAAAGTGCGTTTCCGAATTTTTGGTTACAGAAGTTACGTAATAGGAGGCAATATGTAAATGGTTCACCGTCTGAAGTGGAATCCAGTTCCATTGAAATGGTAACAGGTGACTCCATTGAGGTCGCGGGCATGAGAGCCAAACACTATTATAATATGATGTTAGAAAGAAATAAACAAGAACTGCCGTGTATCTATTTTTGGAACGCTTATTTTGAATTACCGAATGACTTCGACTGGAAGCCAGTACTTTATTTTAAATTTCATTTTATAAATGACAACAAAATTAAGCAGTATAATTTTAAATTTATCCACAGGATACTACCCTGCAAAGACAACTTATGTAAATGGAAGATTGAAAATGACAATTTATGTAATATTTGTAAGATCCGGAAACAAGCAACCACCTTCTTTTTACTTGCAAAAAAATTTCGTTATATTGGAAGATTTTATTCAAATTAATCGATAGTTTATGTAATGTAAGAATTGTTTTGAACGAACAAATTTTGTTAATCGGTTATGAAATAGAGAAAAAAGAAATGAATATAGTAAATCTTATGTTGAATTTTGCTCAATTCATTATTTATAGAAATTATATCAGAGACTGTTTTGGAAGTAAAAATCACACGATGCATGCTTTATATTTATTTAAAGAATTAAAGGTAGAAATTAGATCATATCTTAGTATAAAATGTAATAAGAAGAAATTCCACATAAACGAAGTTGAAAAAGTATTGTCAATTATTTAGTTCATGATTTATGTAATTTTAGTCTTCACACTATGTGTTATGTTATGACTCTGTGAATTTTGTATTATTGTAAATAATTGTCATTTTGAATAATAAAGTCCCTCGAAAGAGGATAAATAGAAAAAAAAATTTACGGCGTATGACATCACACACGAAAAGTGCGTACTACATTGTGACGACATTCATTTGCACGTATCTATCGTTTTAGGCACCGGCGCATGATAATGTCATCATTACGCGTTTGATATCCGTGCAAATTAATCCCTTCTTCAAAACTCTACTTAAGTGTAATGGCCTACGGTGCAGATGATCATAAGGACATGAGTAGGTTTAAGCATTAGTTCAAAGATGACGGATATAAATGAAATATATACTTCCTACATTCGAGTCTTTTGTTAAAATATGGTACCCTCGGTGACGTGAAGACGACCGCCATTTTCCTTCGGGCTGCGCCCCTCATGAGAATAGTCTTGGTTCGCGTCACCTCTGGGCCATATTTCCAACCAGACCCTCTCTTGACAGTATATATTTGTATATAATACTAGTGGTATCGAATTTATAAATGAGTGATAATAAGGATTATATTTAGTGGTGATAATGTTATTAATGAGTTATAATAATGGTTATACTAGTGGTGACGATGTTATAAATGAGTGATAATACTACAGTTATGACGATGTTATAAATGAGTGCTAATATAGTGATGATGATGTTATAGTGGTGACGATGTTATTAATGCGATGTCATCAATGAGTGATAATAATCGTTATACTGGTAGTGACGATGTTATAAATTAGTGCTAATATTGGTTATAGTAGTGATGATGATGTTATAGTGGTGACGATGTTATTAATGAGTGATAATAATCATTATACTGGTAGCAACGAAGCAACGTTTACCAAGATAGACTGGGCGTTGTGGCATGCGCCTGTAATCCAGCTGCTTTGGAAGTCGGGGTTGGTGGATCGCTTGAGAGCGGGAGTCCTGGGGAGTCCTGTATGTCGTCGTTCTATGGCGATCGGGCGTCCGCGCTAAGCTCGGCATCGATATGGTTGATTGGTCGGAGGATCGGCCAACCGCCAACCAGGTACTGGCCCAGGGCGGAAACGCAGCAGGCAAAAGTCCCCGTGTGGAGCAGTAGTGGGATAGCGCCTGTGAATAGGCAGCGGCTTGCAGCCCGTTCAATACAGTGAGACCCAATCCTTTTAAGGAGGTGCAGTACGTGGTCCAGTGGTTTAAGGCGCTTGACTGGAGATGCGAGGATCGGGCGTTCGATCCCCGGCACGGCACTTGACAAGAATGCCCTTGAGCAAGGCATTTTATCTACATCGCTCTTTTATCGTACATCAAATATATATGAAGTGATAAAGGCATATAGATACCAGCGTGCGCATGTGTGTTATTAAAAAAAAAACAACAACAACAACAACAACAAAAAACAACGATGTTTTAAATGATGTTATAAATGAGTGCTAATATTGGTTATACTAGTTATGACAATGTTCTGGATGAGTGCTAATAATGGTTATACTAGCCCACGAGAACCCACGATTGTGTGTCTTTAAGCATTAAATTTGAATAAATCTTTGCGGGCTGTGGATTATACTGAAGAATTACCTTGCGTGAAGAGCACCAGGATTGGTTGACGACTGTTGTCATGGCGCGCTCTCTTGGCGAACCGGAGCATGTTGCCAGGAAGAGGTTGGCCAGAGAGTGACGTCACTGTGATGTAGAGCCCGAAGTTTGAGGTCTTGTTGTTCAGCCATTCTCGAACAGCTAATAAAGTATAATGTAAATAGCACGTAATTAAAAAGAAAACAAGGCTACATTAGTCCTATATTTTCATCTCAGTAAATTATTTGTAGAATCAATGCAAAATAAGAATAGAATTGTCAATCTCTATTTACGGTTGTTCGTTAACAATATAAGTCATTGTCCGTTAGAAGGAATTAATTACCATCAGACGCAATTTTTACTCCATGTGTCATCTTTAATAATGATGTATTTTAGGTAAAGTGTATTTTGTGCCCGATCGGCAATAAAAAGGGGAATAGTTCTTAAATTGTATTCCGAGTTTTAAACAATACATGTCGAATCATTTTAGTCCCCTCCTTCTACCGTCACCTATATTAGACAGCTATATAACTGGAGTATTAATTCAATAATCAATAAACTATTCGACTGGCCAGCTCACTTACTATCTCGGATATTGAACACCTCCCATCCAGTTCCTTTTGCCGACATCAACCTCAACCCAACTAGTCTCGCGCCCTCTAGAGACGATACGTCGGGCGACATGAGCTGATAGACGTGGACCTTTTTGTAGGATGATACAAAAAATATAAATAAATATCCTGGTTAAAAACACACACACAAAAACAAACAAACAAACAAACAAAAACCCTTGGTAAACAAAAAAGTAATATAATAGCTTTGAATTATTATTTTGTTATTACAGCCAAGTATACTTTTCATAAAACGACCCTCTTTACTTTATATATCATAATTATGAGAGCGGGATTGAGCAATATTGGCTTAATCTAAGGGCTGTCACGCTTCAGTAGAAAATATAAATTCCTCAGAATAGATAATAACCTTAAAAACAGATCATAAATTTTTGAGATTTTCCTACAGCCTATGAATATGTCGAATTTAGTTAAACACAATTTCTAGGGATGCTCCTGAGAACAGTCAGGCTTTGTTTCAAAGATATGCAGTCCATTTTATCATCATGCCAAATGATCAAGGAAGTTTCTTTAGTATATCAATCCAAGCTCATAAGATGCTATAAGATTTCTATATAACATAAAAAGAAAGAGAGGTGGGTGTACATCAATTCAGACATGATAACCGGCTTGGGTGTTCTGCTGCAGGTTACGTGCCAAATAGGACCGTCTGCGGGGAGCCATTCGACTGCCCCCGAAATATAATCTTTCCTCCAGAATGACACGGAATCTATTAAACTGTGATTTCCTACAGCCATATACAATCAATCATTTCATTTCCTTTATTCATCCTCTCATTTTCTCCTTTTTAAAAAATTTGATACTTTGTCTTTGTTCTCATTTTTGTCTTTAATATCTTAGCTTTGTCTATGCTTTAGGTTGTTGTTTTTCCCTTCCCGGCGTCTACGTCTAAACTGCATACAGACATGATGCAGATTCGCAAGGGGAATTCATTTCTTGCTATCGTGCAAACCCTCAGAGAAAATTAAAAGCTAAACTTCAACATCTGGGCCGTCCGCAGCACTCATGTTCATAAAAAATATGTATATTACATTTTCGTGCATAAAACTGAATGATAAATTACTATCTTTATTTGGAATTCGGGCGACATGCGTCCTTCACATTTTTTTTTTCTGTGTGATCCTAATTTTACATTGTCTATATTTCTCTCCTTATGCCTTTGTACGTCTGAGCGTTGATGTTGTTATGGAAACACATTTTTAACCAGCAAAAACGATGATTGAAAGTAGAATCTATTTCAATATTTTCCCAAGTCTGCCCCCCCACAAAAAAAACCCAACAAAACAACAACAAACAAAAAACGGTTCCCCTAAGTCGGAAGGAAACCCTACTGCTATCGTAAAATAAGAAGAAAATAAACAATTGAAAAGTTTTTAAAAAGATATTTTCAGGGGCACAGATATCTATTCTGTTATTTTCCTCCTATTTTAGCAAATTTTAATTTAATTTCTAATCATATCATGAACGATTTGCCACAAAATAATTATAAAATAACCATTGCACGGTGATATTGGCCTGTCAACCAATGTTTATTTTTTAAACAGTACTTGGTAAAAACTACTGTTATTCTGATTTCTCAATGGAATATATTTTAAAAGGCGAGGGAAGTGGGCGAGATGTCACAGGAAGAAAAGATATCACAATTACAAAATTTGGCACAAATCTTGACAGGGTTCGTCGTCAGTTATACCAAACCCTTGATTAAAAGTAGCGATGGACTCAAGATTATGCCAATTTATATGAACAGATTTTTTCAGGAAGTTTTGAAGAAAGTAAGCATAAATGAAATGAATGACAAGCACCATATATTCAATGAATGGGCCCTTTCCCTTATGATATTGGTAAAGACCTGTCTGAACTGAACAAAAAAAAAGAAGAAAAAAAAGAATAGAATGTGGATAAATATTTTAAATAATTATCTAATTATTAGTCATATTCATAATCTGTGGATTGCATTTATTTTCAGTCAGTGTTTAGAATTCATTTTTTTCGGCAGCATTCTCTTTTTTCCAATTTTAGCTTTTCCACCTTTCGAGCGGGGGGGGGGGGGGAGGGGGAACCTCTTAGTTATATGTTATTCCTCCAATCCTTTATTTGCATGCTTTAATCATGCAGGGAAATGTAATATCATAACCTTTTCGACAGAGCAAAAGAGAGACAGAATTATTGGGTGATAAACCTTCAGGGTCAGAAGACAAATGCTTTTCAGAAGACAAATGCCTTTGTTTAACACACCTTAGAGACCAAAAGCTGTCACATAAATAATCCATTAGGAGAGGATGTATAAAGGCTATTCCCCGTCTGCTAAAAAAAAAAAAAAAAAAAAAAAAAAAAAAGATTAGTACAGTACAAATGTATCCTCAAGCTTTTTGTTTAAATCTCCTTATCAAGTTATCATTTTCAACTTATGCTAGGTCATATGTAAGTTTCCTTTAAGTGGTGACCATCATATTTTTATCTAAAAAGGGAAGGAACCTGAGGCCTCTTGAATAAAAGTTGTAAGATTAAATGTTCTCCAATAGCTCAAACGCAGCTCCGAAATACTCGATTTTGATTGGGTGAAAGCCCAATTTGAATTTGATACTATTTTGGAGTTGTATTTCATCGCTATTTTTTTCATGCAAGAAACACTTTAATCATTTAAAAGAGAACTTAATCGGCGGCGTCACTAGTAGGCGGCGGGGGGAGGAGGGGGGGGGGGTGGCCGAGGATATTTGCCGACAAGTTAGACAAAAAGTCCACCAAAAGATAAATAGGAGGTCCCTCCTCTTTTTTTCAAATAAAGGATCTTCACCACGCAAAAGAAAGCCTATATATAGCCTATTTTGAGTTGAAAATATTGCCCGCTTCCCTTGCCTTTTAAAATATATTCACTTGAGAACCCAGAATAATAGTAAGGAGAAAAATTTTGACTTGGGAATAAATTTTTCATCCATCGACCCTCCCCCCCCCCCCCACAAAAGGCTTTTTTTCCCTCTCTCTTCTCAATAGGATGTGGGGGGGGGGGGCGTTTCGACCTTTTCTCTCAGATCCGCCAATGTGTCAGGGACTTTTAATCAGTGGTTTTAATAGTGGATTGCATGGAGATGCTAATTACAGCTGAAATTTCCATGTGAGAATGGAACACCTGACAGGAAGATAGTTACCTGAAAGTAGTTCGGTCTCCGGGTACCATCTTGAGATGCAGCCCAGCGAGGTCTGAGACGATAAAGATGAAACTCAGCCTGGAGGAGGACCGCATCCGTTTCCACCATAGACAGGTTAAACTGGAAACCAAGGCGACCACCACGACCTATACAGGTGAGAAAGAAGAAGAAGAAGAAGAAGAAGAAGAAGAAGAAGAAGAAGAAGAAGAAGAAGAAAGAAGAAGAAGAAGAAGAAGAAGAAGAAGAAGAAGAAGAAGAAGAAGAAGAAGAAGAAGAAGAAGAAGAAGAAGAAGAAGAAGAAGAAGAAGAAGAAGAAGAAGAAGAAGAAGAAGAAGAAGAAGAAGAAGAAGAAGAAGATGGAGGAGGAGGAGGAGGAAAAGAAAAAGAAGTAGGGGAGGAAGAGGAGGGAGGAAGAGGGGGAGGAGAAGAATGGGAGGATGAGAAGAAGAGGAGGAAGAGGAGAAAAGGAAGAAGAAGGGGAGGAAGAGGAGGAGAAGAAGAAGAAGAAGAAGGAGAGGAAGAAGAGAAGAAGAAGAAAGGGAGGAAGAAGAGGAGAAGAAGAAGGAGAAGAAAAAGAAGGGGAGGAGGAGAAGAAGAAGATGAAGGAGGAGGAGGAGAAGAAGAAGAAGGGGAGGAAGAGGAGGAGGAGGAGAGAAGAAGAAGAAGAAGAAGAAGAAGAAGAAGAAGAAGAAGAAGAAGAAGAAGAAGAAGAAGAAAAAGAAGAAGAAGAGACAGAGATGGAGAGAGAAAAAGTGAGTTGAACGGTTATTAGAACAAATTTTTAAAATTCCATAATAACAAAATCACTCACAAAGAATTAGCGGATAGAAAAAATATGTACGGTCTTTTAATTTTCGATTATTTTACAATCTATACTTATAACAATTGTATAACGAAGTGTTGTGTGTGATCCCACTGATTTCTGTATAATAAGAATAGAAGAATAAGAATAAGAATAGTTCCATACAATGTCTGCAGTTATTTGTTGTATAATTCATGTTCCTTTATGTTGGCACAAGACGTCTGTCTCCGCGATGATCTAAGGAAGCCCTAATTGACGGGGCAGACTCCACCACCGCAAAAGAGACGGTTAGGGGCTACTGTACCGAGACAAGATTATTGGCTCACTGCGCCATCCGGCAGAGGCATGGCTGAAAACAGGTGGAACCCCGCCAAGATTACTGTGTAGCTTTACTGTACAGCTATAATAGGGGCCCTTTTTGGAAGTTCTTTCTAAAGTGGTGTATTTTTAAGACGATTGTATCCAATTTTATTCGAATCAGGTCATTCGCGTGGGAGGACTAATCTTTTCTTTGGCATGTTCAAATGAGTGTCATGTATTTATAATATGTGTCTAGCCAGACAATGACAGTTAATTTTTGGACGTTTTAACACACTTATTTGTCTTTTTATTGTTTAAAACAAAACACACACACACGTAAAAACCTACTCATTCTCTTTCACCTCATGGCGTGTGAATTTTCCTAAAATAATGTAGTGAAATTAGTTGTGATCATTTCGACATGAAGACCTGAAACCAGTGGACCAGAGATTGAGGGGACACTGGTATCATTTAAATGGGGGCGCCGATCTTATTTGCTGGATGAAATTAATGCGAATGAACAAGACCTTCTTTTCACGTTCCTTTCCCCTTCATAAAAAAAAAATCAAGCGGCAATGAATACATACTCTATGTGACATATGGGCCCTGTTTCATAAACTTGTCATCATTGACAAGTTACAATAACTGTTATAAGCTACTGAAATCCTTGCATCTGACTGGCTGAGAGCAAATTTGTCGGTGAAAACCACCGACAAGACACTTGACGAAACGCCCCCCTGCTTGTTACACCCGAGGCGTCATTTGCATGACGGAGGCCTGCGTCAGTGACTGGCGCGGCCGTTGACGCGCCATGTATGAATGATATCGCACACAAAGTATGGTCAGGGGTCCTAAAGCTACGCAGGTCCTAAAGCTACGCACCCCACAAATACGCGCAATGCGACGCGTTCAATGCGCCAAACTTTTGGTGTGACTGAGCAACGAGATTATCATTTTACGTTCGCCAAAAAGAATGAGTAATTTTCCTTTATTTTTGGTAATATTATCACTCATTGCAAATCGGGATGAAATTCACGTCAGTCAGCTTAAAAATTAAGATTTGCATTCATTTATTACGTGTGCGTAGCTTTAGGACCCTTTCATTTTTTCCATCAAATTCGACATGGGTAATCGACATCAATTTGAAAATTAATGTTATTGATATTTTTCCGTCATAATTTTCTCAGGAATTTAATTTAAGAATATGTAGAACCAAGATATATAAAAGAATTTCACATAAATCATTGAAAAGGTGACTTTTTAGCCACTGGAAACAAAGTGCGTAGCTTTAGGTCCCCCCATCATAAATGCAAAATGTATAGTGAAAACACTGATTTTCATTATTCGCGTATATATGCACTATTCGCCTTTACAGGCTTGATTAGCGCGGGTAAAAACTTTATCTCAGTGACGCATCGTAAGCAACTCTGAAACAAAACCAAGCGATTTTTTTTTTTCAGAGAGTTGTTCCTGTCATGAATGTCTGTTTCGTATTCCAGAGCCTGATACTTAAAAGCCAGTTCGTAATTAGTAAATGATCTATGCACATGATACAAAATGACCTTGAAATGACCCGTATTTGTACGCGCACGCGCATGTGTTTTGGTGGACGCGTTCATCCTACGCAATCATTAGTGTACTTGAATTTGCTTTGCATGTTAATGAGCTGTTCGAGTGTTATGGAGTTGGCCAAAACTGAAAAGTTTTCATTCAAATAAATAAAGGAGAATTAAGAGTAAAAATAGACTTTATCCCTCGCCTCCCCCCCCCCCCCATAATCGGGCTACAGACACGGGGTCCACTCGCTATTCATAAGGACCGCTATTCATATAGAAAACCGCTATTCCTTTAACACGAGTTATGAATAGCGGTCCATATGAATAGTTATGAATAGTGGTCTTTATCAACGGAAGTCCTTATGAATAAGGAAATTTGTTTATCGTTTGCTCGCTTTGTAGAAGGACCGCTTTTCATTTAGTCATGCGTTATGGACAGCGGTCCTTATGAATAAGTGGTCCTTATGAATAGCGGTCCTTATGAATAGCGAGGTTACCGGTTACCCCACAGACACAATCATAAAAATCTACGTAACGCATTTGTAGTAATTTTTTTCTTCAAGAAGACTATACACCTGCCTCCCCCCTCTCTCTCTCTCTACCTCCCTCCCCTCCCTCTAATTCTTCTTCATCCCCCCCCCCCCATTCTCTCTCTCTCTCTCTCTCTCTCTCTCTGCGACTGCCCTCTTGGCCTTTGGTAATGAATAACGGTTTCTTAGATGAATGAATTATGCCTGTCAAGAAATTTCAATTACGCATTCTCTTAATTTGAATTAATCACAAGATAGCTTGTGACCGTACCAAGAGGCACCCTGTCCCATGATGTGGTCAACACTACTAGCATAGGTGGTTGCGTAGATAAGGGGGGGGGTGGGGGTATGGAGAGAGAGGGGGGGGGGGGGGGGGAGAGGGAGATAGAGAGAGAGAAAGGCAGATGGGGAAAGGAACCTGATAGGAATTATTAATATAATAATATGGCCTTATTTGCACAAGAGTAGCCTTATTAAACACTACACTGTAAAAATTATATGCCCATTGGTAATTTCACTTATTTTTCCCATGTAGAATTTACTTAAAAACATAAGTTTTTCCACTTACGCACTCGATTTAAGTCTTACTAACTCAAACTTTCAATTTAGTAGAATATACGTGAAATTTTAAAGTAAAATTAAATACAAATAAACATTCAAGTAATTTCAACTTGTATTAATTAAGTAATGTTAACTCAAATGAAGAAATTAAATGTAATACTCAAACAATTTATGTTGATTGTACTTATCTTTTTAAAGTAAAGACTGATGCAGTGTGTAATAATGAGTATTAACTTAATTCATGAATATGCATTTAGACCAAATGAATCTCTTTTTTTACATAAAACAATTCTTTTTTTGTGGTTGAATGAAAATTTAAGGAGTTTAGAATATTTCCTAATTCATTTAACTAAAAATAAACAACAACAACAACAACAACAAAATTTTAAATTGTCAATCAATTGAAAACAAATTAAAACTTGATATTTCAGGAAAATTGTCAACCAATTTTCTTTTTAAGATGCTACGGTCAAGTATATATAAAATTCGGAGCCCTTTCAGCATGTATCACATTAAAGCGTATGTAATAGTGTTTGTTGGTGATGGTGGTAGATAAATGGTTAAATCCTAAATTGAAATAGTGTCAGTGAATGTTTGATGGGTACCGAATTGACCTTTCTGTTTAATCATGTCATATTTTTTTTTTTTAAATTGTTATCTATCATGATTACAATACTTAAACCATTTACGTTAATGTAACTCAATTCAACTGAGTAAAAATTTATTAAGCAAAATAAGTAAATTCTACTTCAAATTCCCTGTTACAAATACTTGAAAATTAAGGCAATTTTCCCCTAAAATGTATTAAGTAATTTCATCAAGATTTATTACAGTGTAGTCTTCCCGAGGGCCCAGCAATTACTTTTACCTTAGCATTGCTAGATGAATATACACCTGGGTCGAGAGAGACTAAAGAAGGAATAATATGTTGTATTGTACATGTCGTATGAAAGTCATGAGCTTTCACCATTATGCCACTGGAAATAAGCTCTCGAGCTTTCGTGGGTTATCCTGTTCAAGCTTACATAATTTTGATCTGATATTCTTTTATTGTATTAGAGGCTTGCAAATAAATCAATCAATCAATCAATCAATCAATCAATCAATCAATCAGTGCTCTTAATCTTATCTGATACTGCGTCATTATTAGTGCAATATGTCGCATCCAGTATACCCCGGATGACAGTACTCACCCCCTTCAGGCACGGCCCTCACTTTGGTGGCGTTGTAGGGTCTCTTTCTAAAGGTCAAGCCCGACATCGGATCAGCCAGCGAATTATAGAGATTGATCATGAACGGGTAAGCGAAGCTGTTCCTCCCTGACGACAACGACGACGATGACGAGTCCCCGGTCGAGGGCGGGATGGATTCTTTGCTCAAGCCCAAGATGTCCAGGAGCTCGTTCGCCTCCATTGAGCCGATCATCTCCTCTTGCCGACCCTGTGCGATGTTGACGTCGGGTACGTACGGCGATATCCTGGCCGATGTGTCGTGGTCGTACGGGAAGGCGTTGACTAGGGATGCCAAAAAGACGACTAGGTAAACAGAAGGAAGCCCAACCATCGTAGGCATTGTCCAGAGTTAGTTGATGGTAAGAAGGATGTAGGTACAAGAAAGGAAATAACTGAATCTGAATATCCTGCAGGTTGAAATGATCCCAGTCAATGGCTTATGAATATGTTGGATTTTCCTGAACACAAAATAACATATGCTCAGTCACGAAAACGAAATACGTTATCAAAATGACAATTAAAGTCTGTGGAATCACAAATTCGTTTATTTGGTCGTTGCTTTTGTCTCCTTCATAGATGAAAATTTCCCCATCATCATGATTTGAATCTGATATGACCATAAGACTGGACGAACGCCTTTGAAGATACTGATTATAGAAGAAAATGCATGAATTCCGCAGAATTAAGTTAGGAAGTCAAAATTCGTCGTGTGAACAGCACATTGGTAAAAATCCCTTCTGAGATTGGACGCTATTTCTCCCCAGTGAAGGTATCTTTTTAACTTCCAGTCCTTCTTGGGGGGTATCCGTTTTGAAGCCAGAGCGTCAGGTGACTGACTGGTGGTAAAGCCGACAACTACCAGAAACAATAATTGTGCACCGGAGGTGAACGGAGGATGGGGGTATTTGAAGTAAATGGGGTGAAACCCTGAGACTGGTGGTATCAAGAGGCCCCTGGATGGGATCTCCGGCTATTCATATGGAAATGAATATAGGAGAGGGAAGAGGAGGACTCATTGGTATATAGGTGGAAGAAAAAGTAAAGGAAAACCATTTTCCTGTTGTAGGTATCATAAAGCTCTGTTGACAAGTGGAAAGGAAATCGAGGGCTGAGCTATAAAATGACATTTTGAACATGTATATGGAAAATACGCCATATGAACACATCATTATTATCATTATGATTATTATGATTATTATAATTATTATAATTATTTTCATTTTCATTATCATTAATACTAGTACTACTACTACTACTACTACTATTATTATTATTATTATTATTATTATTATTATTATTATTATTATTATTATTATTATTATTATTATTATTATTATTATTATTATTATTATTATTATTATTATTATTATTATTATTATTATTATTATTATTATTATTATTATTATTATTATTATTATTATTATTATTATTATTATTATTATTATTATTAAAGTGGACCTCTCTGTTGTTCCCTGGGAGGGAAACGGAAGAGAGGTAGACAACGAGAATGAGAGAGAAAGAAAGAGAGATAGAGAGAGAGAGAAAGAGAAAGAGAGAGAAAAAGAGAAATAGAAAGAGAGAAAGAAAGATAGTGAGAAAAATGACTGCTTCGTTGTTGTTGTTTTTAACCATTTTACCCTTCTTCTTTACTCTAAATAACGAAATCAAAACAGAAACGAATGTAGAAATTGTGGATTTTTATTTTTTTTTACATGGATTCATTTTTGAGACAATAGACTTCTTGCTGAACTGCATGTAGAACACTTTTTTTTCGTACAGATTTTTTGACATCAAGAAGGTGAAAATCTAACCTTCAATCATTTTAACTCTTCCATTTTCAAAATATAAACTTCTCAACTAGTTCACACTTGAATAAAGTACTTTTACAATGAATACGAAAAATCTACATGTTTTCTTTTTATTCTTCCAATGACGATTGACGATTTACTCTGTTTCTTTTCTTAGGCTTCACGCAGCTACCTCGCAGTTGTGTTTCCCTTTTCTTGTTTTTTGATGGAAATATTACAACAAATTGTTGGAAGCTGTATTTTCACGTGCATACTTTGTATAAAGTCATGTTGGGTCTTCGCACTTCGCGCCCTACAGGAGCCCATTTCCCTTTATTTTCCATCATCTACTTTTCATCATAATTAAACGTTTCAGTGGGTTTCCAGTCACCCATTTTCAGCGCTGTCGGGTGAAAACATGTATTGTTGATGTTGGAAGGTCTCTCTACACGTGTTCCACTCCAACAAACAATGCAGTATTGTTTCGAGCGGTGAAGTGCCAATGATTGACGGGCTAGGTGTGGGGAGACGCAGGTGCGGGCGCCGCCGAGTCTAGGCAAAGTGGTTGGCACAGGTGGGCCAGAGAGGTTCCAGTTGAGAAAATTCAGCTTTAAAGCTGCATCACCTGGTTGTAGAAATGTCGAGGCCCTAGGAGTGACCTTCAAATATATTTGATGAAAGGAAAAGATGAAGACAATAAATACATTCAACTGATGCTAATCATCTATTAAAATAGAAAACAAAAACAAAATATATAAGATTTTGCATTTTACTATGTTTTTATGACAAGATGTAAAAACTAATGTATGTGTATAATTATGCAAAGTTATCTGTAACTTTGATTTAATTTGAACTTTTTATTGATTTTAGAAGTGCATATAAAGGTAACACAACCTACAATACAGAATAGCCAGTAGTGGTCAATTTCTAACATTAGCTGAGTTCCTAAACCTCAGCCCTGGATTGAACACTAAACCCAACACTTACTATAAACCCAGGAAAATGTCCCTTTGACGAAATAAATACCTTTGGAGCAACAGTTTCGTCTCCATCCAACTGTCATCGATCTATAATAACAAATCTGGATCTATATGGCGCTTATTACAAAATACGGTCTCTAAGCGCTTTACAGATATCATTCAAATTCAAATTCAAATTCAAATTCATGTTTATTTCATATCATTATCATTACCCTGGTCATCATATTATTTCACGAACACAATGTGTGCACCATCTCCACTCCCTGAGGGATATTCCTACCATTATATGGTCAGCGTGAGGGCATTTGGCATTTGCTATTACAATTTCGTCATTTTACCAGGTTCTCATTTCTCGTTTGTGTACGCAGCAGATTAATGTCTTGCCAAAGGACATTAGTGTCGTGCTGGGTATCGAACCCACGAACTATGAGCTTTCATTTCTATTGTCAATTTCCCAAACCACTTGACTACGACACCTCCTATGATACTCATGGCAAAACCGTCAAAGGTGGAATAACGTAGTGCCACTTTAACCATGCAGGTGTGCTCGTCAAAGGGGTCTGACAAGAAAGTGGGAAAATAAATTGAATAGAGAAAGCACGACAAAGTTTGAAAAACAGAAATCGACTTGTAAGGCTTGTAAGTACGAGCCGAGGTCCTATGTATCAACACGTCAAATAAATTGCCCCTACCTGCACGATGAACAAAGACAGCATCAAACTTGAGATGCAGCAGCCCGTGAACAATTATACATAAAACCACCTCTATGCTTTCTCATTTATGAAATCCTTCTATTTCCCCTCCCTTCTCTCTCTCTCATTTTCTCGATTACCCAACTTGCTAAATATAAAGTCATTTTCCTTACCCCCTGTTTCCCCTCTCTCTTTCTATCTCTCTCTCTCTCTCTCCCTCCATTATACAGCTCTCCTTCCCCACGCTCTCTTTTTTTTCTTCTTCTACTTCTTCTTCTTATCTTCTCTCCTTCTTTTTCTGACTGGGTCGTTCTTTCATGCTCTCTATCTCTTTCCATGTTTCACTTCATCTCTCTCTCTCTCTCTCTCTCTATTTCTCCCTCTATATATCTATTTCGTTTATTTCTCTGTCTGTCTGTCTGTCTCTCTCTCTGTGGTCTCCCTTTGTCCCCCCCCCCCCCCCCTCTCTCTCTCTCTCTCGTAATTTCCTTTCCTTCAATTATTCATTGCGCTCTCGTGATTGATTATTCATGTCACCGTAAAGCAAAAGGTGTTGTGGAATGACAAGTGCCATACATACACATTGATATTGTTGTATTCTGAATTAATTGCTGATCTGGATTCGTGCCCTTTATTTCAACAAAGCACAATCCAAATAAAAATTCAAAGCATTACTTTCAGAACATTAGTTTATGAAATTCATAAGAACCGAATTACAAACAATGTCTTTATATTCTCTTCAACAATCAATGCTCAGAGCAATCTCGGTCTCCAATTTTCGTTGTTTTTTGGTTTCTGTCTCGACCTTGAGACCTAATATAAAAGGAACGTAATCATTAGTTTTCCTTCCTGTGTTGGTCTAGAGATGCCCAGTCTCGAAATGCCCGATCTCGACCACAAAATTGGCTAAGATTTCAACATGATAAAAGTGGTAACCCTACAATCATCCTCCAAAAGTGACAATTCTTACCCAAATTTTATCATATTAGTGTGCTTATTTTATTAAAAAAAATCATAGTTATAAAGCCTAATAAAACTTTCAAGGTAAGATGATGAGGGATGAATGGGGTAAGTGATTGGCACGCCATTACGGTATAGCTTATCACAATAGATTCCGGTTTGTTGTTGTTCCCCATCAAATTGACACTTGGCTCGCAACCCCGTGATACTTCACACCGAGCTTCACACTTTACTGAGTTCTTTGTACTATGGGATTAATTCAGTCGAGGCAGGTGTTTTTATTTCCTCGGAATGTCCCGAAAAATCCACACCTGACGATTGGATGCTCCATACGGGTCACCCGGTGAATGCGTATTGGCAGATGATCATAATTGATCTGTACATGGTCAATGGGCGGTCAAGTGGACGCCAAGCCCCCCCCCCCCCCCCCCCCCCCCCGTCTTACAACAGTCGTTGATCCAAAGATTATCTGAAAGGGGGGGGGGCGGGCTAAATTTTCCCTGGATTTTCACAGGAACACGATTTTAGATATCCCACACAAGATCTCCATTTGGACACAAGTTAGAGAAATCTCTGACAAGCAACAACAACTTCAAAAATGTTCACATTTCACTTATAACGTGTATTGGTTCCATGTTCTTGAACGTTCCAATTTAAAACTAAACGTCTGTTCCATCATAAAAATAAAAAAATAAAAAACACGAGAAATTTGCACAAAATGGGGAACAGAAGTCGTGCTCCACTTAAATATTGCTAGGATTTTCATCAAATAACCAGCTTTTAGTTATAATGATTTATTCAAACGGCACTTTTATTCTTCTGTCTAGAAAGAATCGTAACGTACTGAGGTTTTTTTCGAAGAAAAAATACTCTTAAACTACCATTGCAACTCTTCGAGAACAAGTATTTTTATTTAAACAACTGTGAATTATCGGTTACATGCAACTTAGTGGTGTTTATTGATCCGCTGGTTTTTATTCTTTTCTTTTCGGGGGGTCTCTAGTTGAGGGGTTTTGGTTTCAGTGAATTAATATTACAGAGAGATTCTTGGAAAAGAGGTTACCTTCTTTATTACAGGAAAGTTTTAAAATAAAGGGTAATAAAATATCAAAGATATTTTTGGAAAATATTCAAATCATAATCACAGTCTAGCTTCTGATGAATCGAAGAGGGGATGAGCTTGATTATACCATGGCTGTCATAATGACGATGCTGATGATTAAACTTGGCAAGGGTATAATCATAATTCTGACAATACATCAAACATAATACTAACCAGGTGGCGTAAAAGTAGTATGTGATATGTCGAGTAACAGAGAGATTAAAAGGGCATTGTTTCTTCGTTTGCATTGACGACGAAGTGTCGAAGGAAAACAGCTCCAAAACATCGAGAAGCTTTTAATCTGTTTCTTTGAATTTACAGAAGGACAAACTTGAAGTTTGTTTCGGGGAGGTCTTTGAAGAGAGAACTATTGTGAGTGTTACGTGCAGGTGTGAGGGTTATCCTCACAAGTAATCGCTTTGATAGCAATGTTCTTTATCTTCTGCATTCTTTCATCTTTTTTAAAAAAGAAAAAGAAAGAAAAAAAAAAAGAAGAAACACTTCACATTTTCTTACTAGTTTCGTAAACTCGAATATATCATTCTTCAATTCACAAGATATAAGTCTTCCTTCTGCCAAATGTTTTGCTGTGAACTTGCAGATAAGACAACATCCCAGTCGACAATGTCGGTCCGGTGAACCACCCTGAAAAGTTGTCACAAGGCCGACGAAAACACCATGTCGGTCTCGTGGGGTTTCGGTCTCGTGGACTGTAGCATATCAAACTCAATAAACTTATTTATCTTTAAAGATAACGTAGGGTTCCGGTCATGCAATTATATATTCACCCCCCACAAAAAACAACAACAACAACAACAAAAAACAAAACAAAACAAAACAGAACAAAAAACACACACAAAAAAAACAAAAAAAAAACAAAAACAAAAACAAAAAACAAAAACAAAAACAAAAACAAAAACAAAAACAAAAAACAAAAAAACTAACAAACAAAAACAAAAAAACAACCAAAACAAAAAAAAACAAAAAAAACAAAAACAAAAACAAAAACAAAACAAAACAAAAAACCCCTGTCTTATAGCTAGTGGGAAAGTTTGACTATGTTTACAAAAGAATCGTTTCATACCGTGAGGTTTTGGAATCATCAAATTGATAAGAAATTGACCTATTCTCGCTGAAAAGTACACGCACTGCACACAGAAATGGGTATATGAACTGCATATATACACACAATTGGCATGAACGTTCGGCCCTAACATTTCAGCTATTTTCTCGTCATATGCTAATATGAGGGCACTTGAAGACCTATACTTTTCAGGGGACATTTCTGGTATAATTTTTTTCCAAACTGAAATAAAAAGAATGAAAAAGCTGACAAATTATTTTTCACCTCTCCCAGAACCCAATCTTCTCTTTAAACAGGCGTAAATTAGATTTGAATTAATAACAAACAAAGTTAATGTCATTTATATTTATTTGCCTCGAAATTAAAAGAAAAACAACAAATGAGTAGAATAAAAAACGGCCATGTTTTAGGTACAGTTATTGCAACCATACGAAACACAAATTACATCGTTTTCCCGCAACGATTGTTATAATTTCTTCATAAAAATGATTAATAAATGTTTTAAAAGGCCTCAAAAAGATATGACAAATGTGATCTCTTTCGAGTAAATTGATGAAACAATGCAAACAACAAAAACAAAAAATCTTACACTTGGAATTGTAATTCAATATCCATATGATTACAAAACAAAAAAAATAATCGCTAGACAGTCCAGAAACGCAGAGAGTTCATAAACGAAAATGCTTGTATAAATAATGTGATGTGAAAGGATTATTAGTCAAAGTATCAAATGGTTTGCTTTAAAAGTTCTGTATTTGGTTTGGAAACAGAAAGGATAAGGTCACAATAATATATAATATAGGAAGGATTGCAATCGAATTAATCCGACGAGTCATTCATCAAATCAAACAGTTAGTCATTCATTTATTCGTCGATGAATCATTTGGATTATTTCATCTTATTCATCCATTGATTCATCGGTCATTTTTTTTTTACTAAAATTTCATACATTCATTCATTTGTATGAATTAGATTTTATTTGATTTATTGGTTTCTATATCATCATCTGCATAAACTTTCATTTCATGATCACGAAATGTGACGTAAATACATTTTAAAAAATACAGTACACACATAGAAATGTAAAATATCAAGATACAAAGTGAAGACATGATTAACGTAGGTACAGGAGGGCTGCTGCAGTGTAAGCATAAAGCTTGATGTGCTTGCAGCTCTCAGTACCACCACGAAAAAAAGGGAAAGTGGTTCATGAGTTGCACAGTATTAGCTACAGTTATTGCAAACATCCTTTAATTCTTTCATTGATCCATTTTCTCAATTTTACATTTACATATTCATTATTTGTCTCAATGATTCATTTTGTAATGCATTATTTCACTTTTTCTCTCATTTATTCGCCTATTTCTTCATTTCTTCGTTCATTCATTCTATAATTTATGTATCTGATCAACTACTAACTGAAAAGGCACCATATGAATGCAGGTATAATAATAATAACAATAATAATAATAAAAATAATAATAATAATAATAATTATAATTATTATCATTATTATTATTATTATTATTATTATTATTATTATTATTATTATTATTATTTTTATTATTATTATTATTATTATTATTATTATTATTATTATTAATATTACGTATTCATTTATCATTGAAAGATACCAATTCCTTCGTTCTCTAGTTTATTTATTCATTTCTCATTGATAGTTATTCATTCATTCATTCTTTCTTCCATGTATTCACGTCTTTATGTAATTCACAAAATCCTGATTTCTTTGCCTTAAGCTAGGCGCACACAAAGCGTCATTTCGATCGCGTCAGTACCTGCGTTATAATCAAGCCTGTGAAGGGAATTAGCCTATACGCCAGTTATTAAAATTACCTCTTGCAATCACTTTTTAAACAACATCTCTCTTTCAGGGAAAGGAAAGACCGTACAAGTCACTGACGTGTGTGTCACACATACGTCAGTGACTCGATTACAGTGTGGGGTGTGTGTGTGTGTGTGTGTGTGTGTGTGTGGGGAGGGGGGGGGGGGACAGAGTTTTGACAGACGTGTATTAATTATTTCATTGATATACGGTCCTAACGTCAGCAAATGACGCCTCGTACGAGCCCGGCCTTATAGTTGATTATATAGTTCAACTGATTTTTATTTAATTTGGCCGTTATTGTTGATTTCGTCAAATCCACCGATTGTATCATGCTTGCAGTAAAACAGTAAGTTTTAATTTCTATTGAATTGTCTTCCTAAATATAGGGGAGTTTATCAAAAATAGTTATAGTAAATACCAAGTAAATTTAAACCTTTCACTTTGTAGCTCTAGTATGATGCAGAGGCAAGATGAATTAAACTGTATACTTTTTATCTCAACTTTAAATGGAAAATAGATGTCACTTAATGTTAATGCCTATTTCTCAAGTAACAAGATGTTTTTTGATTCATCATATGAAAATACCGATGTAATGTTCCAATGGAAGTCTTTGGTGCAAATTGAATATAACGATACTTCATTTATCATTATATCAGTCTTTAATAGGAAATGACAACTAAATGAACAAAGACTAAAACAATGTCATGTCAAGTAGTCCACTTTGATACATTTAATTTCTACTACAGCACTGCTAATTCATAATGAGACATTTTATAATTTAAACATACAACACAATGATATCATCATATACAACACATAACACCATCATAACTATACATGATATATATGTACATGATATATAATATAACACAGTCAATATCATATCTATTACACAATGCAACAAAAGAAACAATTCATCACAGTATCTCATTATAACAAAAGTTCATGATCTTTCATCATACAGAAATGATATCATCATGATCATATTTCCTCTTCTTTATTCTATTTTTTTTTCAATCAATTTTTTCTTACATGTAAGTTACCAGACAGTCAAATAACTGTAATAATGTGGTCTTATATAATGAATACATCATAATCTGCAGATAAATTATGCTTAGCAACACAGTACATATACTGATTCTGTACAAACACACTATTCATTCAGCTATTATAGCAGTACACAAATTCATATGCAATAAACCATTAGCAAATCTTCGCTGTACATGTAATCAACCACAATTTACAGAGAAAGCGCACTTAGCAGACCAATGTGCATTTTAAAGGCAGAATACAAAATCAATATTTATGAGAAAAAATGACAAACGAATACACGAAATTCAGTACTTGTTTTAAGGGTAAAACCACAAGCAAAATTTGTACATAAAACTCTGTGTTTGCCCTTTACAGATTTCTACCATAATCTGTAAAGGGCAAGCACAGAGTTTTATGTACAAATTTTGCTTTTGATTAATACCTTTTACACACGCCTAAACGTCTTTTCTGGACTATTCCCAGAGATATATATTTTGAGTTATTGAAATCAAATCATCAACCTAATCTATATATTTAGCCGTTAACAGTAATCACTCCGAGTTTACAGGGTGATTTCTTAACATAACTTTGTTACTTCGCCAAAGATCTTTGGTTGTTATTGGTAATCTTATATAATTCCAAGACCAAAAAGAGGTTTCTGATGATGTTAAAATAAAAGCTCTCTGCCACTGAAGAAGTATTTTGTGGTCCTTCATTAGTCTTTGCTGATCTCAAGATTCTATATACAACAGTCGCACGAGTTTATACGACTATACGTGCACGACTAGTCGTTTGAGGATTGCATGACTAGTCGCACAACTGGTCAAGACCTGTCGCAACCAGTCATCGCAGTTACAAGATCCGTCATTACCAGTCGGCACCTGTCGTATAATAATTGGTCGTGGCCAGTCTTGCGACAGTCGTGCGATTAGAAGTGCATGTCAGTCAACCAAATGTCTTTTATTTGGCTCATAATGTGACTTCTAGGCTAAAATAGAGTATGTTTTCAACTTCTCACGAATTACTCTATTCGTACGACTGAACTGGTCGCAAGAGATAGCAGGTCAAATTGGGAATAGGATTTACTATCAAAAACAAACCCTTTTCATGCTAGATAAAGCCCTTTTAAAGATAAGATGCGGCGTGGAATACTTTGACGACAAAGGTCATCTTTTTTAAATATCTGGACAAAAATGAATAAATATATAAATTCTCATTGGTGAAATAGGTCTTAGCTAAAATATTTACCACAGCTTTGATTCCATCTCTGTGCTCCCTAAAGGCATTATGAAAATCATTCAGACAAAATAAGTCCCTGATAACCTTGTACTAGCTACAAAAGTGAGGTATTTACTATAGTCTTTAATTGGACGAAGAGATCAGTAAGAGGTAAGTAATGGTCTACGAAATGAACAAAAAATGAGAAGCATGTTTTGATGAAGATCTTACGACAATTGAAATTAAAGTATTTTGTACATGAAAATTGAAAAAAACAAAAAAACAAAACAAAACCCAAAACAGCGTTGCCACTCATGATTAAAATCGTGACATACCCGTCAACATGACCACCATGCGCTAATAATTGCCCTAATTGAGTAAGATGTAGCTCTCACTTGGCTAATCAATGACCACGCCAGTTGATGACGCAGTTCTACGTCAACAAATGACATCTCGTGCACAACATGCTTTGTTGATTTTCATGGCGGCCGAAACCCGACAATATTCTACGGAATATGTCTGTATATTGCTGAAGTCAAAACCAATCTATGCATTTTAATTTTCAGAATGAACAATCTATTGAAGTTCCTAAAAGAAAAGAAAAAGAACAAAACAGAAATTTGGAGACAGGTAGGATTTCAATTATTCCAAAATTCCATATCCTCTCTCAAACATATATATATATATATATATATATATATATTTATATCCTTATACCAATATCTTTCTCGTTTCCATGAAAACAATGCAGAAAATGACGCAGATATGAAATGATTGTCTGAATAATACAAACTGAAATCAACGTGAGAACAAATACATAATTCGAATATACAAGGGCTATAAATATATTTACTCAACTTTGTTTACATCAATACTTTCTCACAAGAATATTCACACCATGCAGACACATCAACAAAATTGCACAACATTCATTATCATCCCTGTCAGTCAGTTTTCTATTATAATCTCTTAATGTAGATGAGTGTAAATCCACCTTTGTAGGACTAATATTAGGGATCACTTGGTGTTGAATCCATACAAAAAAATTATATTGAAATCACTCCAAAGTAGTTCTCTGAACTCCTCTTTTGAGAGTGGATTTAACTATTTTTTCCACTCCACAACGAAGTGATCCCTTTATTACGACAAACAGATTAGATTTATTAGATATTTTCTTTTTCGATATGTATCTCGATTAAGATCATGAATTCGATCACTTTCTTTATCCCCTTCAAATAAAGATTTGTAGTTTTAATTATGTTTGAAAGAAAACTATTTGAAAAGTGAAATCTTACTCACTAACATGTCATTTTCAAAACATTTATGAGATTTTCCAAGGTGAACACTTGTAATTCTGCATACATTGCCAGACTTACGTACGGTAGGGCCAATAGTTGCAAATTTCAAGCAATTGCTTCCACAATTGACTAAGTTGTTTGACAATGCGATGTAACCATTCACTTTTTTCCCTTCAAATCATGCAAGTAAAAACCGTTTTAACTGTTTCAAATGGTTTTGTTTATTCGAGTATTATATGCAGTTGTAAACTCAATCTTAAGATTGTCTTCTATTAAAAATCTCAACGATAAAGGGACCCTAATTGCTATATAGGGGAGATAATAAAACAAATAGAGGGGCACGAATCTCCCGAACCCCCCTGGATTCACCAGTGGGGGTAGAAGCAACATACTTCCACTTCTATTGGCTATGTCTTGATAGCCAATAGGGAACATTAAAAAGCCATTGAAGGGGGCGTCCCCTGAAACTCCCTGGATTCGAAAATGCGTATACATGTAGAAGTATATATAGTTTTGACCGATTATGTCTTGATAGCCAATATGGGAGATGATTTTTTTTTTAAAGCAGAAGGGTAAGCGTCTCCAGCACCCCCTGGATTCGCCAATGGGTTTAGAAGCGGTTCTAATTGGCTATGTCTTGACTGAGGAGGGACATGAGCAGTCAGTGATAGAGTAGATCGAGTGACGTCTTCCATTGGGGAGGATGAAGGTATGCTCCTGTCGTGACTTGGCGTGACAGGAGGTCGAGGGAACAGTGAGAGCCATAAGGCAGGACCCGTCTTCTCCTCTGAAGATGGTCAAACAACGAAATAAATAGATATAAATATAAAAATATTAATCAATTGCGTAGGTAAGTAAACAATATGGATGCCCAAACAACCTTTAAAAAAAAAATCCTCACATTTTAGGGTGCCTATTCATATATAAAGAATGAATATATATATATATATATATATATATATATATATTCTTCTTCTGAAATCCCTAGTTCTTTTTAACCTCCCTGATATGTATAAACAATAAAGAAATTCAAAAAGTACGATAACTTTTTAAGATTGGGAAGGAAAGCAAAATATGAAATATCAAATGAGTTAAATTGTATTAAATTTCTGCTGAAATAAGCATGTTTCATGAAGTATGTAGCAGGTAAACAAATAAACAGGTAGATGAATAAAACAGTGAATATATAATAAGTTAATAAGATAGTGAAAACAAATAAGTAAATTTTGACAACAGTGAAGGCTAATTATAAACAGAAAGACAAATGAATGAGTGAACGATGAAAAAAACATAGAAGTGAAATAAAGTTTTTAAAAAAGAAGAAAAATAGGGAATTGATCAAAGAAGTTACAGCATAATAAATAAGATTACTTAAATCATGCAATAAAAAAAAAAAAACCTGCATAAGACTATCGCCACACAGCACGGATGCATTTATTTCTGAAAATGGAATAGATTAAATGCTGAGTAGATTTAACAGTTTAAAGTGATAATCAATTGAACAACTTACGGTAAGACGCAGTGTTCGGATAAAGGACACGTCCCAACGCATTTACCTACATCCAAATCCTGAAGGAAAAAAAAAATGAACATGATGAAATGATTAATATTTGGCATTCTGACTTTTAGCCTGCTGTAGCTCTAAGTCAACCCTACTGATATTAAGATGATCGCAAAGACTTTACACAAATCATCTCGACGGCAATTTCAATATCCTATTTGTATATCCCCTAGAAATCATGTTCGGATTATGTCATTGTAATTTTCACATTTCAGTAGATGATGGACAATGCTTCTGCATTTGCCCAAGGTTGGTTTCTTCATAGTCTTTTCGATCACTTTTATAGAGGAATATCAAGTTCGAGATGTTCCGCAGATAATAGCGAAACTGATTGCCAATCAGTGTTGTACTTTCTTACAGAAAGGGTAAACTAAATGAAGTTCATATTCCAAAGTTATATTTATTTACGCATCAACAGTGATTGATAAGTTATAAGTAGCGTAGGTTCTGCCGATACAGTTTCAGGAGAGGGAGGGAACGCATTACTCAAAGTTTTACGCTCCTCATCATACTTGTTTTTTCCCCGCCAAATTATTAAGGGGCAACAAACTGTCTCCTAAGGATTGGCGCCTTTGATTATATCATAAGAGCGAAATTAGCATTTGCTAAATCCATTTTCATTAAATTGATTTGATGAATTTGAAATCTGATAAATTTCATTGGAATGTCTGACATACCACTGACATGACTTGTGTTTGGTTGGCTGTGGAGTTCCACCTGCGAGCATAGATTGACTCCATGTGAGTGACGCGAAAACATGGCGATGTGCAGGCACAGTTTTGTATGGTCTCGACGGTGCGGGCGCCTGTCAATGAAGAATAAAATATTCAGATAAAGCTCTCATCAATACATACACACGGTTTACCAATAAGGTAAACTGTGTAGGTGCGGGGGAGTGGGGTTTGGGGGGGGGGGGGGGATGCGATAATCGACTTTCATGGTAGTTTGTACATAAACTAATACAAAATTGATCAAAACACTCATAATTTAGAAGAAAAAAAATTTCTATGGTCTCCTCCCCTCAGTTTTTTTTAAAGGAAATGTAATTAAATATTTGTGACTTTTTTCTGTTGGCCTAATAATGATGGTAATGAAATAGGAAAACGATTACTAAAATCATACTGTAACAGTAATAATATTAATCATTAATTGTTTAAATTGTTTAATGGGTGGAACTCCACAGCCAACCAAACACAAGTCATGTCAGTGGTATGTCAGACATTCCAATGAAATTTATCAGATTTCAAATTCATCAAATCAATTTAATGAAAATGGTTAACCAAAGGTTAATGATCGGTGTCCACCGGTGCCGCCTCCCAAAAGGCCCATTTCCTATTTTCATAAAACTTTTAAGGATAGGATCGGTTTGGTAACATAGTAACTGTAAACGTAGGGACCACCTTCAAAAACTATGAGTTCATTACAGTGATAAAATGTAAAATTTACACATAGTATTTACCATTTGGATCTCGAAATGCTACAGTCTTGTTGGTGACGGGTCTACATCCAAAGTTGCTGGATTCTGCTCAAAAAGAAGATGAAAATTGTGAAATGATATCAGCAAAAATGATATCGCAGAATAATTCAATCTTCTATTTCTGAAATTTTGTTAGTGTCATCAGGACTTCAAAGATAGTTCAAGAGACACAGCTGAAGAGACAACTGAAAAGGAGAGACTATATATATATATATCTTACAAGTATTCTTGTATATAGCATTTTTTATACTGTACACCTCTATCACAGGGACCGCGGAGCGTTTTGGAAAGTGTGTGTGTGTGTGGGGGGGGGGGGAGCTGATTTGATTTCACTCATTAATGACAATTTTTGAACTTTTTTCCCTAGATTTTATGAAACGTGTTAACTAAAAAAAGGAGGGCTGCAGCCCCCATCCCCCCTCCCCCGGTTCCGCGGCTCAGGTATCAAAACTCCTGAAAACCTTTTACCTCTTTATTTCTCTTTACAAACGCTCACTTTTCGACACCCTCTTAGTACTTAAAAACAACTTTTTACCCCATCGACACCCTATCACTCTCGTCTCCCTCTCACTCTCGACGCCTTCTTATCCTTTTTAAGGTCGGAGCATTGTGGTATCTTAGTGAAGGCTTTTGCCTTCACTAAGATAAAAAACAGATCGATGATATTATTACTATTGCTCTTTGGAGTATTTATAAAATGTTAATTTGAGAAACGAATATGGTAAAGAAGAAAGGAAAAAAAGACTTTGGTTTACTTTTTGAAGGATTGAAATTAAGAATACATATTAATAATGCCCTTCTGAAAAAAGGGAAGAAAGAAATGTATAATTTGCCTGCTATTTTGGAAATGTATTTTTAATTGTTTTGTAAACATAATTTGTAAAGTGAGATTTTTGTTGAAATAAATCCACCTGTTAATGGGTGAAAGAAAAAAAAAAAGAAAAAAATCTTAGTGAAGGCTTTTGACTCTTACACGAGAGGTCCTAGGTTCGATCCTTGCTCGGAGATTACATCCTTGGACAAGGTGTTTTACATTTAGCTCTACCTCTCACATCCAACACCCTTTCTCATCCGACACTCAATTATCCCTAGCCCTCTCAACTCCTTTCATTCTCTTAACACCTTATCGACACCCCATCCTCTCTCAACAAACACTTACCCCTCCCCCGAGCATTTGTTGATCCTTCCAATCTCACCCATCTCATATAATTCTACAAATCGTTCGTCTCTACACCTCCTTACCTCCTTGACAGCCCCCTTCGCATGTCCCGACATCGATCGCTGTCTCGTAGGGCGAATTCGGTGAGAAGGCGACGATGTGAGGTCGCCTCACGCAACGGGGCGGACTACGCTCCCGACAAGTGCAGTTGACGATAACCCTGTGCTCACTGCTTCCGGTCGGTAGATGGGCCCGCTCCATGCGAGTGCTACTCGGCACACACATGTAAGACTGGCCACACGTTGAACACTACAAGGGATTAGGGAGCGGGGAATATTGAAATTTAATAGTAGAAGAAGAGGTGGGGAGGGGTCCAAATTATAGAGAAACATTTGATTAAGCATTCCAATATTGCCGAACTTTGTCCGTAAATTTTACCAAAAGCTTTTCCCCTATTTTGATGTTCTTGGAAAGTGAAGACTTTATTTTATACTAGTGCAGGCACGCGATAATATGTTACAAGCAATATGATTTAAATGCCGAAGAAATTTTTTTTTTGTTGAAAAATTTGAAATTTACTAATTTCTTATTTATAATTACAAAATGTATGATTACAAAAGCAAACAAAATTATTAGTGAATATTAATAGAATTATATCGTAATGTCATTACTCAGATGTCGATTTATCTCCATTAAATAGCTACCTTTATCACTAATAAGTTTATGACCTCCTTATAAATGGTCTGATTTCCTTAAATCCCTTTTTAAAAAATCCATCCTTTTGATCTTATCTTACCTCATTTTTTAGTATTTGTTTTCCTGATTTTTTGTTTTTTTGTTTTGCCGAGAGCAACTTATTTTGGGGTCAGGGCTCTCTTTGAACACAGATCAATGAACACTTACTCGGTTGCGAGACGAATCTTGGCTCCGAAACTTCTTGCGGATTCGTTTTCGACATGTGCCTACATCTAGATGTATCTCATTGCCGTTTGTATCTGATGGGATAGAATTTAAATAATAATGATGATAACATGGGATACTTACATAGAGCTCATTTCCACCAGGTAAGGTGCTCAAGGCGCTCCAATTTTACCCCGGCTCTAGCTAGGCTACCGATTTCGGTACTCACAGCATTCAACATGTTCAAAGAATTCCTTCCTACCAGGTACCCATTTGACATATCGGTGGAGAGTGGCAAAGTGTAGATTAATGTCTGTCCAAAGGACGTTAGTGCCGTGCCGGGGCTCGAACCCGTGACCATCACATCCCCTGTCAAGTATTCAAATCAGTCGGATAGGACACCTCTACACAATTATTAGCTACGTTCATACGGGACTTGTGGTTTCGAAACTTTAAGTTAGCGAAACTTGAAGTTAACGAAACAAAGACTCACTAACCATAACGAGGGTTCACATGGGCCGGAAACAACGATGCTCGTTGTTCTGAAACTACAAGCCAAGCGATCGTCGCTGTTAACACCGGAAGTAGATACCGATTGTGTGTACAGTACACATACAGTTCCTATGTTCATAATTCGTGCGAAGGGTATGACACGGAAGTTTGACACAGAGTATGACACAGAGAGGTCATCGTTCACTACAAGCTTGCGAAACTTAAAGTTTATTCCATTCACGTGGTTCGAAACTGCGACGGAGGACCACCCACTGCTCGTGCTTTCGGCCTTAACCACGAGTTCGCTTGTGGTTCTAGAACTACAAGTTAACTTAAAGTTTTGAAACTACAAGCGAAACTTAAAGTTTAGCTCCAATCGTGTGAACCTGACTATTATGAGGTCTATTGTAATTAAATTAATTGAAATAACGATTCACAACATAGCATTATGGCTGGAAAAAAGAAATGAAAACGTTATGTCGAAGTCAAAAACATTAGTATTAAAGTAAAAATACAGTGGGACATAACGTTTGATGTCTTGATTTTCAAATATGTCTGTGGAAATATAGCTCATTGAAGATAAAGTTGGGTTCTGTTCATGAGATTGAATTGTGAAAGAAACTGTCTCAAAGCAATTCGGAAAGGTTGATTATACAGCAAATAAGAATCGGTCTATGCTGTAAAGTTTTGGAATCACCAAAATGATAAGAAATTGACTCAATCCAGCTGACAGTCACATGCACTGCACACAGAAATATGTATATGGGACTACCCACAAATGTTTGGCCCGAACATTTCAGCTGTTTCTTGTCATATTTTGAATGCGAGGGCATTTGAATAGCAATCCCTTTCAGGGGACATATCTACTATGCTAATCTTCCAAACTAACATAAAAAGAATGAGAAAGCTCACAAATTATTTTTGACCTTTCTCAGAACTCAAGCTTCCCTTTAAGATTTCGTTGTATAAAGCCCGGCTCACAAGAGAGTACATTTGCTGACATTAGGGAGCTTTCGAAACCACGACGGCAGGTAGGTGGACGGTAGAAAACAAGTGCGCAGTGTGGATTTAGTCTATAGTGACGTCATTTTCTTACCGTCGTCACGTTCACCGTTCTCATTTCGAAAGTTCCCTATTATAGGACTGCGTCAGTGACTTGTACGGTCTTTTGGGCATCACGAAAGAGTGATATCGTTTAAACAGTGATTGCAAAATGAACAGTGCAAACAATACTTTTAATGACTGGCGTACGGGTTTATCCCTTTCATGACAGGAATTATTTAAGGGGTAAATTGATCACATTTTGTTCCTTAAATTGGCAACAGTAATATTTTTCTTTTAGTTCTACACGGTTCTAATAAGGTGTAATGTTTTTGAAAACAATGTACATAGTTAAAAATTCTGTTGAAAAGTTGAAAAAATTGCCAATTTTGATAAAAATCAGTGATTTTGAACTCTCAATGTGTTGCCAATTTAAGGATTTTAAAGCTTATTTTCCTTTTTAAATTTCCTGGAATCAAACGCAATATGGTCATGCAACAAAAATGGGCACAGTGTGTGCAGAAATGTTTGCTCTTTCTACTCATGTATCTGGTATATTTTTTAGGGCTCTGAATAAAAAGTTATTGAGCCAAACCACATAATGTGGTCAATTGTCCTGAAAGGGTTAAGATATTGACTTTCTATCTTATATATCTAAACTTATTATATACTATTTACTTTATTTATCAAAGTATGAAATGTGATTTATGTTCAGTCGATACATTTAGTATTCAGAAATGATGATTCATCACATATTATTCACTCTATTATCAAAGAATAATATGTTCAGATAATGTTCAGTTAATACTTGATGTATTCAAAAAACAAGATCTTACTACTCGTAAGAGTATAAACATATCTAGATCATATAGGACTTCAAACGAAATGATTATACACCTATTAGAGTGTACATTTTATCGGGTGAGTCATTTCAATGGTCTTCAACAGTTTTTCCTTTCTTGTTTATTTATCTCGTAACTGTAACTCTTTGCATCGTCAGAGATATATATCCTCACAATAAGTACTTGCAATATTTGATGTAGCTACGGAGGGAATGGTGTCCCATCCCCCCCCCCCCCATTGAATGCACCCCAACCCCCCCCCCCCCCCCCACAAAAAGAAAAAAAAACCATAACAACAACAACGGCAAAGAAACAAAACAGACAATAAGGGGTGATAGAGCGAAATGGAGAAGAGGAAAGTAACCATGGCAACGGAAGAAGATGATAAAACCATCCCACACCCTCCTCCCTCCTCTGACTTTCTGCCTTTGTTCTCTCGCATCAATCCACGTAGTAAGACCGGTGCCCCGCCCTCCCCCCTCTCCCATGACACCAGTATCCCCTCATTGGCTGGACACTCGCTACGCCACTGCATGCAAATCATTACCGAATTCCTACTTGTTCATGTTGGAACTGCCACATCAGAGGCGGATTTATGGGATGGGCACTTTCCGGCCTTGACTCCCCTTGTGATACCAAAGTGTACATTTTACCCTCCCCCTTTAGACCTGATGTCCTTTTTATATTTACATAATTTTCTTGTCAGATAATTTTTTAACTAAAACGGGACCCCCAAAATGGGTGAAACCTTTCTTCAAAAAATAGTTTTTTGGGGGTTGTCAGAGAACTCTGGAGGAAAACGGGACCTCAAAATGGTTGATACCTCTTCTTCTTCTTCTTCTTTTTTATTTTTTATCTTTTATTTTTTTCATTTTTTGGGCTTGTCAGATTTGTGTCCCCTCTTTTACAAAATCCTGGATCCGCCATTTTCATATGCCTAACATAATGTGAATGGATAATCTTAGTGGAAAAGAGCACAGTTGTCATGGTTGTGGTTGCAGCGATTCACCCAACCGCCTTAAGAATGTTCATGGTTATAATATGATAATGACACCCTTTTTCTACTTTAGGGAGGAACGGTTATATGGGGGGGGGGGGGGGGAGTAGAAAATTATCGAAAAGAACCCCAAGAAATACTATATCTGAATTGGTGTCCTTTATAATGAATATGAAGTGTACAAATTATGTTATATTCGAAAAGAGTATACTGAAAGTACAGGTTTTAGGAAAGAGGCATGAATTGCTCGTCATAGTTCGTCATGGATTAAATTGCATTTTAAGCATGTTAAGAGGGGAAGGTGGGGGGGGGGGGGAATCATAGCGGTTATTAAGGCAGGAGCATGGGTTACTGGTCACAATAAAGCTACGTCATGAATTGCATTCTAGAGGAACGCTGAAATGTAAGTTTTCAGAAAGTGGATTTGAGTAAAACATGAATGGATGAACGTGTATCTTTTTAAACAGATTCAAAGAATAGAACAGTATTTTGTTCAATGCATTCAGTAGGAATGCAATAACGTACAGTTTGATGCAGAAAACACAGGTTGATTATGGGACGTGATGTTTTTGCGAAATTTTGTCACACCGAATTTATGAAATGTATCGAAATGATCGAGAGGAATGCGAAAAATACAAGTTTTAAGGGCCAAGAGGTTTTTGTCATATCGAACCGACGAAATGAAAACATTCGAGAGGAACAGTGAAAACCAAAAGTTGGGAAAAACATATGTAACTGCTTCGGTATAACCGACGTACAACATGAATTGCATTCTAGAATAAAGCAGTTTAAGAAAGGGGGGCAAAAAATATTCGTCATACCGTAAGCTTACGAATAGAATCGCAATTATAGAGCAGCTCTGAAGAGTTTGGAAAGAGTGCGTGCACGAGTGCTTCGTCATATTAAACGTCTGGACCTGCCTGGCGTCTGTTATCTGGCACCCTGTTAATTGGTTTTGACCATTATTGGCGGGGTTTAGAGGTGTTACAACGCCAGGATGTCAGAAAAAAAAAGCGGAAAACAAATGATCCTTAACAATCAACTCTAATGGTCGAAGTAGTACAGTCGCATAAAAGGCAGCTGTTCGCTCTGAACTTACCGGGAAAACCCCTGGATTACTCATTTTCGTTGGACTAATCAGAAACTCCAGTTGCAATAATGTCAGTTTTCAAATATTAATAACTTTCTCATCACTTGCCAAATGTCAGGAAAATCGGGAAACAAATGATACTCAAAAATTATACTAATGGTCGAAGTAGTACAGTTGCATAAAAGGCAGCTGCTCGCTCTTAATTTTGTTGGGAAAGCCCCAAGATTACTCATTTTTGTTTGTCTCATCGAAAACCCTCTAGTTGCAATAATGTCACTTTTCAATAGTTCAAACAGTTATGATTTTCTTATCATTTGTCAAATTCACTTTAAACTTTCACCATGTTTATGTGATTATTCTGCTTTTACATGTAAAGCTGCATTAATCCATGTTATTATTATTATGTTTGTTATCATTATCAATATTATCAATATTATTGACATGATCATTATTATGATTATTATTGATATCATTACTATTATTATTGTTATTTTCATTATTGATATTACTATTATTATTATTATCATTATTATTATTATTGTTATTATTATTATTAATAATAATATTATTATTATTATTATTATTATTATTATTATTATTATCATTATTATCACTTGTAGCAGTAGTAGTAGTAGTAGTAGTAGTAGTAGTAGTAGTAGTAGTAGTAGTAATAGTAGTAATAGCAGTAGTAGTAGTAGTAGTAGTAGTAGTAGTAGTAGTAGTAGTAGTAGTAGCAGTAGTAGCAGCAGCAGCAGTAGTAGTAGTAGTAGTAGTAGTAGCGGTAGTAGTAGTAGTAGTAGTAGTAGTAGTAGTAGTAGTAGTATCATTTAAATTAAGAAATCAACACAGAACTTTCCCTTTAGGAAATGAACGACGAAAAATACTACATACTTACAACTTACCATGACCGATTGTTTCTTGACGTGGTCTCCGCACACAGTACGCACACGCAACACCAGATAACGACGACACTGACGAATGCGACGACGATAACGACAACGACGACGACGACAGCGCTAACCTTTCCGGCGAGACCCTCGACGGCGGGGAATCATCGCCACCCTCTGCGCTCCCCAACAGCTGCGCCAGCATTTCGCTAAATCCAGGGTTTCTACTGTTCGTCGTCGTCGGCTGGGACTTCGTTCTCGACGATGATGACGACAGGAGCGCTAACGGCGATGACGCGTGTGATGGGGGGTTTTGTAAAAAAGGCGGCTGCTCAGCCATTGTTCTTTTTACTCGTTCATGATTGACTTGGTGGTTGTGATGTAAGTTGAGTTCTGCTACATTTGTGTACTGATCATCAAGGTTTATATGGCCTCCTCTCCCAACATGTTGCTCGTCCTCTGTCGAAAAGGGGAAAAAAGAAAAATCAGTTAAATTATAATTCAATTGTAATAATTATGATTTAAAAAAAATAGGCCTAATGATATTCCATTGTTATATCATTATAGCGCATGATCCACATTATTTTTAATAATCTCTCTTTGCGCTTCCAAAGAGCAAAGAATTATTACCCCAGCTCTAGCCTAGCTGCCCTGATAAGGCATTGATGCACTCAAGGAATTTCTTTTAAAAAGTTTCTTTGTACTCTCCACCAATCTTAATAACCTTATAATAGATCTACTACCTAACACTAACCCTAGGACACCGGGTCCGCGGACCTCTAGGACACTTGGTACAAAATTTTTTTTAAAAGACGGTTAGTAAAACCATGATCATAAAAACTGTACCATTTTAAAAGAGGGTGTAAAAGGAAATCTGAATTTATTCCTACTGGCATCAAATTACTGGATTGAGTGTGGTAATATGTAAATTAATGTCTTGCCAAAGTAAAACAACATACCATACGCTGGTTCCGAAGTGTCAGTCTCATTGACAAAACGATACCGCAATATTAATGTCATAAATAACCAGCAAATATCAGTTGCGTAAATTAAACCGTAAATTAAACATTTATTGTTTTCTTCCGAACACTGAATCATAATTAATTAGGTATAGTTGGATTGCACGACTGACAGTATAAAAGTATAAAGTATAATGTTTAAAGTATGACATCGCTTTGCCTGCGGGAACTGGGCGGTTCTTGCATTAAACTTATTGGGAAAAGAGAATTCAGTAGACAACGGGTTAAGGTGATACACTTTCCACTCGGAAGGGGCCCCTATGATGCAATGAACATAACCGGAAGCAAATTATATAAAAGAGAGTTTTGAGGTTGAATTATATAGTGTTGTATTGTTATAGGTATGATGCTTCATACTTTTCTCCGCCAAAGACGGCTGCTCGATTTTTTTAAAAAAGGGATCAGGTTGGAGAAAAATACTATACCGCATGGCATGCTCATTGGCAGATAAAGTACACAGAAATATTATGCATGGCTTTAAAATGCTGAAGAATAAGATATTAAGGTACATTGGATACTTAAGTATAATTTAGTCGTTTTTATTCCAATAAACTGATAAATATAGATATACAAAGAAAATACCCAGGTCCACTGTCACAGGAAGAGAAATGCTTCCTCCTCGACTAACAAGATGCAGGGCAAGAAATAAAAGAAAAAAGTACAAGAACAAAGACATGCAGCAACAATTGTCATTGATCTATAGAACGGAGATGGAAAGAAACTTTGAGTTCTGAAAGAGGGAACAATTATCTGAGAGCTTTTTCATTCTTTAAAAAAATTATTATTCCTCTGTAGAAGAAAGTCATAGTAACAATGTCTGTAATCGGGTAATTTCTCTTGAAATACTTTCATACTGTGACTATAAATAGAAATAGCTTAAATTTTTGGATGAAATTTCCATGCCACATGGCTGTGTGTGGTTCCATATGCCCATAATATCTGTGTGCGTGCAGTGCTCCTCTCGGCATGCGATTATTAGGAGGGAAATGCGTCAGTTTCGTATTATTTTAATGATTCTAAAACTCAGTAATACGCATTTATTCTTATGTACAACAAAGCCCATTACTTGGAACAATTTCTAGACAGATCTATATCAAATGCAATTACATGACTAGTTATACACAACTTTTTATTTAAGTTAAGAAACCAGCTGTAATAAGATAATAAAGGATAGGAGTTAAGGCACATGTGACTCCAGGACACTTAAGGAAACAAGATGTAAGTTAAATGGGCGCATACAATGTCAAGGAGATAAAGATAAGTGAGCTGCAGTTCTCGAGGGGATTAAGTTAAGTCAAGCGTACATGAAATACTCTAGGAAATTCACTTAAGTTGTATAAGTACTGGATAGAATTATGTTAAGATAGAAGGAAGGCTAAATAATATGCTGAAGAATGATAAGTAGGACAACATGGGATGCCACTATGCCAAGATACATGCAGTTAGTGGATTGAAATTACTTTCAGATTCAAAATACATAATTTTCTTCTCATAATCAAATAAATACAAAATGAAATGAAAATTCACTAAAAAACATGGTGGAAGGGGGCGAGGATCACAGAAAGCACATGGCTTGTGGTGGGGTTGCCTTTACAATACATATCTACATACATGAATATAATATTATACAACAATTATAGCACACACAAAAAAAATTAAAAAAGAACAGAAAAAGAATAAAGAAAAAGGAAATCTGCAATATGTGCTACTGATCATATTGTACGAAGTATTTTACAGTACGAGTAAATGTATGGAGAGAAGGGCATGTTTTAATAGAGTAATAATTATAATAAGTAAGTTAAAATTTTCGAGTGAATGATCTTAAGCTAAGGGTAGAAAATTCTTCAGGAATCATAAACTTAAAATACAAAGGCATGCAGATAAAATAACCCAGGGGGAATAAGTTACTTTTAAAAAAGGGATTACATGGGATGCTAAGATATATGTAGGAATTAGTCAAATTTTATTTAATAAAATAAATGAAAGAATAAAATGAATAAATAAATAAATAAATAAATTACACAGGCAGCTGGTATTCTCAGGGATATGGTAATTAAGTTAAAGTTTTAAGAATGAGTTAACTTTCATTTAGGGGAGATAAACTACCCAAGCAAAGTTAATTAAATTAGGTGGGATAAAATCTAAGAAACGCTAACATACACATACAGCGCGTCCCATAAAAAAGTTAAGAGTCAGAAAAGGTATCCCCAAACAAATATGTCAAAATATTTGAAGCAAAATTTTATTCCTGTGGATAGCTTAGGGTCTCTTCTATTACATAACATCTTAAGATCTGCTCGAGTGAGCAAAGGCCACTTTTGTGTAAAGGTTCAAGATCGAGACTTGACAAGAATTGGTATTTGTTCTGGCTGCTATCAGCAAAGTTGAGTGTCATGAAAAGGCTTATAAATATTCATATTTTGATCAATAAACAATGTATGAAAGAACAGGTTCTGTACTCTATATGTCCTTATATCTCATCAATATTGTTATGCTTCAATGAACAATTAACTACTTCACTGAGTGTTTTGAAATATTAGTTTTGGCAAGGTTTTAATTCGAGCTGGCTTTCTCAGTCAACCATAAAGTTTTTTTATGGGATATGTTAGGACATACAGAAAACAAAGCCTATGCTTTCATAAATTGCCTTTTAAAGGCCAAGCCACACTAATATCGAGTTGATTTGAATAAAGAGAGTAAAATTAAACAAGCATAACAGTGAAAATTTCACTGAAATCGGATGTAAAATAAAACAGTTATGGCATTTTGAAGTTTTGCATTATTTCATGAAACAGTGATATGCATAACATGGGCGGTATGCAAATGAGTGAACCGATGATGTCACACACTCACTTTTCCTTATGTATTTTATCATATGAAATTTCAAATATTTCTATTTTTATTGATGCGATGATAAAGAAGCACTCCCTTGTATCAAAATAAGTTACAATAATGATTATTTTACATGTTCCATAAGGAGTCAAACCATGTTTTACATTACTGAAGTAAAAAATTGAAATATATGATATTTCATATAATAAAATACATAAGGAAAAGTGAGTGTGTGACATTATCGGTTCACTCATTTGCATACCGCCCATGTTATGCATATCACTGTTTCAAGAAATAATGCAAAACTTCAAAATGCCATAACTTTCTTATTTTACATCCGATTCCAATAAAATTTTCACTGTTATGCTTGTTTAATTTTACTCTATTTATTCAAATCAACTTGATATTAGTGTGAACTTGGCCTTTAATGATCAGAATATAAAATTTCTATAAGACTTTTTAACACTTTCAACTTTGCTGATACTAGCCAGAACAAATACAAATTTTTGTCAGCCATGGAATTTGCACCATTTCATAACAATGGCTTTTGCTCACTCAAGTGTAACATATTGTTAGATGTTTTGGTGTCATTTGATAGGAGAGATCCTAAGCTATCCATAGGTATGAAAATTTCATGAACATATTTTGAAATGTTCATGCGGGGAGACTTTTTCCCAATGGTCAACTTTTAATGATTCTCAAATTTGTGATACCCGCCAGAACAAGTCTGAATTTTGCACCCTTTCGCAAATGTCGCTTTTGCTCACGCGAGCTTAAAATATTGCCACATTTTTTGGTGTCATTTTGTAGAAGAGACTCTATGCTATCCACAGGTATGAAAATTTCCTTTTGAAATATTTATTTTGGGAGACTTTTTCCAACTGTTAACTTTTTTTGGGGGCGCACTGTATAGCTCTTTATTATTGCAGAAAGATAATTAAGCAATGCACTTATTGGGGATAACCCATAACGCGTTTCATTTTGTTTTCACTATGATCTAATTTGAATGTTTCGGCTGAAATTGTTATCTATCTATTTTAATCAAATAAATAATCGACAGGATGGGAGTTAATTAAATTACATATACCGCCTCCCAAATACATCTTTTCGGCCAAACAATGTACATTTTATGATACTTTTATTTATCAAACATCCAAATGTTAAGCACCAATTAATAAACTGCGTCATAAATATTTGTGTGTGTACTATTAATATCTTTTGTATTTGAGTAGATTGCTTGTTTAAATGCCTACAAATTAATCTAGAAATTAGAGAAGGCGACAAGATAACATTTACAAAATACGCTGGTGCTAAAAGCGACTTATTTTTGCCACCAATGATAACAAAAAATCGCCATGCTTTTATTCTAATTTTAGAAAACATAATGGGGAAAGATAAAGCCGGAGGATTACACTAATATTTTGAGATATACAGCACCGTTTTGCGGAGCGGTGAAAATAACTGAAATAATTGCCCTTTACTGGATATTTGTATTTCAGTATCTCTATAAACAAGTCAAAAAACGTGCCATCTTCGCCCTACTTCCTCTCTCTCTCTCTCTCTCTCTCTCTCTCTCTCTCTCTCTTTCTCTCTCTCATCCTTTTTATCTGTTCAATCAACCTGTTTTTTTTTTCTTTCTCTACTTTTCCCATAGTCAGTGTGTGGATGAGGGCGTGGGAGTAGGTTTAACGGGGTACATGTGTTTGTGTGACTGAAGTTTTACTTTTTTTCAGGGGGGGGGGGGGATGGGAGAACATACAACAAAAAAAATCTCTCAGAAATAAGATTCTTTGATCGTGTTTATAAAAATATGATTATGAAAATGTACTTTGTTTTGCTTTATTCTTGTATTACTGCAATAAAAGTCAAGACATCAATGTATCACGCATCAAGGTTTGTTATGAATATTTGTTTTGAATGATTTGTACAATTTGTACTTGATTTGAGAGAAAAGATTTTAAAAATATCATTCAAAAAAATAGTGTACCTTAGTACAAATTGCGTAGCTGTGCCGTTAATTACTGTACAGCTGTTAATTTAAAGTAACATAATTAATTGTCTCGTAAAAGGTTTTATACAGGTCCACAGATTAACTTAAACGATGTATCAAATTGATATCATTGTATTGAATTAAACGGAACTCACTAGCTATTTTTATTCTGTATATTTTGACATCACCGTAGAGTTAATAAAAGGAGATTTAATATTGTTGATTGCGTCACGCGTCATGTGACTCCACTCTAGTCGATAGACGTCACGTTGGTCATGTACTATCAACCAGGGGTGGCGATTTCTTATCATGGCTGGGGGGGGGGGGGGTTGACGGTTCATCCCCCCTCCAAAAAAAAATAGTTTCAAGTACATGTACTAGTATGCGAGGGAGCGTAGCGACCGAGCGAGTAAATTTCCTATTTTGAATAGTCCGACTTAGCATTTTAGAGCACTAAAGAGCCTATAACACGGTTTACAACAGGGTACTACAACTTTTACTTATTATTTGCTACATATTTTTTTGCCATATCTTCAAAATTTCCGGGGGGGGGGCGTGTCCCCCCGGTATTTTGCAGTATAAAAACTTTGCATTTTGGCAAATTCCTCAGTAAATATTATATTTACTTTTTTTTTAATTTATAAAATTTCTAACAGACTTTTAGAGCACTTTTCAAGATACCATCTCCGTTCACAGAACGATAAAACATTACTTCAAATCCCACGCACCAATACCCAGGCAGCCGAACGCTCATCCTCATATGCTGGACCGGCCATCTGGAACACTCTACCACAACATCTCCGCCTAATTATGTGATACAGAAGAAACTTTCAAAAAGAAACTCAAATCCCAACTTTTCCCGTCATAATTAATCCAGTTCATATCGTTTGTTGTGAACCAGAGAGGTGATAATACCTTTTTGACTCTCAGCAGACGATACGGCTGATAATATCACTGTTAATGAATATTTAAATATCTTTCAATTCTTCATGATTCTTTGTATGTCCATAATTACTACATGTATATATATTACTATTTGCTATGTTATTATGTATGTTATTTTTGTGCTGTAATAGCGCTCTGATCAGTTTTCTGGAAAAGAGCTTAATAAGAAACAATTATTATTATTATTATTATTTTGATCACACAACAAAATTCAAGAATTAAATCACCATTTACATAGAAGATCGGGTATTTCTAATTGTCGGGGGGGGGGGAGGGCAAGCCTTGAATATTTGTTCCCCTTCATCATGAATTGCAAACTCTGCAATATGTCCAATAGGGCGTTTACATGGTATACTGTACTGCACAGGGGAATCTCTGCCTTAATAATACTTACGTTTTAGAGATCTCAAGCAATAGAGTACAGTTTAGAGTACTAGTATGCGAGAGAACGTAGCGATCGAGCAAGACAATTTCCCAATTTGAATAGTAAAATTTTGCATTTCAGAGCACTTTAGGGCCTGAATAGGGGGCCACAGGCTTTAGTCATTATTTACTATACATTTTTTTTCAGTCTTCAAAATTTTCGGGGAGAAGGGACGATCCCCCAAATAAAAATTCCCTGGGGGAAACGTGCCCCTAGTCCCCCGGGATCGCCGCCCCTGCTGCCAACATCTTCCTCAATTTTCTCCCTTTCCCTATGTATTCCCTTGATCTATCTTTGTAATTCAAACATCTATTTATGTCCCTCATACATAGAAGATTTCTTGTTCATAGACTGGTCAAGAGCGATTCATGTGATCAAACATATTTCTGCTAGAAGAACACCCCTTTGCTATTTTTTCATTGCTATGACGTCAGGGTGTCACAGTTTTGTTTTTTCTTTTATTACTGCAATTTATGTCTAGACATCAATGTATAATGTATCAGGTTTTGTTATGAATGATATGTACAATTTTGTTTGAATGATTTGTACAATTTGTATTTGATTTGTGAGAGAAAAAAAAAAGAAGAAGAAGAAAGAAAGAAAAAAAAAAGAAGAAATAGTGACAGTAATTAACGGCACACCTACGCAATTTGTACTAAGGTACAGACCTTAGTACAAATTGCGTAGGTGTGCCGTTAATTACTGTGCAGTTGTTAATTCAAAGTAACATAATTGATTGTCTCGTAAAAGGTTTTATACCGGTCCACAGATTAACTTAAACGATGTATCAAATTGATATTATTGAATTTAATTAAACGGAACTCACTAGCTATTTTTGTTCTGTATATTTTGACATCACCGTAGAGTTAATCAAAGGGGATTTAATATTGTTTGATTGCGTCACGCGTCACGTGATTCCACTCTAGTCGATAAACGTCACGTTGTTCCTGTGCTGTCAACCAGAGGTGGCGATTTCTTGTCACGACCGGGGGGGGGGGGGGGGGGGTTGACGGTTCATCTCCCCCAAAGTTTCAAGTATATTTACTAGTATGCGAGGGAGCGTAGTGACCGAGCGAGAATTTTGAATAGTCCAACTTAGCATGTTAGAGCACTTAAGAGCCAGTTATTTGCTACACATTTTTCTGTTCAATCTTCAAAATTTTCGGGGGGGGGGGGGAGGAACAAACCTTGAATATTTGTTCCCCTTCCCCCTGAATTGCTGATCCTGCAATATGTCCAATAGGGCGTTTACATGGTATACTGTCTTGCACAGGGAAATCTCTGCCTTAATCAGTTATAGTTATAGTATAGTACTAGTATGCGAGGGAGCGTAGGAAAGAAAATTTCCCAATTGGAATAGTGAAGATTTGCATTTTAGAGCACTTTAGGGCCTGAATGGCCGGGTGCTGCAGCCTTTACTGATTATTCACCATATAATTTTTTTTCAGTCTTCAAAATTTCCGGGGGCGGCAACGACCCCCCCCCCCCGAGAAAAATTCCCGGGGGGGGGGGGGGGAACGCCCCCGGATCGCCGCCCCTGCTGTCAATACCTTCCTCGGCAATTCTTGTTCACAGATTGGTCAAGAGCGATTCACGTGATCAAACATTATTTCTGCTAGAAGAACAACCCTTTCCTATTTTTCATTGCTATGACGTCAGGGTGTCACAGTTTTGTTTTCTCTTTTATTACTACAATCAATTTATAATGCATCAAGTTTTGTTATGAATGGTATGACGTCATGGTGTCACAGTTTATACTATTTTCCGTGCTTGCGACAGGAAATCAGTTCCTGTGCAGCCAGGCCAAGTGACTGGCTTGCAGAAAGCAGCTACTTTTGCGGACAAGAAAGTTACGCGCTCGGGCTACCCCATATAGGGGCTATACCCTCGCGGCACTACGGCAGAGGTGCGTTTGTGTTTCCGCTTGCTGCCTGAACATGACGTCATTTTGTGACGTCACTTCTTGCTCATAAGCCAATGAAGTCCTTTTAAAGATATTTATTGTCTTTACAAGTGCAGTAAAATGCAGTAAAACTTTTTAAGTTGATAAATATATAAACAAATAAACTCTACCTTTATTTGAGACTCCAGTTAAATAATATGGGGTTGAGGGGACTGTAATACTACTATTTAATTTCTATTCCATAGATTTAACTAGAGTCTATATTTTGCATACTATCTACCTATTTATCCATTTATGTAAAGCGGATTTTTTATTTCTTCTTTCTGATTTTCCTCTGACTTTATTATAGGTACTTTAAAAAATAAACATAAAAAACTTTTATTTTACTTTCATATCTCACTCTCATATCGACGCTGATTTTTCTCTTTGCTTCTTTGATTTGTTTTCTCTCTCATTGTCTCTATATCTTTCATTTTTCCTCTTTGCTCTGTGTATACATTGACATACAAAAGTTCCGGGGATGCCAGTATAGCAGGGTTTATATTCTGTCGTGCTTAATACAGTTTTGATATTGGTCACCATTTTTATACTACATGTATTTCATGGATTAGCTTATATAAAGGTGGTGTGGGAGGACAATGCAGCAAAGTTATAGTTACGAGACAAAACGCAAATAATATCGAGATATGAGAGTGTTGAAATTCCTTACTTTATAAGTCTTAGAATTAACCATATAAGATACCATGCTTATGATATAAACAAAAATGATATAAGCCTACTGAAATAACGATATTAATATGACAATGTTATATTTGAATGAAAAGAATAGTTATAATCAAAAGATGATAAATGAATTCGTCATTCTAGAAGTGAGAAACTGTACTCGTATACTTTCCATATTCCTTTTTAAAGCACATACAGTAGTTCACTTTTCGGTTGAGACCCATGGGCGTGTGCCCCCCCCCCCCCCCCCCCCCCCTCGCCAGCACCTAGTAAGCGATCCAGTCCGCCTGGTAGATAAATAAAGAAGGACGTGTTGGAAAATAAAATTCATTAAGGGAGTCGAGCACAGTCTCAATGAATCGTTTCCGAAAAGATGCGGCATGCTCAAACAATTTCCTTTATTCGAAACGGATCTGCAGACGTTGCCAAATTACAATTCAATTTCCTGATCTGATTTTCTTGGGGGAAAAAGTGTGTAACGATGCGTGAGGATAGCGTAGAAGTGTTCGAACTTTTTAAAAATCTCTAGTTTACTCCTAATATCTAGCTCCAAATTCTGATTTCGAAGACATTGACATTGAACCTTTCTGGCTAAGAGAATTAGAGGGTTTTTTCCCCTTTAGATCATTATTCTGAAACAAAAATGTTCATGAATTTTTTCTCTCGTTCATCTTGACAATGAAAATTTTTTTTAATTAAAAGTCATAAAGCGAATGAAAAGATCTTTATTTTCATATGTTAGGATATACCTAAGAGCATAATACAAAAGCGCATATTTGGAACGTCAAAATTTTTGAACAAAAATATTAAGTGTTACGTGTTAAATGTTAAATGGGCGTCACAGCTCATAGGGCCTATTATTTCTATAATATTTATATATTCATGTAAAAACAGCACTAGAACTCTGTATTCTTACATCACTATCGAGTAAGCGTATTTTTTCGCATTTTGTTGCACACACCACATTCCAGAAAACGTCTAGTCATTTTTTTTTTTTACCAAATTGCCTGGTCACATTTTCTTAATCAGATTCTAGTCATTTTTACTAGGATTCTGTTCATTATTACTAGGATCCTGTTCATTTTGACTAGGATTCTGTTCACTTCAAACCCGAAGCTGGTAGTTTTGATGAGAATAGTGCAGGTGCCCGTGGGAATAGTTATTTGACTAGATTCTCGTCATATTTGATTAGATTGTTTTAGAGTGCATGACTACAGACAAATTTAATGAATAAATAAATAGGTAAATAAACGAAATAATAATAATACAGAAATAATAACAATAATAATATAAGGTTTCCCATTCATTAACACCCTTTTAAATCAAATTTCATACTTTTTTAAATTCAATGTATATATGGATTAAAGTTTACGACAATCGTTTTAAATATATTTTAATGATGCATATTCTTTAATACTATCCCCTTTACCAGAGAAATGATTGCACTCGATTTGACAGACATATAGTCAAAACTGCTTTAGCAACGACCTGTATATAGAAAGACCACCTGTCTATAAAGACCGCAATTTCTATTTCCCTTGAAAAGTGTTTCTCATTGAAACATGTATAAAAGGAACCTGTACGTAAAGACTACCTGCTCATAAAGACCGCTTTTCTTGTCTCCCTTATAAATGATTGATCTATTCGATATTTTCAGATAAAATGAAAATATATGCATTACATTTTTTTAAAATATAGTTTAGTCAAGGTATAAAAACATACCCAAAATTGAAGGGAAACCGACCAAAGGCGATAGAACACGCACAAGAGCGAATAATGGACAGATTGGTTGTGGCGTGCGCCTGTAATCCAGCTATCAGTGGAAGTTATAACCCCCAGTCAATGACTGTCTTCAATGTCTTGTACCATCTTTCGCGCGTCATGAACATGATGAAAGAGTGATATGGTTTTAAAAAAAACAGTGATTACAAAATGACCAGTGCAAACAATCCTTTTAATAACTATAGCACATGGGTTGTCTTCACGTGCTCGATTAGCGCGAGTACTGACGCAATCCAAATGACGCATCGTGTGAGCGGGGCTTTAAAGCTTCTTTGCACACAGTGCGTCAATTGCCTGACGTATAGGGCCTCTTCAGTGACTGGTGCTGCGTTGGACGCGCCATGTGAAAGTGATATCGTTCAAAAAGCGAATGCAACATGTAGAGTACAAGCAATGCTTATAATAACTGGCGTATGGACTAAGTGCCATTTACAGGTATGATTACACCGCAATATTGCAATCGAAATTGACACCCGCGTGTGCATTGAGCACCTGACGGTGTCCTTTCCGACAAAAAAAAAAAAAAAAAAAAAAAAAAAAAGCATCGAGTTCATTCGTATACAACGCAAGTTATGTAAACTGTCATATCTGTGTCCAAAATGTCACTACATTAGGCCTGAATATTGTATTATTCTAGTTTGTGTGAAAAGGACTTACACACACCACTTTTTCGTCACAACCTTTGTTTATAAAGAGTTGTTTTGCAATTCTGTTTAATGTGGAGAGAAGCTTTGAGAACTCAATTTAAAAAAAAAAGTCATTATATGAATTAAGGGAATAATACATATTATATTTTGGTTAGGTAATAATAATGATAGAGAAGATCTTAGAGGAAATCACTGAAGTTTGATGGAACAATTAATTATGAAAACGGAAAATATAATTTAAACCAACCAAGGTCTATACATGTACAATATTCGTGAAACTATATGGTAAAAAATATGACATAAGTATTTTACTTACCAAAGTTTTGTGCGTTTGCCAGAGCGGCAAGGTGAAATAATATCCCAAGTATATTAATTTCCAAAACCTGCATCACGCCAGTTCAGTATTTTAGTCTGGTGGACAGAAAACTGGGACGACGTGAACATGTACAGCGTGTCGAAGCATCGATGATAATCGCGGAATGTAATTGTCTGTTTGTTAGCTTGCTAGCCGATTCGGAACAGTGTTTCCATTCAATTAGAGAAAATGGTCGGAAGGACGAGACACGCTCTGAACGCCACGAGGCATGCCCCTGAATATCCTCCAGAAATTCCGCGGCAGAAACAAAATCCAAACACGTCCAACATTGTCCAAAAGACAGCAGAACCCAATCGATACATGCGAAGAGGTGCAATAAAATTAATAAGTCGTTAAAACCAGTTACCGCGCAAATATATTGTCTGCTTAATACCGGGTAAATGTATTCTTGATCCGAAGTGCTTTTGGCAGCGTGGTGCTCAGAAATGATCTCTAAAATATAAAATTTAGCCTTAAATGAGAAGCATGATGTGGCGTCGAAACCACCTTAGAGTCAGCCATGTGAGTGAATTAACTTGGTGGTATATAGAGTATGTCCCATTGTACAAAGGGTTTGAGGGAAGGGGGAGGGTCGGTGGGAGTGGCCGGGGTGTAGCGGTGCGAGCAACTTTATGAACCCAAACGATCTGAGCAACTTTATGAATATTGCGGTAATGGTGACAACATGATGTTTGGTGTTCTACTAGTTTCCATTCGAAGAGAATGACTCAACAAAACAGAACAAGAGGACGAGGAGAAGTAATTCCAATTTGCGTTCGAATGCCTTTAAAGTTCTACGCTAATGGAGGAGTTACATGGAACGTCATTTTCGCGCGTGCCTGTACGATCCTGTATCACTGCACATATCAAGCTCAAGAGCGCACCGCGTGAATAATCTTTGAACCCAATAAAATCATATTCACTATTGTTACCTGGCGTGATCCTTTTTATTAATTTCCCCCTTCCAATTTCAGTTTCTTAATAGTCCTGCGTGGACAAGGTGGAGGAGTCTTCTAACAAATCTATATACCTCCAAAAACTGAAGGCGTCGTCAATTGCGTTTTCATGGGCTACTAGCTGTGTAAGCTATGCTATAACCTGCTTTAAAACTCTGTTCCTAACCCCCACCGCCTTTGTAAAAAAAATGATTGATAATAATTTCATTAGCATCATGCGTTATACATGTTAAAAGTTGCGATAAAACTGCCGAAAAAAAATTGCAACTTACTTTCAACCAATCAGAATCGCTTGTTTGGTTGGTACATATATATATATATATTTTTTTGCATGTCAGTAAAATTGTATTTTAAGAACAAGAGGCCCTATTGTTACGCCACAATATTCCGATTGATCATTTTAAAACGAATGAATAAATTAAAGGAAAAAAAAAATCGTTTTTGGTAAAGCTTACCCCAAAAATGTAGGTGAAGTGGAAAATGATTTAAAAAAAATAAAAAGATAAAATTTTACTTAGTACACATTAGGAGGAGATAGTGAGTGAGAGAGAGAGAGAGAGAGAGAGAGAGAGAGAGAGAGAGAGAGAATAACGGGTGAATTAAAGTCTTCGTGGGGGGGGGGGGGGAGGAGCAGCTGCCCTTCTTCTGCCTTCGCTATTATGCTTAAGCCTATATGAGCAATTGACTTTGATGTCCGGAAAGTCACAGGGTTTGTAGCGACACATATTAAAACAGCCATGAGTATGTTCGGCACCAAACGCTTTCTACACGTCTTTATTCATCGAATGATTCTGTCTTTGACCATAGATGACAGCTGAAGGCTAAAACCACGAGTCACTTGATCTTCTGTAAACGATTTTTCTCTTCATTCGTAATAAAGTGATTCGATGACGAACCTATAACAAAGTGGAATAATTTGTAAGTTAGGCTTAGCTATCAATGTTGGGAAATAGAATGATACAAAAATACTTCTTACAAGTCATCAAATTCACAATGAAAAGACTTGACAGACTTTACAATATAATCATGAGTAAGTTTTTTTTTGGAGATTTTGTACAATGGTGGTAGCAGGATGTTAAAAGTGGGGGCTATATGAAGGCAAGGGATTTTTGGTTGTTTGTTTATTTCCATTTCGTTTTTCATAACCTCTGTGAAAACAATTTGTAAAAGTCATTTCATCTTCTACAGCTCATGCAAGAAACCGACAATTTCAGTCTCGTGGGCCTTCTGTCAATTTTTAAGTGTTCACACATGAGACCGACAATATCGGTCTTGTGGACTGTTGGTCTAGTGAACCCTCTGAAAAGTGACTGAGAAGACCCAAGAGACCGATAATGTCGTCTCGTGGGCTGTCGGTCGTCTGGGATAACCCCATTTCATTACAACAACAAAACAAAAAAAAAACACAAAAAAACTTACTCAGTGGGGGAGAAGGTGGCAAAAATCTTTATCAAAGAGAGGCGTCTCCACTCCTCAAAAGCACTTCCTTTGAATTCTGTACAAGAGCTAGCTGACTTGGGGAGGGGGAGGAGTGTGCTTTGACTGAGGGCAAGGGCGGATCCCCTGGCAAAATAATAGACATCCCCAAAACGCTGATTATATATATATTATATATATATATTATATATATGTTGTCTGCTGAAGATAGTGTGTTAAATTGTGTGTGTCAAATTGTTCGTATTTTCTTATTTTTCACATGCTGTTGACTTTTTAACTACCTGGAATCTGGAATATCAGGAACATAGCATGGTGGAGAATATCTAGGAAATGTAGTCAGTTGTTATTTGGAGTAGTTTATGGATACTGAACTGAGGTAGTGATTGGAGACTGGTGTCAGGTAGCTTACTCTAGTCCCATCTATACGTCTTTTTGCTGCTTTCTTCTTAAACTTCAAGTGAGCTACCCCTGTAACAGGTACTTAAACATCGCACAATAGCAATTATTTCATCATGTCAGGATCCAACGCTCCGTTGAACACAAGACAGACAGCAGCTATTACTAGCCAGGTTATGAAAGACTTGCTGAAGAATGGGGAATTCATTGGTCTACTTGACTCAATTGTCAGCGATGCCATTGAAAAGAAACTTGATGAAAAGCTTCAACAGTTAGCATCTCTGCAAGCTGATGTCTTTGACCTACAAAACAATCTTACAAAAAAAGATGAGGAAATTAGCAAGCTACAAACAACAGTATCAACATGCAATGGGAAAATATCTTCCTTGGAGAATGCATTGAATAGTATGGAACAGTACTCTCGCAGATCATGCATCAGAATCTTTGGAAAAGAAGAAAAGAAAGGAGAGAACACAGACAACATTGTTACAGACATCATAACAAAGGAGCTTGGTGTTCCACTAGACCCGGTGAAGGATATTGACAGATCGCATCGCACAGGAAAACATCCAGTACAGAAGGAATCTTCTCCAGAGGGAATTCATTCTGCTAGAAAGCCAAGACATCGATCCATCATTGTGAAACTTACATCCTACAAGAAAAGGAAAGAAATCCTACAGAACAGGAAAAAGCTTAAGGGATCTGGGATCTCCATTGCAGAAGATCTAACTGTCCGGAATCAGATATTACTTGCCAAGGCTCGCAAATGTGAGTATGTTCAGTCAGCGTGGTCTTCTGATGGACATATTCTTGTTCTTACACCTGCAACTGGAGGGAAATCTGTCACCAAACTCATCACAAATGAGGAGGAACTGAAGAAACTGAAGTAAGAAAGATAGACTTTGACATTTATATGTACATGTACAAAATACAAAGGACATGTGAATCTGCAATATCCAGCTAATTAGAAGAAAAAAAAGAACAAACATTGCCTCATATTAGAACTTGAAATTCTTAATACAAATGTTCACATTTGTTTATCCAAACTACGCCTATATCCGATTATAACTCATTTTAGTTTGCTTTAAATTGTTTGATTTTAAGCTGATCAAATTTAATTCTTATGTTGTCTTGTATATTACTTGCTTTATTGTTAGTTTTTTTTTTCATGTTGATCTTTCTATACATATATCTACTCCTTTTTAAACTTTGTATTAAATGTCTGATGTTACCTGTATTTTGTGTAAACGGCAAATTTTTACTGCAGTAGACCATAAATGTCTTGATGATCATAATCCTAGACTTGATTTAGTGAGGGAATTACAAGATGATTTGATAGTTGATACACATTATTATTTACCTGATGAATATAATGAAAAAATATGCAAGGTTTTTATGGGTGTAGATAGAAATCTGTCACTGGTTCATTTTAATTGTAGAAGTCTTTAAAAAAACTTTGATAATATTGAAATTGTTCTCTCTTCTTTCAGTCATCCTGCTTCTGTAATCGGTCTTTCCGAAACGTGGCTTAGTAATACAGAATCATTTAACTTAGATGGCTATGCTTTTGTTGGTAATGGAAGGAGGGACAGACGTGGCGGAGTAGTTGCATTTTTCATTAAGAATGATATAAAATTTAGGCGACGTACCGATCTAGATAATTTCAGTAATTGTATAGAAACTTTATTTGTTGAAATTTATTGTAGATATCGAAACATTATTCTTGCCATTGTATATAGACCTCCAGACCAATCTAGTATAGAATTTTTGAATCACTTTGAATCCGCTTTATCCAAAGTAACTCATGAGCAAAAAGAATGCTTAGTGACAGGCGATTTTAACATTGACTTGATTAATACTTCTATTTCTGCTGATGTTGACAAATTTACTGATATTTTAGCATCATTATCTTTTGTACCTCTTATTCTCAAACCAACTAGGATAACCAGTCACTCGGCATCACTAATAGACAACATATTTACAAATAGACCAGAAAATATTTTAAGTACTGGTATAATCATCACAGATGTAAGTGATCATTTGACAATATATGCATGTTATAAATGTGATACACCTCTTTATAGTCAAAATATTTCAAATAAAAAAAGATTAATTAATGATGTCAATATTTCTAATTTTTGTGATAAGCTAGGAAAAATTGATTGGGAGAGATATTTTGTTGACGAAAATGTAAATACGTGCTTTGATACTTTTAACAAATTGTTTCTTGATATTTATAATGAATCTTTTCCTTATAAAGAAACTAAAGTCAAACGTAAAAAGTACAATAAACCATGGTTTGATCATGAATTGAAAAAGTTGTGCAATAAGAAAAACTTACTTTATCGTAAATATCTTAAGAATTCATCACCCTACAGAAGGAATGTATATATAAATTTCCGAAATAAAGTTACAAATGAAATACGTACGAGAAAACGTAACTTTTATTTCAAGAAATTTAATGAAGTGAAAAGAGATATTAAATCTACATGGAAAATCATTAAATGAATTGTTTAATAGAACTCGGGGTAAAGTGCAATGTGAACTTATTGAAAACAATGGTCTAATGATTTCCAATATGCAGAGTATTGTCAATTCCTTCAATGACTTCTTTTCCTCTGTAGGTTCTGATATTGCTAATGATTTACCTGACACTACTACTCATTACAGTGATTTTCTACAAGGAAATTATCTGAGTTCATTGTTTTTAAAACCTGTACAAATATATGAAATTCTTGATATTGTATTTAAACTCAGTAAAAACAAAAGCGTTGGATATGATAACTTAAGTACGGCGGTTTTGAAAAAATGTATATGTTTCATTGTTAAACCATTGTGCTTTATTTTTAACCTTTCATTTTTCCTAGTGGCCTTAAAATAGCGAAAATTATTCACATTTATAAGAAAGGTAGCAAACAGTCAGTTTCAAATTATAGACCAGTATCAATTTTATCAACATTTTCTAAGATATTTGAACGGTTAGTTTATAACCGCCTTATGCCTTTTTATGCAATAATAATACTCTTTATTCTAAACAATTTGGGTTTAGACAGGGCTACTCCTCTTACATGGCATTACTTGAATTTACCACCACTATTGCAAAAGCCTTTGAAAACAAGCAATTCATTATAGGTCTTTTTTTAGATTTATCCAAGGCTTTTGATTGTATTAGTCATTCTATTTTAATTAAAAAACTACAACATTACGGTGTAAGAGGAGTAGCCCTAGATTGGTTTAAGAGCTACCTTTATGACAGAGCACATTATGTTTGTATTGATAATGTTTCCTCCCAGATGAAATGTGTTAACATCGGAGTGCCACAAGGTTCCGTGTTAGGTCCTTTACTCTTTTTAATTTTTATAAACGATTTACAACATGTTAGTAGTAAATTACATCCTATACTTTTTGCAGATGACACAAATTTGTTTTTATCTGGTGATAACTTAAATGATTTAACTTATACATTAAACTTAGAACTGAAAAAAGTACATGAGTGGTTCCTTGCCAATAAATTAAAATTGAATGTTGACAAAACATGCTGTATGATATTTCAACCTAAAAATAAGAATATTTCCGTTGATAACTTTGATATACAGATTCAAAATAGTAAAATTCCTGTTGTTCACTCTACACGATTTTTGGGTGTTGTCATAGACGATAAACTTACTTGGAAACAGCACATAAATGATATATCTTGTAAAGTATCTAAATCCGTTGGTGCAATTAACAGACTAAAGAAATCAATTCCATTAAACATACTTTTGATGTTATATCAATCAATAGTTTTGCCATATCTTAATTACTGTAATATACTTTGGGGTAACTGTGCGATGGTTCATCTAAACCGAATATTTGTTTTACAGAAACGTGCAATCAGAGCTATTACAAATTCTTCCCCACGATCAAGTACACAGCCTTTATTTAAAAAACTAAACTTACTGTCTGTACATAATATCAACAAATATCAAACTGCAATTTTTATGTATTCATTTGTTCAAAATTCACTTCCCCCATTTTATAATGATTTATTTGTAAAAAATAAATTTCTAAACAAATACAATACCAGGCAGTCCGAAGACTTTTATTTACCAAATTTTAAATATAAATTCTCCCGAACAACAATCCAATACGCTGGACCCACCCTTTGGAATAGCTTACCTAGTGCACTTAAATCTTGCCCTTCCCTTAACTCTTTTAAACATAAATATAAAAGGTTTCTTAATGATTCGTAATTTGATTCATGATGCCGTTGTTGTTTTGTTTTGTTTTGTTTTGCTTGTTTTTTCCCCCTGTTTTGTTTTGATTGTGTCTTATATACATGTCTTTTTTGTTTGGGATTAGCCTTTGATAGGCCTATGGCCTTTGTAAATCCCGCACATTTGTATCCTTTGTATTATGTCTGTATACTCAACCTATGTATGTATTTATGTATGTATATTTTTGTCGTTTTTTATGCAAATGTGAAATAAATGAATTGAATTGAAAAATTGAATTGACCTTCTTCTTCTTTTTGTGTTGTTGATTGTCTTAGGGCAAATTTCCCATGCACCCCAACCCTTTTGATGCCTCCATGGCTTAAAAATGTAGGCTATGTATATATATATATATATTTATTTATTTTTTTTTTTTTCAAATGAAGTAGATCATTTTGAAGGAGGACATTTGTAATTCTATTGACATTCACTTGCTTGCATTTTTGTTCGAGTTAGATGAAGTGATGATGATGGTGAAGATGATGATGATGATGATGATGATACTGCTGCTGCTGTTGATGACGATTCACAGCATTAAAAATGGCGTCATATTTCCAACAACATCATTCAAAGGCGCAGGCTCTTCCAATTCAGTCAGTACTTGCACATCAGCTGAAATAGGTAAGTTTTGAGGCAAGTATTCTAGACTGTCAGTTTCACAAGGAAAGGGTGTGTGTAAACGCATCCATCGTCTCAATTTAGCATTGATCTCGTTATCCTTGTCAATTTATTTACATCATAACAGAGTCATGGCGCAATAGTCGTATTAACGCTGGAATGTGTCTAAACGGCAATTAACCAAGAATAGCTCAATTTATTATAGCCGGTAAGAGAGGACAGAATGAAAATTAATAGGGAGCGGATGAATTTGTATGACGAAGCATTTATCGTTAATCAGTAAAAAATGTTGATAAAAAACGATATGCCGACCTTCAAAATGAGCAAAATATCTGCATGACGTAACAGAACGCGCAGTAGAGTAATAAGGTTTCAATAAAACGATTTATACTTTTCTCGATTTAGCTCAGTTGAGCGGGGTAATTAAAGAGCACTTACATGATCCCAGCTCGGCAACACACACTTGGATGACGTCAATCAGAATAAAAGATGGATCAATTAGACGTCAATTGACATTTGAAGGAATGTGTCACAAAAGTGCGCGCCCAAATCCGTGACTCGAGAACTAATGGTGCCAAGTGGCGCGGGCACACGAGCTTACGTAACACTAACCACGTTCACACGATTCACAAATCAATCAATTTAATTCAGTTTGTAATGTTACAAAATACCTTGAATAACAATAATCATAATAATGATGATAGTAATAATAGTTATGATGATAATAATAATAATAGTAATAATGGTAATGATGATAATAGTAATAATAATGATAATAATATAACAATAATATAAATAATAATAATAATAATAATAATAATATAATAATAATAACAACAACAACAGCAACAATAATAATAATAATAATTATTATTATTATTATTATTATTATTATTATTAATTATAATAACAATTATAATGATAATGATGATAATTATAATAGTGGTAAAAATATAAAAATCAGTATTATTATTTACTTTCATGTGTTACACATTCTATGTATTTGTTTGTCTTTTTGTTTTAACTATGTATGTATACTCAAATTTGTATAATACATGAAAACAAGACGAATGTCCATACATGGACAATAAAACCAACTGAATTTAATGAATTGAATAATTTGAGCGTATTGTTTCTTTAAACGGCAAGCCCGGCATTGGGATGAAGCGGGAGTACCCTCCCTAGAATAAAACTTGGATGCAGAACCCCCATTTACCAATTCCTTGATACGCCACTGGACACACTACTGGAGCCGAGAAGGTCGGAAGTGTCTACATCATAATACCCCAAAATAGATAAACAGAAGGGGGTGTATCCTTCTCAGGGGGGGGGGGGGGGGGTGGGAGGGTTACGGCGGCGGAATGTAAATAGCCCTCAAATGGGGGAAGGGACATGCATCAGCACCAATCTATCAAAATGCGCTGGATACGCCATTGCTATAATGAACTAGGATAAGATTGACTGGCAGTCAGGTGATCGGTATTTTGGCTTCGTGGCCGGCTGATCAAGACTTTCAGTACGCAATTAATACAATAATTTCCAAGCCGAATTCTGTTCACGCCCTTGTTTTTTTGTTTTTTGTTGTTTTGTTTTTTGTTTTTTTTGAAATCAAATATTATCGTAACATTGTAACATTACCTACTGTAGTGACACATTTCATCTACAAGTGTTCGATTTGATGCCATGCATTGCTGCTATCTTTTTTGTTTCGTTTCCATTATCATTATCTTCTTCAACGCTAAACCATCTATCCACTATGTCCTCCTTCTGCTCCTTTTCTCCTCCTTTTCTTCTCCCTGCTGCTGCTCATTCTCCTCGCCCTTCTCCTGCTCCTGCTGGTCTTCTTCTTCCTCCTCCTTCTCCTTCTTTTTCTTTCTTTCTTTCTTTCTTTCTTCTTCTTCTTCTTCTTCTTCTTCTTCATCTTCTTCTTTTTCTTTTTCTTCTTCTTCTTCTTCTTTTTCTTCTTCTTTTTCTTCTTCTTCTTCTTCTTCTTCTTCTTCTTCTTCTTCTTCTTCTTCTTCTTCTTCTTCTTCTTCTTCTTCTTCTTCTTCTTCTTCTTCTTCTTCTTCTTCTTCTTCTCCTCCTCCTCCTCCTCCTCCTCCTCCCCTCCTCCTCCTCCTCCTTCTTCTTCTACCCTAAAAAGAAAAGAGTGGGTTTTCACTCTTTGTCACTCCCCGTGAGTCACATCAGTGATCACTTGTTCAGGAGTGAATATCGATCTATTTTAGAGTTTTTAGAGAATATTTTATATTCTCACTTCCCTGGGGGAGTCACGTCAGTGTTTAGAGAATACTCCATCCCCTCTTTCCTCTCCTTTACTATTCCTCATCCTCGTTCTCATTTATATTTTCTCTTTTCTCTTTTCTTCTCTTTTTGGTCTTGGTATCTCTAGTTTGTAAATAAAAATTCAAATAAAATCATGATTAATTAAATAGTTTGTTTTTTTCGTTTCAATCTAAAAGTTCACACTCGTACCGAGTAGTTGAAGGTTATGGACTTTCTCTTGTAGATTAAATCATATGCAATGAAGATTGTTTTCAAATCCTCATCGAGGTATTTTCCGCGAAGTGTTTACTTCAGGGCGCTTAGCGGCATCCCGTCGGCGAATTGCGAATTACAGAAAGCATCAAATCAATCGCGATTAATGAAGTGTCGAGATTATTCCTTTATCCCCTAGCGACTTTTCATTAAGTACCCCCATCAATAATTATTTTATCTAGATTTAAAATGGATTGCGGACTGGAAAGCCTATGGGAATGTCTTAGGACTGTTTTGATTTTGGTGGGTAAACAAAATTAGTGCCCTTAGTGGTCAACTCTTAATGGTTTTTTACTTAGGACACTACTGGCCCCTCATTTATAACGATCATCAGATCGTAGATTAATCTGCTGTCTGCTAGAAGATTAATCAAAAAAATATTTCAGAAATTAAAAACCTTTGAGTGGAGAAACTTGAAATACAGTATAATTTTGTGAGGTTTTACAGTACCCTTACAATCATGAAAATATTGTGTAGTTGCTTGTGTATGTCTGATGGACCTAAAGAACATGTAATTCATTTTAAATTCCCATTGCATCTATGTATTACTGATTAAGATATGTTGTCATAATTTGAATGTCAAGTATCATTCAAATTTTTGATAAACGTTGCTTAATCTTCACTCATGATTTTCATTCAATCCATCTTCACCCTTAAATGTCGTCATGATCGTTTTCAACGTCAGCTTCTCCTTTTTCAGTTATCATCATATTCGTCATTAAAATAATTGTCATCTCCATCTAAAGTCACCATCTTTTTCACGGTCAGTCATCATCATCATCATCATAATCATCACCACCGTCATTATCGTCATCATCGTAATTACCAACACTAGCACAACCTTCTCCACCACCAAAAAACCATCACCACAACCATCACCATCATCATTATCAGCATCATTATCAGCATCATAATCATCATCATCATCGTCATCATCGTCATCATCATCATCATCGTCATCACCACCGCCACCACCCCCACCATCATCATCATAGCTAAATTCTTACGGGACTTGTAATTTCGAAACTTTAAGTTAGCGAAACAACGGCTCACTAACAACGACGAGGGTTCACACGGGCCCGAAACAACGACGCTCGTTGTTCTGAGACTACAAGTCGAGCGATCGGCGTTTAACATGAGCAGAGAGGTCATCGTTAACAACGAGGTGGCTAAACTTAAAGTTTATTCTGTCCACACGGTCCGTAACTACAACGAAGACCCCCGGTGCTCGTGGTTTCGGCGCTAACCACAAGCTCGCTTGTGGTTCTGGAACTGCAAGTAAACTCAAAGTTTCGAAACTACGAGTCCGTTCATACGGTCTGAAACTACAAGCGAAACTTAAATTTTAGCTTCCTGGCTACTGTCATCATCACCATCATCATCATAACCACCACTATCATAATCATCATCATTACCACAAGTAGAACCTCCACCACCAAAAACCACTGCAACCACCATCATTATCAGCAACATCATCATCATCATCATCATCATCATCATCATCATCATCATCATCATCATCATCATCATTCTCCTCCTCCTCCTCCTGTTCCTCCTCCTCCTCATCAAAACTATCATTTTCATCATCACCATCACTATCTTAAGTTATCATAGTCAACAATCACAAAATGGTACAGGTAGATACATTTCCCCCATGTCATTCTTATCATCATCATCATCATCATCTCCACTTGTCTTTTTGTTTAAACTATTTACACACATACACTAAAGAATCATGGTGGAAACATTTCAGTAAATCAGTCCATCGGCTCGACTTGGTGCAAATAATGGCATTTTGCTGAGTTTATTTGGGGTGTAGTTAGGGTTGTACATGCTTCATAGGCTACAGATAATCTCAAAAGGAAAAGGGAATGTATTCTTTTCTTCAAGGTCCATTGAATATTATAACGTCAAATCAAAAGGCGACCAATGTGGTAATAAATTTATAACCAGAATCCATTTCCTATACTCAACGAAGCCCCTAATTATTACGTAATGTACATATCGTCAATTAGCTTACCTAATAAACATAGTGAAACAAAATAAATCTGAATTGCATCTATCAATTCATTTATACAATGTTGTCTTACAGCCTAAAATGCATTATTCAAGCTCATGTCAGCTCTCATCGAGGCCTAGAAACTTCAGTTTTATGAACACATTTTCAGCAATAAAATTCAGAGAAAAATAACTGAATAAACATTACTTTCTGATGCTCAGATAAACAAATATATATTTTCATCTTAAATTGACTCCATCTTTTCATTTAAGAGCCCCTAGAACCCCATTTATCTGCTATTCATCATTTATCAGTGAGCCGGTATAATCTCTTTCAATTCCTTTTCTCTGCATATAGAGTTGGTGCTATTATGTGCAAGACAAGTTGTAATTACCATTATCATAATACCAAAACATATTGTTCTTTAATGCACACATTTTCAAAACATTTTTGCTGCATCAGTTTACATCATCATACACAAAATTATTATTTCGTTGCAATGGGGGGGGGGGGGGGGGGGGGGGGGGGAGGGGGTAGGAGGGGCAATTTTAGACTGGGAAGGGGGGGGGGTGGTACATGGTACAGCTCTCTTTAACCATTTTGGGGCATTTCAATCGCACTTGTGTGCATACACATACAGTACAGATATCGAACTACAGAAGCTTGAGATGGAATGTTGATTGCAGAATTCCCCTTTCACAAAAACATAATTTAATTAACCTGTTGACTACTGAATTCTCTTATTCCCATAAGCTTCATACAGGACCCACCCGGTTCCAGTACTGAGGCAATGGGGAAATAAGAGCGCCGTTTTATGAATTTGTCATTGTTCATGCATGTAACTTAGTATACACCGAGGAAGACAAACGATATTGTCACATTATACATACAAGAAATAATTCAATTCAATCAAATAATCATATACAGAATTCATTTATAAACGTGCATACTTTGAAAATTGAAATAACTGATTATACACATTATATAACAAAAATATTAGAAATAACAGAGTAAAATATACTGGTGTTACATACAATTGTATTCTCAATGAAGATAAAGGGGTCATAAAAATAAAAACTACAAAAGATATATTCATAGATGCTATTCATTGCACAAACTCTGAAACAACTTCTTTATTTTCGTTTCCTTTAGAGAAAACCATATTTACTCTGAGATATATAACTCTGGATTGTACACTATGAGATATCTGATACAATTTTGAATTTAAAAAATGAGGAAATCAGGGAATTGATGCGCACAGACTTGAAGGAAATCCTTAAGCTTTGTGTCTCCCTAATGATGCATTTTTGTCACCGACTTCTCTACAATTAGTGCCACATACCTTATCTCGAAAACATCATATAATACACACCAGTGATTTTCCACAGTACATGCCTTACTATAGTTAGCTTGCTAATATACCTGTACATTTTAAGTAAGAATACAGATCTGAAGAATATAGGACAGTGCAGTGTTTTCCCACAAATTTAGGGATACTTGCATTACAAAAATAAATAGATAATTTATATCTTTAAGATTAGGGTCAAAATTGAACTGCCTTGACACTTAAAACATTGATACATTTATGACAGCATTGCAGTGCACCGACCTTTAATAATACAATAAGCACTTATGGCATATTTATGTCTGTAATATCCTATACGTATAGGCGATGACACATTAAACAATTATTCAAACATTTTACATTGTACATACATGAAATCATATCGCATGAAATGAATAGCCAAGGCTCGTTGATATGTACATACATGGAATCTTTTGATCTTCTCGGGCACTGTTTCATAAAACTTGTTATCAATAACAATTGCAACAGATCTATGACAAATTTGCTCTCGGCCAATCGAATGCTATGATTTCAGTAGCTTATAACAGTCATTGTGACGTGCAATTGATAACAAGTTTTATGAAACAGGGCCCTGAGTTGCGGACAGCAAACTTTAGCATCCATATTAAAATCGATTGCACCAAATGAAAGTATTCAAAGTAACAGGCACATGTAAAAAACACACGTGTGGCAGAGATCATTGCACATGCACATGTAATAAGAATCATATACAGAATAATCAAACAGTATCTACACGAAGGCAGACATGGAGCTTGGAGGCAGCAGCCACTGAGGGGGTACTTTTTATCATGGGGTGGGCGCGTAATACATGTAACAGTCTTACTCGGTGCATGTCATATGAAAGAACAAAGCCATAGAGGGAAGGAAAGGGTGACAGAAGGGATTGTATCATCTCCTTTTCATATTGCTTTCCCCTTCTATATTTATTTCTATCTCTCTTTTATTTTTTCTTTTAGCCATCCAATTAAGGGGGGGGGGAGGAGGAGAGACACGCTACCCCACAGTATCTTCATATATACATGTACCTTTGCAAAGAAATCAATTGTAATATTTTGCAATGAGTCATATCTCGTCACACTTATAGTATTCCCAGCTGCATCTTCAGTGAAATACTGTGGTATATTTTGCAGAAAGAGTCATACCTACACGTATCACATCGAGGAGGTAGCAGGAGGCAAGTTTACCTGGTACCTCCTTGATCATATATATCTACAGTGCCTTCAAAGAAATACACGGTATCATGGTATATCATGCATTACAGCATGAGCCCCACTTGGGATCTGATATTCCTACATTATCCTTCATAAACCTTCAAAGTGTAATACCAGACATAAACTTGCGATATTCCCTCTGGATGCAAAAGAATTATATAGTATCATTTGAAAAAAAAGATTCATACACTGGACTTAAGACATTCCTTCCCCATCCACAGAAACCTTAAGAAGTTTACTTTGAGTTGTAGCTATATTTCTAGTGCCTTTAAAGATAATTCACAGGGTACAATTTGTAGAGAGACTCATACATGTGACATTCGCATGGTACATGCAGTTGAACCTTCTAAGGATCGTATTTATAGCTTGGAGTAAGTGTCATGTCCACACAGCCTATCTAAAGTCTCTACAAGTAACGCCTCATTCACACACAACCCAGTTAAACTGGATAAAAAAACGCACCGCATCAAAAAAGAAAAAGAAAGAATAAGAAAAAAACAAACAAACAAGGAGCTGCACGCAGTGAAGGCCCGGAGAATACTATCTAATTAAGTATGTTTTATGAGGTACAGAAGTGTGACGTGTACTAATCTAAAAGGGAAGCTTGAGTTCTGGGAAAGGTAAAAAAAAATATTTGCGAGCTTTCTCATTCTTTTTATGTTAGTTTGGAAGATTAGCATAGTAGATATGTCCCCTGAAAAGGATAACTCTTCAAATGCTCTCACATTCAAAATATGACAAGAAACAGCTGAAATGTTCGGGCCGAACATTTGTGTGTAGTCCCATATACACATTTCTGTGTGCAGTGCATGTGACTCTCAGCAGGACTGAGTCAATTTCTTATCATTTTGGCGATTCCATAACCGTACATCATACACCAATTCTTATGTGCTACATAATCAACCTTTCCCAATTGCTTTGAGACAATTTCTTCCACAATTCAATCTCATGACCAGAACTCAACTTCATCTTTAAGCCATTTCATTTTGTAGCTACTGTTTTTTAAATTTTTTTTATAGATAGTATACTGCGGCATGTGTGAATGAGGTGTAACACATGGTACATATTGCAGTAAGAGTCATACGTGTGCTATTCATCTGAACCTCCGAGGGCTTTAATGAATAGCTTCCCAGGGCTGCGAGGCATTCAACCAATGTCTAATCCAAAGCGAGACAGACGGCTTGACCAACAAGCATCACGAGGGATAGTTAGTAGGAACACAAGGCCTGTTCAGCATGGAGGGGGGGGGGGGGGGGGTTTCATGGGGGTCCACGTCCCCTTTTCTATTATCTTGTCATAGATTTCTATTTCAATTAGACCCCCCCACCTTTTTTATCCTCAATTTTTTTTGTTGCTGCTTGCCTGTCAAACTGGACCCCTCCCTCCTTTTACAAAGACCTGGATCTCCCCCTGATCCCAACCACTGTACGTCATATTTACACCACCCCCCCCTCAGATTAGTTTGCAGGCGCAAACCCTTGTCCTTGTCTCCCACTGAAAAGCAAAAAATATTACACCTTCACAAAGGCTGAAAAACTGAAAATAAACCTCCATCTGCTAATCGATAAGAGAAGCAAACAGCCCCCCCCCTTTTTTTCTCTCTCACTCTCTGTTACTTGCTTGCTCACTCTCTCTCCTACATCTCCCTTCCTTCCTTCCTCCCGCCCTTTCTCTCAACCTATTTCACTCATTCTCTCTCTCTATTTGTCTTTCTTTTACTCTCTCCATCTATTTCCCCCTCTCTCTAGCTACGTTCATACGGGACTTGTAGTTTCGAAACTTTAAGTTAACTAAACAACAGCTCACTAACAACGGCAAGGGTTCACATGGGCCCGATACAACTGCTTGTTGTTCTGAGACTACAAGTCGAGCGTTAGTCATTTAACACGAGCAGAGAGGTCATAGTTAACAACAAGATCGCTAAACTTAAAGTTTATTCTGTCCACACGGTTCGTAACTTCGACGAGGACCCCCTGCTGCTCGTGGTTTCGCCATTAACCTGGAACTACAAGTAAACTTAAAATTTCTAAACTACAAGCGAAACTTAAAATTTCTAAACTACAAGTGAAACTTAAAGTATAGCTCCCTTTGTGTGAACCAGACTTCTCTCTCTCTCTCTCTCTCTCTCTCTCTCTCTCTGGAGGAACAAAACTTTACAAGCTTCGCAAGAAAAGTACAATGACCCCATGACCCAAGGGATTCCTGGAAAAACCACAAATTTGGCACAATACCACTTTACACCAGTACCAATCACTTAATCCCCAATGACTCTTCTTAAATGTCCCATTTATTCACAGTTGCCAGGAGTATTGATTGATGCTTGCTTTCACAGAGAAGAGAAGAGCTAGTACGCTATCTTTGTGGGTAAGCAACTGGGGGAATTAAGAGCTTCTAAGGTCATATTTAAAAAAAAACTATTAATTGCTAAGAATCAGAAGGGTATTAAGTCATTTTTGGTAGCTTAGAGAACCGTTGTGGCGCGGAAAAAAAACAGGAAGGCGCATATGACAAAATTATTCAAAATCAAAATTTTATTCTATGGAGGGCAGAAGCAAAATATCAGGATGTAGAATTAGTATTTATGGTACATCTTTAAACACTTTTTTAAGCAAAATAGTATGAAAACTTTTATTCAGATCGGTCTGATTCTAAATTAACAAGCACAGACAAAGCTGGCAATTTTCCTCTTTGCGTCCTTCCCGGGCTCTTTATGTGCCCCTGCGTTTCGCTAAGCTAATACAGAGTTAATGTTCGGCTCTACACTGATGATACATGTACTGGAGGATTCATGCCTTTCCAAAAGGAATTTCAGGCCTCTTGCATAAAAATTAAAATTCAACTACAAAAATTAAAAGCAACTTTGCTTTTTAACCAGTTGGGATCACATATTTGGGACAGAGTTAATTTTATTGAGTTGCATTTTTTTTTAAAATCACAACTTTTTTGCAAGAGGGCCCCGGTGATATCCTCAAAAAGTTGACTGAAATGATGCCTAAGCAAACCTCTTTTTCATTTTACAACATTCAGTCTTGTTCACACAAGCAAAAATTCCATCCATTATCATATACATGGAGCCATGGAGTTATCATACAAAAAATGTTGGATTTCTTTTCACGTCTGAACTGGGGGTATTGTGCCTCAACATAGAGAATGACAGAGCTACAAAATCCTCAAGTGACACACAAAAAAGTGACTTTCATGACCTGGCTATATACAAGTCATATTTAATTCTCTATAGCTATGGTCGTACGGCACTTTCGTAGTTTCAATCTAAACGTGATTGAAACCTGCACCAACGATGAGGGTTCACACGGCGTTAAAACATCGACTCTCGAAATTCAAAACTACACGCCGAGTAAGCCCCAACCATTAGATCACTCATGGTTGAATTTTTTTTAGTAAACTTGAAGTTTCCGAAACCATGGCACGCGGTCCTTAACTACAAGATAACCTTGAAGTTTAAAACCATTTAAAGTTTATGGACTGTCACATGAACCTAGTTTAAGTCTAGGGCCCCCCTCCCCAGCAATTTTCTATCTGGAATACCGGTAATTGCTCCCCAGATAATGTCAGCCTGAGCCTTTGTCAACCCCTAAGACACATAAAAATCCCGCTTGCATGATTTTAAACACAAAGCAGTTCAAAATTTTCTAAAAATCTAAATGAATCAGCTTTGCCTCCTTAAATTGGCATCAATTATCCTTATCTTCTACTCTTGCATACACATGTACATGAAGTTCAAGGCAAATCAAAATGTGTAGCAAATGAACCAATGTGAATGAAAATTAAAAGGTGCAACAAAATAGTGATTATAGGTTCCACTCCACATTGCCAATTTAGAGAATTTAATGCTTACTTTTCAATTGAATCGTTCTTGTTCAGCACCTCTCCCATTTGCTCTGTGCACACAATTTCATAAATTCAAATTTGTTATAATTCAATTTTAAAATAAACTATTTATGTGTCCCTAGCTATATAATTGGACACATGATTTTACCCATCACCTCTGTCTAAAAGGTCTATTTCTTCATTAGCAACTATAAAAATGGAAAGAGATGGCATTTTTGGTACAACGGAAATAGGAGAGATGCTCAAAGGCTCCATCACAGAGTTGCCAATTTGCTTTTAATCGATTACACCTTTTAGAAAAAAAATCAATTACATGTACTTCCTTATTGTTTATCAGAATTTCCTCAAACTTTCACTTGTCTGCTTCTCACATTTTTCTGTTTCTCGATTTTTCTGCTTGTGATAAAAACCAACCTATTCTCAGGGTGGCCTTCCTCTTTCAACACCATCTCACATGCCCCTCACACTAGAGAAGACCAGTATCGTACAAGCTTTTGTTTGCAAACCTCATTGTTAGGCCTTTATGTATTAAAGAGGATGATTAGTGGTCTAGATCTAATGAGGGATTAAAAGGGATGTAATCTAATCCTTAAGAATGCTGTCGATAAAGAGGCTCCTTTTGTCTTCATTTATTGATTGGCATTTCCGACATTCCAGACCATGAGCCCATTTCCTTCCGCTCCACCAAATATTGATCGCCATGACCCTCAAATCTCTCTCTCTTTGATCTCAACTGGCTGGTTCTGAAGCTACAGATGGGGGAAATGGAAAAGTATAGTATTGCTGAGAACTGTCTTCAACTATAGGTTTCTAAAATTGGTTAAAGGGAAAGTCCACCCTGATTACAAGTTGATTTTTAAAGAAGCAGAAAAATTAAAGAAACAGATGAGTGAAATTTTGAGCAGAATACGATAATAAGAAAGTTATGAATTTTTGAAGTTGTAATCAATCAAACACAAATTGGCAACTCCATGATGTATCTTGCGAGTTCCTCTTCCATTTCCCCTGTACCCCAAAAATCATTAATATCCAATTTCTCAACAAAAAAAAATATGTGATCATACATGCACCTTATAATCATTGCTTATATGTTTTTACACAAAACCTGTATAAAACAAATCTAAAAAAAGAAAATTAAAATAAAAACTCTCTTCAATTTCTTTCGAATCTGAACCTCATTTTTCCCCATAGCCTAAAATCAACCACAGTATTTCATTTCTAGGTTTATTCCAAGAAAGCATGCCCATCACTACACTGATCCCCCGATTGGTCCATGTGTACAGACAAACCTATGATTTATAATTTATGAACTCAGAAAAAGCTCTGTTATTGAGGAATTCAGATATTCACAAGAATACAAGGTAATACACTTTCACGCAAGGTCATTATCAGGAGGTAAACATACAATCTATTATGGTGACTTTTGAAAGACGTAATGGTCCAAATTCTCAAAAGAGGTTTAGATTTAACCCATCATTTTTTAGACCATGGGTTAAATCTAAATGTCTTTCATGAATTTGGGCAAATGTCTTCCACAAAATGGTATATAATGAAGTAATGTGATTAGAATGAATGGAGGTTATAATGACAGGACGAAAGAGAGAGAGACAGACAGACAAACTGAAAGGAACATGAATTTTGAACAAAGAGAGAAGAGGGGAGAAAGAGAGAGAGAGAGGACAGAGATTGGGGAGAGATAAGGGGAGAAGAAAGATGGAGAGACAGAAAAAGAGAGGGAAAGAGGAGAGTGGAAAGAGGAAGACATTGAGAGAGAGAGAGAGAGAGAGAGAGAGAGAGAGAGAGGGAGGGGGGGGGGCAGAGAAAGAAATACTGCAGATACTAGACAGAGTAGCATGCTCCAGTAATGTCACAGCTCATCATACAAGGTTAAATTGGATTTCTAGTTTCCTTGCTGCATCCTACCACACACAAATTACATACATGTAATTCTCCAGGCCTTGACGTGTCTGTAATGAGAATGAATATCTTTGCCAGATCTGTGTGTAGCCTCGGCTCATCTCCGCGCCAACAATAGCGTCCCCATTCACACGACTAATAGATATTGTATCAACCATTTCTAATTACCTATGCCCCATCGACTGTAAAGCTTGACTTGATGAAAGGAATGTCAGTCACTTACAAGCCATCAATATTTGGCTCAGCGACATTGAAATCCTTAAATCTCTACAACTAAAAGGCCGGTCAGACCTCTCCCATAATGACAACGCTAAAACTGTATGCAAATCTAATGCAATGAAAACGCTAAACGGCAAAAGTGGTCAGACCTCAATGCTTTTCCTAAACAATACAATCGTAGGTTCTGTCAAACACGATTCAAACTGCCTCCGTCCCTTCTTCTGCGACATCAAAGGAGTGGAGTGATTAACTCACATATATAATTGCTGAGGTCTTCCATAAAGAAGTTGGTGGCCGAGCGATCCCAACAAGATCATAAAATTGGAGGGGGGAGGCTCATTAGTACAAATCGGTGAGGTCTGACCTACCGTAACGATTTCCTAGTCATCTTCCACAAAAACGAAGGTTGAGTGCTTTGGGAACGATTTATAGCTATCGTTGTCATGCGGTCGGAGCAGCCCTTAAAGGGGAATTAGACCCCAAACTTGTATGCACTTTAACAGAAGCAGAAAAATCTAAGAAGCATGTCACTGAAAGTTTAAGGAAAAACGGATAAAGAATAAAAAAAAAGTTATGAAGATTTTAAAAACCTAAAATTGTTAAATGAAAAGTGGCAACACATTGGTTACTAATGAGATGCTATGACGTTTTTGTGCTCTCTCTTTATAGGTAATAAATCAGAAAATTATCAGATTTCAGCTTTTAAACAAAGAAAATTGAATTATCAACATTGTACTTGAAATACATTGCAAGGAATAAATGTATGAACACCACCTATGATACAGAAAGCAAATATTCAAGGAAAGTGGATTTTTACAACATTATTTGTATAAGGCAATTGGAAAGTATAGCACATTTACATCACAGCATCTCATTAGCATAATGAGGACATTGCCGATTTCAGATCTCCATTCATTTAGCGATTTTAGGATTTCATATATTCATAACTTTTTTTATTAGTTTTCCATTTTTCCTCAACATTTCACTGATATGCTTCTTTGATTTTTGTGCTTCTATTATAATGCATTTATTTTTGCGGTTTCATTCTCCTTTAAGCTGTGCTTATTATCCGCAGAGACACCAGACGCAGTATGGCTAGTTGAGAATTGATTGGAAGAATTCTTTGAAAGTCATGTTATTACCAGTGAGGAAGTGCTTACTCTGTTCAGAAGAAATATTCAATGAATTCCAAAGGATTTACAAGAAGACTGAGCTGAATAATCAGGCTCCCTTATGTCACTGTAGGCCTTATACAAACAGACAATTTGAAGTCTTTCTTATGATATACAACTGTACGACTTGGTAATGTCAACCACTGTGCATCCGAATCATCTCTTATAAATGTCCAATTATATGTTATTCGTATGAGGTACATGTTCATGTACTTCGATTTATCTAAACAGAAATTCATGAATTCCAGATCCATGATGTGATCAAAGAACACATCACGATTAGACACACACAAAAAAAAAACAACTTTGTATGGACAGGGCCTTTGATACATGGGGTAGGTATTGCATCACACTAGGCCTTGTCCAGACAGACATATTTTAATCTACTTTTAACCGCGCTATTGCTTTACCTACTAAGAGACACCCGACACAGTATGAACACTGAAATGTCAATCACTGTCAAGAAAAATCACCTTTTTAAAGTCAACCATTTCTTTTATAAAAGGAAACAAACTTTGCAGAAAATAAAATTCAATCCATTCCAAATGACTTTTTTTATATATCAATTTTTTTCTTTTCTGATCTCAACAGGGTCCTTGATAAGCCACAATCATGTTGCATGAGGCCTTGTTCAAACATGCAGAATTTATTCTCTTTACTATTGCTGCTATTGCTATGTCCATCTGGCATTCTAGGGACAGCAAAATGTCACCCATTGTAGGGTAGAATCTATTTTGTCAAATTATTTCTACAAAAGAACACTCACTTTATTTTAATCAGAAATTGTAGGAGTGGTAGAAGAACAACCTCCCCCCCCCCCCTCCAAAAAAATATTTAAAAATTTGGCTTTAACTCTTTCAAGACAAATGACCATATTTAGTGTTTTGGCTCAATAACTTTTGATTCAGAGCTCTAAAATATATACCAGATGCATGAGTAGAAAGAGCAAAAATTTCTGCACACACTATTTCCATTTTGTTGCTTGACCATACTGCGTTTGATGCCAGGAATTTCAAAACTGAGAATTAGCTTTGAAGTCTTTAAATTGGTAACACATTGAGATGTTCAAATCATTTTTTTTTCCCATCAAAATTGGCAATTTTTTCAACTTTTCGACAAAATTCCTAACCACGTACATTTTTTTTCAAAGGCATTAAACCTTATAAGAACCATGTAGCACTAAAAGAAAAATATTATTGTTGCCAATTTGAAGAACAAAATGGGATCAATTTAGCCCTGAAATAATTTCTGTCCTGAAAGGGTTAATAATGACACCATCATGTCACAAAACACTTGTCCAGAAAGACATTTTTTTACATTAACAGAAACAAACACCAATTCTACGCTGCATGAAAATGCTTTAACATATTGCCATTCAGAAAGTGTTACTGATTAATGCTGTATGGTGCACTTTGAAATCATACGAAGGTGATGTGGGATTTCTAGTAACAATGAAATATGAAAGGGCAGCACCATTACAGAACCTCCTATGAAAGCTCACGAAAAATGAGCATTTTGGGTCAAATCTCTATGCTGTAACAGTAGTAAAATTGCTCCATTCGTCAGGTGCTGTCCCGAGGCCAGCGTTGGCAACTATGCATCTCCATCCTCTTCGATCATAAGATCTTATTTGAACCTATCCATAGCAAAGTCTAGTCTACTGTTTAACCCTAAAAATGAAGGGTTATTATTTTGGCACTCTCTCAGCCAATGGAGGGGGGGGGGTGTGGATTCCCCCCCCCCCCCCCCCCCGGATATCAGCCATGGAGTGGCAGAAAGTTCTCTTATAAAGAATAAGCCTGTAAAGTTTCATATCTGTAAAAGTATCTATATCTCAAACAGTTTTTAAGTTATCGCTAACTGATTATTCATGTATTCGCGAATTGACACTTCTGCATTGTGCACAATTCATACGGAGAAATGTCCATTTTGGCAGTGATTTTTGATGCTGTGCAGTACCCAATGATGTGTAAGACTCCAGGTGAAAAAGTCATTAAAGCTTGCGGCGCAAAAAAATTATCCTTGAACACATCGCGGTCTAAGGGGGGGGGGTGGATTCCATCCCCAACCATTTCAGGGTTAATGTTGTCAAACCAAGTAGTAAAATATATAATATTAACTGGGTGTCTGCTGTTCTGTTTACACTTATATTTTTTGGGGGAAAGTTTTAACATTTTCTGCAGGTGCAATACCAAATTTGAGACTTTTTTACAGAATATGTAATAAGCGAAATAATGCAAAAAATTGTTCTAATTGGAGGACAATGCACAAGGAATGTCCTATTTCTATGGCAATCATTCAAAAGGTATTGATTTTACCTCGAAAATTAAGTACAGGCTAATAGGAATGCTCCAGGGGGGGGGGGAGGGGTTTGCAGTTTACAGTCCTATTTAGGAATCAAGATTTGATGACTTATCTAGGGATACCGAGACATCGACTTGGTCTTGAATCTGAAACCTCCCAGCTAAATGACCTCTATTCTAACCACCGAGCCCTGGGCCCTGTTTCATAAAAATTGTTATCAATAACAGGTTACACTAATTGTTATAAGCTACCAAAATCCTTAAATCTGACTGGCTGAGATAACATGTTTTAGGAAACAGGGCCCTGTTCCAATTCCATTTGTATTTTAGTAAAAAAAACTGTGTAACAACCACAGCAGCTGCAATACTACATGTATATCTTTAAAGCTCATAGATAGTCTCGGTAGCAAAAATCATACTGGCAAGAAACTTATCTAACATAGTCACATACTATTCTCCTTTTATCATAAGAAAGATGTACGAGATTATTTAACATTCCATTCACGATTTCGAACAAATTTTAGTGTAAATATCTGAAAGAAACGCTTGGTAACGGCTTTTCACTGCCTCACGCTAAAACCTTATCCACCCGAAGGTTCCCCGCACAATAAACCCAGCGCTTCGCACTAGGTGTAGCGTATTCTATACACACAGAAATCCTCATGTGAGTAGTGTGTGTGGCCGTTGTTTGAATTTACATCCCCTCTTTTTTGGGCCAGGGATTTTTATTACTTTTCACCTCTCATTCAATAAATATTTCACTTGAGGAGGCAAAAACTTCACAGCATCTTAGTTATGTTACTACCCTGCTATTTATTAAGTAAAATCAAAGAAATCTCGCGAAAAGTTTTTGAGGGCTTCCCAAAACTATCTGTTACCTTTAAAAACATTAAAGAGGGATTAAATATGCAGACTACATGTACATGAAATTAAAAGGTGCAAAGGAATATAAAAGGCACTTTGAAAAGACCATTTTTCAAAGCAAAAAGTGATAACAAATTAACTCTGTAATCCTGTCAAGAAACTTGCCAACTTGATGTCATGCCATGTCGGTGAATTTCTACATGTTTTAACACTCTTGAGGTGGCAACACTGTTCTTCCCAAGAATTGCATTTGGGTCTAATATGTTCATCTTAATTCTTCTAAGATAAAAAAATAGATCAGTGTCCATGATAGTTTTAATGAATGTTGGTTAAACCCAACAAAGCTATACGTGTGAATAAATTTTTGTTCTCGTTTTTCCTTTACAAAACATAAAAAATGAAACCCACTGACATTACAACACTGCTAGTTTGAGGACTATATGAATATTCAGAAGCAGTGATCACATACAATGTACAAGTATTTCAATTCTCTTTTAACCTGTAGATGACTGTACCCGAGTTGTTTCGGGCTGCGGTCTAAGGAAAATATGTGTTTTAACAAAGATAATGAATTCAAGAGGTTAAACGGAAGTATTCCAAAGGCTGAAAGATGTGTGTATATAAGCCTATTCATATCAGAGCAAAGTCCAAGTTATTTTTTTTTCCAATCTGTTACCGACAACATCTGAGATTTAGTGAAGTATCAGCAATAAAAAGCCTTCACTGGGCAATGTTCTAGTCATCCTCCTGAAGATGATGAGAGCATACTGATTGAAACGTCGAGAACCAAAGAGCTCTTAGCTCACCAGCCCTTTTCAGGGCTCTTATTCCTTGAAAATTAAAACTTAAGCTACAATTCAACATCTGAGATTTGAGTATATCTGATGATTGTATTAATTTGCAAGCCCTACTAGAGCTTGAAACAGACGAACTGTAAAGTAACATAGATAATTTACATTGATGTTCATAATAACCTAATACATGTACTTGGTAATCTATGGGGCATCAGATGACCAAATAACATCATAAGCATCACACGTTGGTAGCAAGCCTAGTGATATGAATAAAGTATAAAGCTCTATGCAGTATTTAGAGTTGTACACGTACAAGTAACTCTGATCTAAAATAAACAACATCATCAAAGCTAAAAAAATATTAGTGTTTTAAAGGCATTGTCAATTAATGATGCATGGATTATGCTATTGTTGACTGTGCAATGCAATTGCAGATGTTTTACAAACTTACCATGGTCCATAAAACTGGCATCCAGGGAAAAAGGTGGTCTTGACAATGTCCATATCCTTACTTGCTATCTTCAGAGCCCTCCTCGTATTATTTGCACTAGTACAATGTGGCACGGTCACAACTTATACAGGAATATCTCACTGTGCTGCATATACATGTAGGGAGATTACGGTCACATTTTGACTTACATCAAGGCAACAGGAGTTGGAACCACAGACTACTCTATATACTGACTGGATATGGTGCTGTATGCCGTAGACAATCAACATGAAGCTAGCGGCAACCATATTGGAATGACCAAATACAAGGCTTTTGCAATACAAAGTAAACACACAATTAATGCTATTTGAATTTCAATGGGTTCTGATGCCCCAACATGGCACCCAGTAGGCTTCACTCGGCCAAGTGAGACAGCACATCCAGCGAGTATACAGTTCAGTGGTTGGGAATAGCAGAGCAAACTCAAAGACATACAGACGGCAGGCAAGATTGGACATGTGACAGCATCCCAGGTTCATCTGGAGGTCGCGGAGTACCGCTGGAGGAGCTCCGTGTTGCAGTTGTCGCAGACGCGCACCGGTTTGGCAGACGAAGGGAGAGGCATGAGGTTGTCGGAGCAAGGACCGCAGTAAATTCCACCACAGTTCCTGCAATGGTGCTGTGATAAAATAATAATAATAATATCAATCTATATTACAATTTAAGTGTCTTTTCCACTGGATGCAAACACCATTCAAGCCTCCATTATGTGACCATTTCATAATGAAAGTCACTGGAATTGAATGAAATCCTGTTTTTATTTCACCGAGATAAGGATTCTGTATTGGCAAAGATTTTTGTCTACTCCTCTCTAACTAGGTTTTATCAAATTAACAACAACAAAAAAAAAAAAAAAAAAAAAGAATACATGTAGATGAATGCTACTTGGTTTCCAATAGTCTTCACCTAAGCTCAATTACTCGATGATTCTGTGACCTTTAACACCTGACCTCATGAACAAAAACTCCTTTTAAGTTAATCTTTCATGCTCATATATACTTAATCAAAAATGTGATAATTTCCACCATACATGCTTTATATACTTCAACCAAGTTTGGTTAACCCCATCCCCACTTGGGGAGGGGGGGGGGGGGCATATTTGACCCCCTCTGTACAAATCTTATGACTCCAATGGCAGATCACGACACGACACGAAATGGAAATGGAAATGGAATGAATCGAAAACAATCGGGTAGGTGATTGGAAGCAAAAAGTAGCAGGAGCAGAAATGCAGATGAAACACTAACCTTCCTTCTGGCGACTGAAAAGGGTTTCTCACAGGTCATACAATTCTTGACGTCTTTGTCATCGGCCCAGACCCTCCCTTCTGCTGACTGTACTACTTCCTTCATGGAATCCATCTTCAGCTGAGATCTGTAGGGGAGAGAGAGAGAGAGAGAAGGTTTTGATGTTTTTGTTTTTGTTTTTTTAACCGATAGCAGTACAGTGTCTCCTTTTAGGGACGTTTTTGCAGTATCTTTTGATCCATAATGCCAGGAATTATACATTGTACATGAGCAGAAAGAGCAAAAATCACAGAAAATTTTGAGTCTATTTCCCATACAGTACATTGTGCCGTTCACGAATAACAGCAATTATTTAAGTGTAACTAATCATGAAAGTCCCTAAATTGGCAACGCAGTGTAATCGTGTACAAATTTGGCAATTTTTTCTGTTAAATTTTGCAATTTTCATTCACAATGGTTCATTTAATAAAACAATTTTTTTTTAATTATGTAGGAATGGAAAATAAGAATAATTGTTGCCAATTTGAAGAGGGGAAAAGTGATTAATTTTGACCATAAGAAAACTCTGAACTGTTATGGGTTAAACTGCCAATCTAGTTGTCCAGGAGGTATGTGCTACAGAGGGTAAATAATAATAATAACAATAATAATAATAATAATGAACGTTGCTTATATATCGCACATCTCTTACATAAGAAAGTCCCTATGGAGTTACTTATTAATGGATAAAAAATTGTTCAAGAACTAGTTGTCTTTCAGAATTTCTCATATAATCAATGATCTAAAAAAGGACTGTATAATTATTGATAGTGAATCAGAAAAAAATAAGCTTCTTGTGAAAATGTGAAGATCATCATTCTAACTTATGAAGTGAGTAGATAAGATATTTGAAAGCACATGTTATCTTATATTTTTTTTTTAATTTAGAAAATGATCAGTATATTGGAATTTACAAGAGCGGCTCAGTTTTATGTTATGTCTTGCAAGATCTGAACAGTCTGTATGCAGGTCATGCACAAAATATGATTATATAAGCTTTCATAGTGAATACAGATATATTGTAATTTTGAAGTTTGCTTTGGGATCCATCTAATATAAGTTTGAGTACATGTACATTTTAACGGTCAATCTCTCCTGTTGTTTTTAAACCTTTCGAGAAAATTGACCACACTTTGTGGTTTCGCTCAATAATTTTTGATTCAGAGCTCTAAAAAATATAGCAGATGCACGAGTAGAAAGATCAAAAGTTTCTGCACACACTATGTCCATTTTTGCTGCATGACCATTTTGCGTTTGATGCCAGGAATTAAAAAAAACGAGAATAAGCTTGAAAATATTTAAATTGGCAACACATTGAGAGGTTCAAAATCATTGTTTCTTATCAAAATTTGCAATTTTTTACAACCTTTCGACAAATTTTGTAACTATGTATATTGTTTCCAAAGACATTACACCTTATCAGAATCTTATGGGACTAAATGAAAAATATAATTGTTGCCAATTTGAAGAACAAAATGTGATCAATTTAGCCCTTAAATAATTCCTGTCCTGAAAGGGTTAAATGATGAACACTATGGCCCAAATTCACTAAAGAGGTTTATCTTAAGCTAAGGTTTAGACCTCCATAAAAAAAGCACAGTACATGCATGTTCTCATGTCCAATGGGCAGGCAGTTATAAGCGTAACGTATTACTTATGCTTATTTTAGTCCATGGTAGAGGTTTAAACCGTTATTTAGAAAATGGGTCAAATTAAACCTTCGTGAATTTGGGCAAATCTCTAAAATGGTACGAAGATTGCACCGATTTTCTTACTCGCTGAGTTTCGATCCCATTTCCGCCAGCGCTAACTCCTGTTCATGGCAGGTCTTGCCCAGCTCCTCGTGTTTCCCAGAGAGCGTTGCAAGCTCCTGCCTGAGAGAGGTCACGTCAGCCACCTCCGCCTGGAGCTGAAAGATGAGCTCCTTCTCCTGGGCTATCTCCTTCTGCAGGGTAGCCCTCCACTCCCCCTCCACCTTTAGGTCTGCTGCCAGGTTGGAACTGTAAATGACAATGACAAGGACAATGATCATCACAATGCCAATGACACTGACAATGACAATGCTTTGGGGACCACGTTGACTACCTCCACCTGGAGCTGAGAGACAAGCTCCTTCCCCTGTGCTATCACCTTCTGAAGAGTAGCCCTCACTCCCCTTCTACTATTAGGTCTCCTGCAAGGTTGGAACTGTCAATGACAAGGACAATGACAATGACAATGACAATGACAATGACAATGACAATGACAATGACAATGACAATGTCAATGACAATGACAATGCCTTAAAGAGACCACATCAGCTACATGTACCTCCATCTGGAGCTGATAAACAATTTTCCTTTTCCTGTAACAAATCTACTGTACCATAACCAGTTTTTGTGGCACAAATTTTTGCATGTGTATAAATTTCCCCCTTTCTCTCTCTCTCCCCCCCCCCCCCCATTTCTACCTTCTATCCTGTTTTTTTCTTTCAAAGGAAAGTCCACATAGATATTAAGTTTTAATAAGAGCAGAAAAACAGATCAATGGAAGTTTGAGGAAAATCTGATAATAAGACAGTTTTGATTTTTGTAATCGATCAAACGGAAATCTGGCAACTTTCAAGCCCCTCTTTTGTTTACCTTGTATTGAAAATATCAAAAATATCAATTGATGAAAGAAAAGAACTGGGGTTATGTAAAAACACATGTGCAATAACAATATCTAGGCAAAATGCATAATTAAATATCTCCTTTAGAGAAATAATATCATAATAACTTTGTTTACCCAGGGAAGCCTCATCAGCTTCAATACTGTTCTTCCCGAGGGCCCTGCAATTACTAATACACCAACAATTGCCAGGTACCCATGTACACCTGGGTTAAGAGGGGCAAATATGGGTAAAACATCTTATCAAAGGATGTAAGCACCCATCAAGGATCAAACCCAGGTTGAGAGGGACAAATCATCATTGTTTTTAAGAACTGACGAATCCGCAAATGTGTGCGAATACGTGCGCTTTGGAAAAAACGGTTTTACGAACTGTCGAATCGTGTTTGAATGGGCAGAGCTTCCTTATTCCGTATCAATATACATAATAATATACACCATTTCAAAATTAAGGTCATAAGCATTCTTTTGCTGTGTATATATCGATACATGAAATTATGCAACGAAAGCAAATTCCATTATCTAAGAACACCTAAATCTATAAATTTGTTTCCCGCCAATTCACGTTTCTTCGCACCGCGCACGGATTCGTCAGTTTGTAAAAACAACAACGAAATGTGGGTAAAACATCTTATCAAAGGATGAAAGCACCCATCAAGGATTGAACCCAGGACCTCTCATATGAGAGTCAAGAGCCTTCACCAATATACCACAGGGCTCCCACATTTCATGTATTTCTTAAGTACATTTTCCAGTAAATAAATTGAAACAGAACCGGAGCTACATTGTACAAGTTAAGCAAACGCTTGATGCCTTGTGTGTGTGAGGCTTTAAAATCAATACAAATAATGAGCTTTCTTATGATGTAGAACATCAGAGAGAGAGAGAGAGAGAGAGAGAGAGAGAGAGAGAGAGTGAGAAAGATTAAAAAGAAATAAAAATCATGCCGTACTGTTGAACAATCATGAAAAAGGGTTTGGAGTAAGCACCCACCTGCATACCACTAAATTTGCTTTTCAAAGCAGAAAATAACGGGCTGGACAAATACATATAGCTCTATATAAAGCCAGTGGCAAATTCAAATCCCATAGAAGCCAAAATATTTGCATGGGTTTTGTTTTCGCGAATGTCGCCAGTTGTTTGTAGGGGTAGCAAATTTAACAACGTGTGAAAGTGAGCTACATGTAGCAATGCATCTGTTAACATGTACCTTGAAAATAACACGTCACAAAAATGTCTGTGTCCCCGTCATCCGTGAAAATATCTGTACGCAGAATTATAGGCACATACTGTACAATGAACAGGCTAAACTAGAATCATACTAAATATATGCAGGGATGGGAATATTAGGCAATATGAAAAAGGAAAATAAAAAGGAGACAAAAGGATATTGGAGGAATTCAGATCCATACCACTTAATGTCCCTCTCTGCTATCTGCATCCCCAACTTTCGGGCCGTTTCTGCGCAGGCCTGTTTATCTCGCTCCACGCTTCGTAGTCTACAAGTACACAAGCACAAGGGGGCGACAGGGGGTCACAATAACGATCGTCATGCCAACCAAAGAGGAGTGAGTAGCACATCAGGGATGACAATTTTCAGCATAAATGATAAGAAAGAAAAAAAAAAGGGAATAATGAATATAAAGGTAACAGGAAACACCACAGAGAGTCAATGCCAAAGCAAGGTCTCAAGACATTTTCACATTATGAAAGAAAAGGTAGTCCATCTGACTGGCCTATGTACCCAGTAGTGAACCAAGAAAAGTTCTTTCCATTAGAGGTGTTTGTGGCTTTGTGATCCCATGTGGTCTCTGAACAATTTCAGTTTTGTTGCCGGAAAAGCAACTTTGGGCAATTCGCATAATTTGCATAATACAATCCAATGTGTTGTTCATCTTATGCAATGCAACCTGTGATACAATGACGAGAGTTATATCAGGGAATTGTATTGTATCACAGGTTGCATTGCACAAGATAAACAACACTGTTAGCATTGGGTGCAGTGAGCACATTGTGCATAAGTTGTCTTGTGCTGTTCAACATGCCTATTCATGTGGCCATTTGGATTTATGCAAATTATGCAAAATGCGCAAAGTTGCTTTTTCTGCAAAAAAGCTTAAATTGTTTGGAGACCACATGTGATTACAAATCCACAAAAAAACTTAAATGGAAAGAACTTGTCTAGCTTTATAAAAAGTTAAGTCGACTAACTGGTCATTTTGGTCAATCTTAAACATGAGCCAATTTAGATATATTTTTTTTTTGGTTGCTTCAACTTCTTAATTTGTGGATCATGATTGGATCACTAAAGGGAAAAAGGTGCATACTGTGTTCAAAATCATGTCTTATAAGCAATCATGCAGAAAAAAATCTATTAACTATAGAAATAATTGATTTCAATCCCACAAAGCAGTTTGTGATTAATATATCTTGCTAGCTAGCCATTATGTTTTAACTGTATATTCATGTACAAGGGATACATTTGTCAAACTAAATATTGATGGAAAAGTGTGGTGCACTGACTCACCTTTCTTCTAGCTGTTTGATAGTGTCTACCATTTGATTGGTCTTGTCTTCCAGTCTGCCCACAAGTTCAGACTTGTGTTTCATGGTCTCCTCGGTCCCCTGGCAAGAAGAAGGGATGATACACCAGTCTTGAAATCAGAGGTTTGAAGTGCGTTGTTATTTAATACTTGGTATTGATGGAATGGCGAATCCAATATTTCAGGGTGTTTTGAGGGTTTGGATTATCATACACATGGTGTCTAATCATAAACAGAGTTCTCTTGAAAGTCCAAGGCAAGGATAACAAATTATTGTCAGAAATATATTTTTAGTGATCTGAGAGAAGGGAGGTGATATGCCTTGATGTGGGCAAAAAAGAAAGAAATAGAGAGAGAGAAAAAAAAAGAAGACAGATAACACTAGTCCATATCTCACGACGAAATGACAGGATTTACATCTGAAGATAGTAATGCTGCACAACCATTCCAAAGTGGTTATGGTAATGATGATGGTGATAATGATTTGGCAATGGTGATGTTGATGTTGATAACGAATGAATACAGTGGTGATGATGATGATGGGAAGGATGATGACAATGATGGTGATGATGATGGTGATGATGATGATGGGAAGGATGATGACAATGATGGTGATGATGATGGTGATGATAATGATGACGGTGATGATGACGATGATAATGGTGAAAATGATGATGATGACGATGATAATGGTCAAAATGATAATGATGATGATGATGATAATGGTGAAAATGATAATGATAATGATAATGATGCTGATGATGATGATGATGATGGTGATGATGATGGTGATGATGATGGTGATGATATTACTGATGATTGGAGTGGTAATTATGATGCCAATGGAAATGGCAATGACGACATTTTCATGATATCACTGCTGACGATGGCAAAAGGGGACAAAGAAAGCAATGGCAGTATTGACAATACCATGACATTGGTGATAAAAACAGTAATACTTATAAATGAAGCTCTCACCTGAATCCACCTGTACAGATCAATATTACGGTAGTAATACTTGTCATGACAGTAGTGATAAAGATAGTAATGATGATGATAACATACATGTAGTAATTATAATGAATACTGAGGTGATGATGGTAATGGTGATCATTGTCATAATGAAATAAGATAACAAATATGTCATACCCAGTCTAGCAAATTACATGAAGGATATACATGTAGTACCATTAAGGGGAGAATTCTGAAATTATGTCATACATGTAAATGTATCAGTCTATGTACATGTAAATACAAATCAAATAACATCAATATACACTGATATGTTTACATAATTTGTTTTTGAAATGTTGTTACTATCTTTCTCTTTCTTTTTTTTATTGCTGAAACAAAATTTTGATGTAGATATTATGAAAGTGATTTTAAATAAAGTCAATTCAATTCAATTCATAACAGTGATGTCTGTGGTGATCATGGCTGTAATAATCGTCATGATGATGGTAATAAGAACACCAATGATGATGACGACAATAATGATGCTGGTGATTACAGTAATGATGCTGTTGGTAATTATCATATTCGTGATGACTGTGGAAATGGTTGTTATGATACCGGCGATAATGATGATAATAATAATGATGATGATAATGATGATGATGGTGGTGATGACAGTAAAGGTAATTACAGCAATACTGTTGATGATGTTAGTGAAGATTGTGATAAGTACGGTAGTAATAATTGTCATGATGGTGGTGATAAGGACAGAAATGATGATGACGATCATGATTAGGATGATGATAGTAGTCATATTAACCCTTTTGAGACAACTGACCATATTTTGTGGTTTGGCTCAATAACTTTTGATTCAGAGCTTTAAAGAATATACCAGATGCATGAGTAGAGAGAGCAAAAATTTCTGCACACACTATGTCCATATCTGTTGCATGACCATATTGCGTTTGATGCCAGAGATTTTTAAAAAAGAGAATAAGCTTTAAAATCCTTAAATTAGCAATACATTGAGAGGTTCAAAATCATTGTTTTTTAATCAAAACTGGCAATTTTTTTCCACTTTTTGACAAAGTTCCTAACCATGTATGTTGTTTTCAAAGACATTACATTGTATGAGAACCATGTAGTATCAAAAGAACAATATTATTGTTGCCAATTTAAAGAACAAAATGTTAACAATTTAATCCTCAAGTAATTTCTGTCATGAAAGGGTTAATGATGACTATGAAATTTCGGTGGTGAAAACTGTGGTAATAGTGGTGACAGTATGGTGGTGATGATAATAATAATTGTGGTGAAAGTGTTTGTAAGGATGATAAAAATAGTCATGATGATGATGATTCTCTCACCTGGATCTTCTTGTACAAATCAATATTGATGGACTTGATGTCTTCCAGCTGTTTCCGTAGCGATATGATGGTGTCCTGTTTCTCATGGATGTCCTTCTCCAGTAGCCTCATAGCCATCTCCATCTCCATCTTGAGACTGATCTGAAGCTGTAGCTCTTGCTCCACATCCTGGAGAAAAAAACCCCCAAAATTATCACTCAAAGATAAAGTTGAGTTCTCGGCCAGGTTAAATAAAACTTGTTATCAATAACAAGTTACAATAATTGTTATAAGCTACTGAAATCCTTGAATCCGATTGGCTGAGAGCAAATTTGTCATAGAAATGGGGTTGTAACTGATAAGTGATAACAAATATTGCGAAACGGGGCCCTGGTCATGAGATCACATTGTGAAAGAAACTGTCTCAAAGTAATTGGGAAGGTTGATCATGTCTACATAAGAATTAGCGTATACCGTGAGGTTTTGGAATCATCAAAATGGTTTGAACTTGACCCAGTCTCGATGAGAAGCACATGCATTGTACACAGAAATGGGTATATGGGACTGCACACTTGATGTGGCATGAATGTTCGGCCCTAACACTGCAGCTTTTTCATATTTCGAATATGAGCGTATTTGAGGAGCAATCCTTTTCAGGGGACTTTTTTACTATGAGGTTCTTCCAAACTGACATAAAAGGATTGAGAGAGCTCACAAATTATTTTTCACCTTTCCCATAATTCAACCTTCTCTTTAAAGCTGGTTCATACATGACAAAGAAAAACGTCACAGTTATTTTTTTCTTCTGGGATGTATATGAACCTCTCTGAGAATACTGTACAGTGAGCTTCAGCAAAGATGGAAATCAGCAAATAGCCTCAATCTTGCGTTCCATTCGCATAACCTACAATTCTTCAGGAATTGCGAACCAAACGTGGCACATGTATCTTTTGATAGTCAAACAATTTGAGACCATATTTCCAATTTCCATTTGCTTCTGTAACTAGTGCATGTACATGTGTAGACATTATCTTTGAATACACTAGAAAAGTATTTTAAATGGAAATAGAACTGTCTCTGTACAACACATTGCAATATGATCACTAATTCAACCCATAAAATATCCTTGTCCTGACTGGGTTTTAAATAATAACTCAAAAAAACTTACCAGTCTCATTTGCGTTTCTTGCTGTAACCTCTGCTTGGCTTCAGTGTACATCTCATTCAGACCTTGTCTGGAAGTATTATATGTCTCTCTTTCTGTCTCTATATCTGCTTTCACCATCTGAAATAGATAAATTCGGTTTCATCATTATATAATACCGAGTGGCTTTGAGTGGGATACAAAGGTTTGTTGCATGAGCTGATGGGCATATTTCATGAGTCAGCATTAGACCTGGGATGAATACCATTTTTACTATTCGAATATTCGAGCAAACAGGTATTCGAATAGTTCAAATATTTTAAATACCTAGTATCAAAATCTGTCGTACGATAAGCATATATTGTAGTTGTGCGGAGCATGACAATTACCTGTCTGCAGTGGCCGACAGTACCCGTAGGATCAATATGCCACCCCACGTTCGAATTTCGAATTTTTGTAACAATAACTCTAGACCTTTAGAAATTTTGAAATCTAATAAACAATGCGGATTTAATGTGGATTTATTCTTCTTCATTGTTGAGAATGACATTAAGGTGGATTTTCATCAAACTGGAAAATGCCCAAGAAATGTCAGGAAATGGAAAGTATTAGTTACATCGAATTCAACTTCCGGTTGAAGTTACTTCCAAATGCAAAACGAAATGGGATCAAAATGATTATCAAAACAACGAAATAAATATCAAACAGACAATTACTAGACAGGTTAATTTCATTTCAAATGTAAACAAAACATTTGAGAAACAACACATGTGCAAATGCATGGAAAAAAAGCCACAAAATTCTAGACAAATTAGGATCATAAGGACTCCCCAAACAACAAATAATATCACAGAGGAGACAGTTACGACACAAGTTTACCGTAAAGTGATGGTATTTTCTATATTTCAACAATTCTGTAAGCCTCAATAAAATTGGAGTGAAATGATATTCAAAAGTTTATAATAATTCTTACTTTATCATACACCTCGAAGGAAACATTCAAGCCACAGTGCGCAAGCGCTAACACAAGCAAAGCTGAATCAAAGCCACAACACAAAATACACAACGAAGTAGGATCACATGGACTATCAAAACAACAACAAATAGTAGCACAGAGACAGTTACGACACAATTTTACCGTAAAGTGACAACATATCCTATTTTTAAACAATTCTGCAAGCGTTAAAAAAATTGCAGTGAAATGATATTTGAAAGTTAACCGTTACAGTAATTCTTGCTTTAACGTACACCTCAATGGAAACATTCAAGCCACAATGCGCATGCGCTATTACACAAGCAAGGAAGCCACAAAATACTAAATGAAATAGGATTACAAGGACTATCATAACAACAACAAAATATCACATAGAGAGTTACGACACAAGTTTACCGTAAAGTGATGATATTTCATATTTTTAAACGATTCTGTAAGCGTTAAGAAAATTGCAGTGAAATGATATTCAAAAGTTAATATCAATTTTTTAAGTTTATCGTATGCCGCGAAGGAAACATTCAAGCCACAGTGCGCAAGCGCCAACACAAGCAAAGCAGTTAGCCACGAAGTACGAGACAAAATAGGAGCACAATGACTATCAAAACAAAGAACAAATAATATAACAGGATTACTGTAAAGTGATGATTTTTACTTTTTTAAAATTCATTATTGGACGAATATTCGAATAGTGAGAAAAGTGGTATTCGATTAACAATCGGCGGTAAGCTATTCAAATAATTTGAATTATTCGAGTATTATTCCCAGGCCTAGTCAGCACGACAAATAAAACTGCAGTTGAATAAGATCTGGAACTACAACCGGATCATTATACACAATTTCAGTGTCTTTGGATCTCATTTTACTTCCCTCTTTTTCCTGGTAGCAAAACGCTGTCCCTGAAGCTTCACATTCACAAACTTCTGAAAACATTTCTACTGATGCAAAGTCTAACCTTGGTGCACGGAAGTGTTGTGCTACACTCTTGTCTATCACTCTCTCTCTCTCTCGCTCCCGTCCCTCCCTCTGTCCCCCCTCTCTCTCCTTCCCTCGCTCTCTCTCTCTCTCCTTCCCTCGCTCTCTCTCTCTCTCTCCCTCTCTCCCTCCCATCCCTCTCCGTCTATCACACTCTCTCTCTCCTTCCTGTCCCTCCGTCCCCCTCTCTCTCTCTCTCCCCCTCTCCCTCTTCCTCTCCCTCTCTCTCTCCCTTTCTCGCTCTCTCTCTCTTTCTCTCTCCCTACCTGCCTCCCTCCATCCTTTCCTCCCTCCCCCTTCTGAGCACATCCCCATATATTGTATTAAACTCTGTTCTTAGAAAGTTGTTTACTCTTTTACTGTCACTGTAACCGTACCTCGAGTTTTCTTTCTGTATGCTGCTTCAAGGTATTGTTCTCTGCTCTGAGTAAATCATTCTCTGCCTGTATACTCAGGATGTTGTTGTTAGCCATTGCAAGCTGATAAAAAATCAAAACAATAGGCACGTCATGTAGAATAATAGCAAGGGAAATGCCCATGGAAGTCTCGCCTGCATTGTGCAATCATCAGGGCAGCACTTCATTTTGTGAAGAGCCAAACCCCCCGATGGGTAGGTACCCCCATCTGTATTAATTTACATCCTCCTTGCCTAAGGATTTGTGATCTTCTACAACCCCTGTGTGCAACTTTCAGTGAAATTGAACAAATACTTTTAAAAAGAGCATTTCCAAAATTGACGCTGATGCCGAAAAAGCGGCGCCTACGTCTCGCTTTCCCAATACGCAGGCTAGACAAAGATAGCAATTACATAACATGTGTATACAGTAATACCAGTGTACTTAACAGTTAACACTTGATCTGAGTGACATGTTCATACAACACTGTCTTAAACCTTTAGTGTGCCGCCAAGTTCACAAATCAGGATCTAAAACAATTTTCATGTGACAAGTGTTCATGGCTCAATTTGTCCTTGTTCACCTGAATACAAACTTCAGAATTCACACCACCATTTTGGTATTCACAGAAAAATAATTTCAAAGAAAGCTTTTCTGCAGTCCAAATTTATATCATATTTGAACTACAGATGAACTGGGTGACTTCTTCTGCTAGTGCTGCACCCAAACTTGGAATGACCTCCCTCCTTCAATTTAGGTATGCATCTTCAACTGACATATTCAGAAACCTAAAACTCACCCGTTTCGGGAAACCTTTACATAGACAGGTCTTGCTGTCTAAACCGGTCTGATTATCTTTCTCCATAAATATGATTTAACCCTATGACCACTGAATTCTGTCATTCCCATAAGCTTAATACAAGGATGACCTGGTTCCCGTAGACAATGGATTAATACATGTTATCACCAGTTTCATTTCTTGTTTTGATTTTGCACAGTATAAATTTAAAATTATTATTATTATTTATTCTTCCTTTTACCTATCCAACTACATCATGTATTCTTTCTCTGTCTTGTCTTCTCTCTTTCTTCATCTTCCCCTAAAGTATCTTTTTTTCTCTCCATATAAATATATATTTTTTTCCACTTTGTATTGTTTTGTTAAGCATTAAACATGCATGTTCTTACCAATCATCTTGTAGAACGGTTAAGGGTAATATTTTCGATATTCACTGAAAGTAAAGCAATTACAAACACGTCTGATATGACCACTGAGTAATGACAGAGATGCCAGGAAAAAATCACCTATTACTGTAAAACCAGCAATATCTGGACATGAAACTTTTGCAAATGACAGCCATTTTCACAGCAAGGAACTTTTGTGATTTGCAAAAATTTAGTGTTATGTCAATAATGATTCATTGGTTTTGTGGCATGAAACTTTCATGAATATGAACCACTCACAAAATTCACGAACAATAAATGCGCGAGAAAGGCAGTCAATGGTTAACATGTATCAAGAGATTTTTCATTTTTGGAAGAAATAAATGAATGATAGAATGTCATATGGGTAACATTTCATGGAAATTCCCAAATGCAAAATAATGTAAGTATGGGAATGGGTGAAATAAGCCGCCAACAGTATTGAAAGTGTTAAAGTTGAAATAATTACCTCTCCTTTCATGCTGGCATTGGAATCTTCTAAGGCCTTGATGCGGTTGTGAAGACCAGCGATCTGCGATGTCAGGTGACGGTTGTGTTCTTCAAGGTAGTTCTTCTGATCCAGTAACGTGGCCAAGTTGACATCAGAAGCCACCCTATAACATGCCATCAATGGAAAACAACAGGCGCTCACAGTGAGCAATGTCCCCTATTTCGGGGTGTGACATTGGCTTATTTTTCACAATTATGGCATTCCAGCGAAAAAAGATAATAACACCCATTTATTAAATAGATGTGATCAAAGTGAGTAAGTTTCCATATTTTGGTCTATGACTTTAGCTACAGTTTCACAATTAGGGCTAATATTTTCCAGCAAAAAAGAAAATTCATGTGTAAAAAATGGGCAAACAAAACATTTCATAAATATTTCATTACATCTGTGCCACAGATAATTTCTTGGACGTATGTTTTTATACACCCCTTTGATGGAAAAGGTATACTTCTTTATCAACAACTATGAAAATAGATATCTATAGAAGTTTTCATTACAGAGCAAATGGGAGAGGGATTCAAATGGTATGGCACAGATTAGCCAATTTGCATTTGATCGATGACAACTTAAGAATTCATCAACTTTTTCATTCCCTGCTGGATTTTCCTCAATCTTTCACCGATCTCTCGTTTTACTGCTTTTGATGACATTAATTTCTTACAATTATTTCAACTTATTTTCAGGGTGAATTTTAATTCATTTGAGTTCAGCATCAAGACGGATGACAACTTTTGACATAGAATTCCAGTAAATCTTAGACGCTATAGTCCCATGCATGCAATCTTACGTTGGTGATCCAGACGAGGCCTCCATGGGCTTATCCAAGTAGTTGCCTTCTTTGAAGTACATGCTGAAGTCGATGACGGATGGAGCAGAGTCGAGATCGTCTCCCTTCAGGCAGAAGTTACAGTCGATGGCGTTGAGGCCGACAAGGAGACCGGCGATGACCATGGCTTCTTCTTCCATCACCAAGGCTGTTGGCTCATACCATTCACTACAGATCAAAAAGAAGATTAAATTTTAACCAGTTCAGAATTTTCTAAAGGTATAAGCGAATCATCTTTGCCTCCTCAAGTTGGCACCAATTATTCTTATCGTCCACTCCGATATAATTTAAGACACATCAAAATGTATATCGAATGAACCAATGTGAACGAAAATTACAAAATGCAATACATGAAAATTGTGATTGTAAATTCCATTCTGCGTTGCCATTTTACATATTAATGCTTATTTTCACTTGAAACATTTTTATTTATGAATGGCACTGTGTACTGCAACAGATTTGGACTTGAATATTTCTGTGATTTTTACTTTTCACACTCATGTGGAATTCATAGTATTCTAGATCAAAAACGTCACTAAAAGGTGACACTGGCTGTTGGAATATAACAAATCTGTGGCATTGGCCAACACTCTTTTCATTTTGCACAGTACATGTAGGAATGACTACTCACCTAAGCATATGTTTCGATTCAATGATTGCCTTGAAATAATCGGCTAACTTCTTCTGCATCATGGCCAGTCTTAACCATGCTCTTCCTCTCCCTAAACTGGTTCTAGAAAAGAAAAAGAAAAAGAAAAAACCCCAGAAAAATAGACAAATCACTTTCTTGTAAAAGTCAGGGAATAGGATGGTGAAAGAAGCTGTCGGAAAGTCATTCTGAATGGTGGATGATATACATATCATCTGTTTGGAGACAGAAGGGCATTAACTCTGTGTTAAAGAATAGAGTTAGCACCCTTCTGGCTCTAAACAGACGATATGGTAAATACATGCATGATATGAACAAGGAGTTATCACAGAACGTACTGTGATAACTCCTTGATATGAATAACTGGGGATTGTGAGGATTTGGATTCACCATTTCCCTTGGCTACAAATCACACTTTGAACGTTTGTTGGTGAACATAATGAGTTGAAGAGATTGAGGTAGCTATCTCTTCATTTAAATTCTTGTTTGGAAATGGCATGGGCATAGAGAAAGTTGAGTCAAGAGTGCTCACTTTCTAAAAGTAATTAAAAAGTCATTTCTCTATTGATTACTGTCGAAACAATCCTGATGGGCTTTTGATGAGCATTCTTGCCTGATATCATAGTAATATTAAAGTTGATTATTGATGGAATCTTAATGACAAGCGACACAATAATGCACTCAGTTTCAGGCTGATCGAACCTTAATGAATATCAGGGTAATTAGTTAGAGGAAATATCATCTGCAGAGAGCCAAATGGACGTTAACTCATATACTTTAACACAGAGTTAGTGCCCTTCTTGCTCAAAAAGGATGGTATCCTGTACCTTACTAATGCCTTCCAGGCCTCTTTGAGGTTGGTGATTATTAGCAGAGTTACTTGATTGTTTTTTTTTATAACCATCATTCTGTATGAGAGGAGTGCTCTCAAAGAGAGGGTTAAATTCTGGGAAAGGTCACAAATAATTTGTGAGCTCTCTCATTCTCTTTATGTCAGTTTGGAAGATCATCATAATAGAAATGTCCCCTGAAAAGGATTGCTCTTCAAATTACCTCAAATGCAAAATATGACAAGAAACAGCTGAAATGTTTGAGCTGAACATGTGTGTGTAGTCCCATATACACATTTCTGTGTGCAGTGCATGTGACTCTTAGCAGGATTGAGTCAATTTCTTCTCATTTTGGTGATTCCAAAACCTTACAGCATACACCAATTCTTACATGTATGTATTGTATAATCAACCTTTCCCAATTGTTTTGAGACAGTTTCTTGGCATGGTAATCGTGTGATCAGAACTGAACTTTATCTTTAAAATTTCCAATCAAAAAAATTTCCTGTGGTGTTAACCAATATACCCAGTCTATAGAGCCCGTTTAGCAATACAAAAAATATGCAAAAATGTATTACTACAGTACTACTATGAATATTACAAATACTACTAACTAGAGTGATCATTGTGTACATGTGAATGAAACTAATATCTTTAACCCTTTCGAGACAATTGACCACATTTTGTGGTTTGGCCCAATAACTTTTGATTTTAATAGAGCCTTAAAAAACATACCAGATGCATGAGTAGAAAGAGCAAAAAATTCTGCACATACTGTGTCCATTTTTGTTGCATGATCATATTGCGTTTGATGCCAGGAATTTTAAAAAGGAGAATAAGATTAAACATCCTCAAATTGGCAACACATTGAGAGATTCAAAATTATTGTTTTTTGTCCAAATTGGCAACTTTTTCAACTTTTCAACAAAGTTCCTAACCATGTATATTATTTTCAAGACATTACATCTTATTAAAACCACGTAGCACTAAAAAAAAAATATTATTGTTGCCAATTTGCAGAACAAAATGTGATCAATAGAGCTCTTAAATAATTCCTGTCCTGAAAGGGTTAATACTTAAATACTAGAAGTTCTACTATCATAATACTAAGACCCCTGTTACACCAGACTGGTCTCGGGTAGGTTTCAAATCTGGTGTATACGCACGAAACCTACCGGAGACCACTTCTGAGCAAACCAGTTTCGGACTACATGTACATAGAGATGTGGTCCGAGACTGGTTCGGGGGCGCCCCGATACTCCTTAGGATACGGTGTTAACGCAAACCTACCCGAGACTGGTTTGCGCGCTGCTAGCATGTGTGGAATGATTGTGTCAGCTTTCTGGAAACCAGTCTCGGGGTGCCCCGAGACTGGTCTCGGGTAGGTATTTTGGTGTAACAGGGGTCTAAGGCAATCAATATTGGTAATCAGTTATATACATGTAAATTAACCCTTAGATGTTCAATGATAATTATGATACCTAAACTTTCAATTCGTGAACCAGTTTTAAATTAAAAAGAAAGACAGGCTTTTCTTTGTCTGAGTAGGTGACATACATGTGCTTATATGTATGTCACAATTTGGGCAGTTTCACCTGCCTACAGAACTGACAACCTAAATGTACTCACTTCAAGTCTACTCTTGAAATCTGCATATAAAATATTCACTTTGAATCTCCATTTAATGCTGTAAGTGCTTTGGTCAGTTACAGTGTACATTGTGACTGGTAAGGCGCTATATAAGAAACAGCTATTATTATTATTATTATTATTTAAAGGAGATCCTTCACTCTAATGCTACATGTACAAAGCCAAATGTGTATTCCATCATTGTATCTTACTGCATGCATCTATTATAGACTTGATTATTTTGCACAAATCTAGCTTAACCTACATTATATGAACAGCTAAAGTTGTACATGTATAGTTGAAAGAACTTTCTGGTGACTGAATTCTGAACAAAAGTATATTACTGTCCTAATAGAAGACTTTCCGGACTTCAAGAAGAGCCTGATCGGTTAGTCAACGGTCGAACAATGGACAAATTTTGAAAGTTTGAAGGCCTGTAGAAAATAAGGATTGAATTGAAGAGAGCTAGTTTATGTTTCATTGTGAAGGGCATCCCTGAAGGAGTTGAAATCTGAACAATTTTGGTTGCCATGGTTGCATACTAAAATTATAATCCATAAAATATTTAATGTCACAGACGGACAACATTTCCACTCTTAACCGATCAGGCCCTGAACTGTCACATAAACTTACTTGATTCCTGGAAGGTTTCTCACACTGTCAATGATTTCTGCAAAGTCTGGAATGGATTTCTCAAGTGACTCCACGGCACCCCAGAAGGAACGCTTCTTCTCCAGGAATGTCTTCTTACCTGCAGGTTAAAGTAGAATTTCATTGATTTTGAATATTGATTTAATTTTTATTATTGCATAGGTGAAGCTTAGATTGAACAAGGTTATCAAAATTCAACGCTTGGAAACATTTGAAGTAATGATTATTATCAATTATAAAATGATATAACACAGCCCCGCTATAGCACCTATAGAGCTCTTTGAACGCTGCTGAGATATGTGACGTCATACCGGGGAGCAATCCTTCCTAAGCAGACGATGCCCCATAACATCTTATACATTTTCAGTGCCTGTTTTGTCATCTCATCTTCACTTATTTCTCTTACTTCACTAGCGTCAGTATAAATGCTTATTTGTTGCCTCACTCTAAATTTCCTGCATGGTATTATTTTGATGAAAAATGCAGCGTTAAAAAAATAAAGGAATCAATCGCTTGTAAACAAAAAAAGATGCCATTGTATTTTCAGCTGCATGCACCGCGGCATGTCGGCGTTTCAAGAGGGAACGAATACCATCCATGCTATAATTCAGCGGGCTTTACAATTCGAAAGTGTGATTTCTTTGATTGATCATTGACCCTTATCATGACTTTTTACAAACAAAAGATTTTAGTTACTAGAAACGGTTTCACTTCCCTTTTAGAATGATGTGAAATACGGTCATGGTGAAACAAACCAAACTCTTTATAATTTAAAAATAATTGCATTGCAGTTACGTTCACTTTATATAGGACGTCGTCTGCTTAGGCAGGATTGGCACCTGATGTGACGTCATGAAAACATCGGTATATTTCTGGCGAATCGCTCGGATATCCCTGATGCTGAGAAGTGTTTTTATTTGTGTTATTTTTTAATCATCAAACACGCAGTTAACGTAAAACTTATACGATTACCATCTGCAATCTTTCTAGTTTCTAGAGATACATTATTGAGCATATTTGTGATTTGCTTTGAATATCTACTTTAACATACAAGAACTATTTTGTGCTTGAAACCAAACCTCCTTGCCTCTTCATATCAACATCTACCCCCCTCTCTTCCTTTTCCTCTTCTCTTGAATTTTCAAAATATTCATTAGGAATTCTCATGTCAGTTTTATATACGAGTATCAGGTACATGTATGCATACTTTTGAAATGAATTAAATTGAAAAATCGAAGTTGTTGATTGTTAAAATTTCAGAACTAACATGTTGTAATATGTAATACTATGTATTTATGATTCGGCTAATAATAAATTAATTATAATAAATACAATTAAACATTAAAACATAAATTAATAATAACAACTAATAATAGAACATCATGATTCATACTGACCTTTGACACCATGGTTCATGACATGTTCCATGACGACAAAAAACTGTTGGAGCGGGACATATTCATCGTCCAGTATTCTGGCCTCCTCCATGGCCGACTCTATCAGGGTCTTGATGCAGAGCTTAGCAACATTGAGCAGGTTGGCCCTCTCCACCAACACTGGGTTCTTGATAACACTGTCATCTAAAAAGATAAGAAATAGGCAGTGAGACTGTTAGTGTCATCTTTAACAATACCAAGCTGATTCTATCAGGGTATTGACGTAGAGCTTAGAAACATTTAGAAGGTTTGCTCTTTCAGCTATATATAGCTACGTTCGTACAGGACTTGTGGTTTCAAAACTTTAAGTTAGTGAAACTTTAAGTTAACGAAACGACGACTCACGAACGACGATGAGGGTTCACACGAGCCCGAAACAACGATGTTTGTTGTTCTGAAACTACAAGCTGAGCGATCGTTGTACAGTACACACACAGATCCTGTGTTCATGCAAAGGGTAGGACCCGGAAGTTTAACATGAACAGAGAGGTCATCGTTAACTACAAGCTTGCGAAACTTAAAGTTTATTCCGTTCACATGGTCCGAAACTGCGACGGAGGACCACCCATTGCTCGTGGCTTCGGCCTTAACCACGAGCTTGCTCGTGGTTCTAGAACTACAAGCAAACTTAAAGTTTCAAAACTACAAGTCTGTTCATATGGTCTGAAACTACAAGATAACTACAAGTTAACTTAAAGTTTTGAAACTACAAGTGAAACTTAAAGTTTAGCTCCCATCGTGTGAACCTGACTAATACTGGGCTCTTGATAACACTGTCATCTGAGAAGATAAGAAATAGGTAGTGAGACTGTTAGTATCATCTCTGAAGGCTCATTTGTACATGATGTGGTAAACCACCTAGAAAAAAATGCAGCAGGAAAATAAAGACATTTTCACATAAATAATGGCACATGGAGGTGAAAAAAAAGAAGGTGTGTACAACAAAGGCCCCCAGGTTTATTTTCATCACAAGGTTGATTTGATTCAATTTGATTTGATGCATTTATTACCAAAATTCATGTCACATAATAAAACAAACATGTACAATATATAGAGACCTATTTTGGTGAAAGGAAATAACAAAAAAAGCTTACTGTAAATTGAGGAAAGCCCTATGAATATATTCAAGCATACCTAAAATTTATAACTTATATTGATATTTACAATTTACAATATTGACTGAAAAATGTTACATGTAAATCAAACTTTGCTTAGCAAAGGCTAGATAGATAAACTGGATATATGTTCATGGAGGAAGTTTACAAGTTTAGAATTTGAGTATAAGACTTAATACTAGCAGTTTTTTTTAACAATATAGAAACACAAGATGTCAAGTTGCAGAATATAGTATGGGAGACACACCCCCATGCCCTCGACGAATGCACGCCCTCTTCAATGCCAGTGGAAATTCCACTTTCTATTTGCCTTGGCTTGGAACTTCAAGATGTGAGCAACTGTCAGAGACATACGCTTGTGTCTGAGGCAGTGCAATTCTTGACTGCAAACAAACCCATATGAACTGAAGGGTGCAAAAAGTCATTGTGGTTTGTTCAGCATAGTGATCATCTGCAAAAAGTGCGCAGCTGAAATGCTCCCACGAGAGTGGAGAAGGTGCATACATTGTGTTCAGGCAAGCCTGAATCCGATGACTGGGGTAATAATACATCTGTAAAGCATTCAGAGACATCATACATGTATTTAGGCAGTATATAAATCTAGAATATTATTATTATTATCATTATTATTATTCAGATACTAAAAAGGGTATGAAACCCCTTTCATAAAACTACCCATAATCATTAATTTCATTAGGGTCTTAAAAAAGACACTGTAATAGCACAGGAGACCAGTACTGAATAAGCAAATATTTTCAACTGGGAGCAGAAAGGATGCAGAATCAACGATAAGGTATACATGTACAAGCTAATGCCCTTTTGGCTCCAAGCAGAGTAGCAGACAATATGTATTCTAAGACTGCATAATTAGAATCTAGGTTCCAAAAGAACCCTTTTAACACAAAAGCCCTATATTGAGTACAAGGTTACAAGCGTCTGATGTGTGCTGAAAGGACGCTGAATCAATATCAAAATATACAAATCAACGTCCTTCTGGCCCCGAAAAATTGGATTTGTATATCTCGGATGTCGTACCATATGGAGACATTCATGCATCTCATGAATACCGCACATCAGGTGACATTTCTTTCTACCTCACCCAAGGCCTCTCATGGTTCCGAGTGCAGAGTCATCGTAAATGTGACATGGGAGAGACAGTGCGAAAAACAACTTCAGGGCATCAGATGTTTAAAGTTGCTACTCCCCCTCCCTTCAACTACTCACATGATGAGTCTTAGAGTAATCTCAAAACTGTCATTTTCATATAATATGAAGCAATTCAGAGAAAGGACTGTTTTTACATGTTGAAGAGAGCTCTTTGGGGATTTTCTAAAAAAAAAAGAAGAGTAAGAATTCCTTTTCTGCTGTTTCACTGTCCTCTAAGTTTTTTCTTCTCCAAAGCACTGATTAAATTTCCAGTCATTTTGGAGCTCATTTTGGAGCATTCTAGAAATTCAAGAGTAATCACTCTCTACTTACATGTCCATGCTTTTTAGCCGCTAAGTATCAAAAATCATCAATGATACATTATTATCATCATCATCAATAACAATATCATCATCAAAATCATCATTATCATAGTCACTGATATCATCATCATAATTATGAACATAATCATCAAATTTGTCAACATCATCATCCTCATCACCACCACCATCATCATCATAATTATCACAACCATCATCATAATCATCACGATCATCATTATCATCATCATAATGATCACAACCATCATCCTCATCACCATCATCATTATCATCATCATAATTATCACAACCATCATCATAATCATCACCATCATCCTCATCACCATTAAAATCATCATCATCATCATCATCATATTTGTTACCATACCATCATCATTCTTTCAATCATCATCCTCATTATCATGTCCATCATCACCACCACATCATCTCCAAGCAGTACATGTATCTGCTCCTCCGACAAGACTTCCATACTGGCTAATGGCTCAGTGCAATCATATGAAGATGTGAAACTACCAACCAGAAATTTAAAAAAAAAAATTCCTACCAACTCTCATCACCATCAGTCTGGATATTAAAAGCTAAATAAACTCATGTGCTTACTATAATTCTGATTTAATAAAGAGTGATGCACCACAGGGCACAACCTTGGAGCAAGCCAATTAACAGTGACACTCGCACGAGTGAGCAAAGACATTTACATGTACTGTACATGTTAGGAAATATCGCTTTTATCTTTCATGCCTGTAGGCTTTGTTTTGTTAGGCACATGCTATAAAACATACAGTGTATTTAAAGTAGGAAATACATGTATGTGTAAAACAATAATCATGTTGCAGTGCCTGGTGTCCGTATCCAAAGCTGTCTGCCTTACAAAAACATGAAGAGAGGAAAATATAAGGGAAACAGATTCACCAGGGCATGTACAAAATTGTCTGCAAATCTTGATGATAACTCCCTCCTCTAGCCTATCAAAAACAAAGTGGGCACCAGTAATGTCATGAACTTATGGTTTTATCTGTATTGTATATATAAAGTATATCACGTTTGTACATTTGTTCATGTAAAGGAACATATGGAGAAGATGGAATTTGGACATGAACAGTGCGTGTGTGACGTGTGTGAATATGGAGAGTACAGGGCTCTACCCTCCACGAGGCCTCAGACTCCTAGCTTGGTGGGGCATCTGTGGTGACGCTTGTACTTAATGTCTCACTGGCCACTCGCATATATTTAAAGGAATGCTCTATCAGGTATCATGAGACTTGCCCTGTGAGGTACATCTACATCTACATACCACTTTTTCACTTCACTCTGGTGATATAACAGTTAAAACAGTTATTTCTTTTTTACAGAATCAAATGAAAAACCAACAATTTTTTCTATTCTCTTTGTGTTTGGATGAATCTTTTTTTCTTTTTTTTGTCTTTGTCTTTTTTTTTTTTAAATTGTCTTTTTGGCCACCCATAGAAAATAAGTGGTTTAGACTACACAAATAAACAAACTGAAGAATCATGCAGCATATTTTATGCCCTCACTAACAAGATGGGGAAATGGGTCACTGATTTACCTCCCAGGGGCAGATCCACGATACAAGTCTGAGAAATCTCTGAAAGTCTGAGACCCCCCCCCCCCCCAATAAAAAGGGTGTTTTTTTCTGTTGTGTACTTTAGAATACCAGATTTGGCTTTGCTTTACAAAAAACAAACAAATAAACAAACAAAACCCATAGCACTCAGTTCTGCAGGTCTTACCAGCAGTTATCATGAATTTTTTTTTTACAGCATTTAGTACTAAATCTTTTAACACTACAAACATGTATTTCCTACGCTAAACCCATGTTAACAAATTGAAGTATAGTATCTTATGGCACAAGTCTTTTACGTTGAAGAGAGAGTGATTTGACTATTATCTTCAAGAGAATGTATGTTTAAACAAAAAATGAACTCTTTAGAGCCATGCAGTCATGACAATGTTATCTTACGGAGAAGAAGGGGCAGAAAGTCAATGGTCTATACCCTTTAACCCTTTTGAGACAATTGACCACATTTTGTGGTTGGGCTCAATAACTTTTGATTCAGAGCCCTGAAAAATATACCAGATACATGAGTAGAAAGAGCAAAAATTTCTGCACACACCGTGTCCATTTTTGTTACATGAAAATATTGCGTTTGATCCCAGGAATTTTAAAAAGGAGAATAAGATTTAAAATCCTTAAATTGGCAACACATTGAGAGGTTCAAAATCATTGTTTTTTATCAAAATTGGCAACTTTTTCAACTTTTCGCCAATTCTTTTAGACATGTATATTGTTTTCAAAGACATTACCCCTTATTACAATCTTGTAGTACTAAAAGAAAAATATTATTGTTGCCAATTTGAAGAACAAAATGTGATCAATTTAGCCCTGAAATAATTCCTGTCCTGAAAGGGTTAAAGTTTACCCCAGTGAAAAGAACTTCCAATCATGAAACAAATGAAGCTCTGATCATCACTAAGTAGACAAACATCAGCTTAATGACAAGAGCACATGTACAGCAAATGAATAGCATAATCATATTAATTACTGACTCCAGGGCAAAATTATTGGGAAATAAACCAAAATATGCAGACTCAAAGCAGTATATACGCAGGTGAATACATATATATCATTCGTCTAAAAACGACTGATTCAAATGAAAAGATAATGATTGCTATGTAGGCGGTGCCTTTAATATCTTCCTCTGCCACTCCTCATTTCCCCCGTCTCCATCATGGGTGATGTCACAACCCGATGGATGGGTTACCATGGTAACATACCCTTCCCCCAATGCATCCCAGTGCTCCTAATAAATTATTGAGTCCGTTTTCTGCATGTCTGGTATTGTCTGGGGAGCAAATTGATGTTGCTGCACGGGAGGCACTCCGATGGATTAGCTGAACAACCAAGGCTAATTTTCTCATATCCATGTAATTTTTACCATGAAGGTCAGCTCCAGCTCCTATTCCATGCTGACTTTTTTTCTCGACATTTAAAATAATGCAACATTTGATTTCTTATGTACAATTTCTTCTCATTTACGTCAACATCTCTACAAACATGAACTTCATCTGCACATTCAAGGTTTTCTATAATTCTGCATTTGCCTGTTTCGCTGTCTGTCTGCCCATCTGTCTCTCTCTTTTTCTCTCCTCTCTCCTTCCTCTCCCTCTCTTTCTCTCCCTCTCCCCCTTTCTCTCTCCTCCTCCCCCTCTCTCTCTTTCTCCCCGTCTGTCTCTGTCTGTCTCTCTCTTTCCTCTTAATTTATTCCCATTCTACAATCTAATCTACAAATGCATAAGCCCTGATTATCATGGTTATCAACATTTTTTTCTAACATCTTTTGAAAAAAAGTTCCAAGGAGACATTTTACCTACAATATCTGATTTAAAAAAAAAATGTTTGTTGAAAATGCATTTGAAAACACAGCATTCATAAAAAGGGGTAACCTCGCTAGTCATAAGGACCATTATTCATAAGGACCGCTATCCATAACGTGACTAAATGACTAAATGAATAGCGGTCCTTCTAAATAGCACGCAAACCAAAGACATATTACCTCGTTATTCCTAAGGACCTCCATTCATAAGGACCACTATTCATAAGAACTGCTATTCATAACGCGTGTTACATGAATAGCGGTTTTCTATGAATAGCGGTCCTTATGAATAGCGAGCAGACCCCCATAAAAAGCCTACTCGTACAAAGAACAAAGAAAAATTATTTTTTCCTGAGCCTACAATTACTCCATGCATGTTTGTTTTCTTCATTACCTTCCTGACCATATATTTTTCTTTACTAAATCATTTTTTCTTTATTTGCCATTTTAAATGTGAACAGTTCAAAATGCTACAATTCTACGGTGGTATTCATATATCGTCATCTGAGATGCAGAAAGGCAGAAAGAGACGCATGGCCAGCAGATGTACGTTTCTAAAAATTCACATTTCAAAGGTTTTCTTTCTTTCACTTCATGTTTTCTATACAACACATTTCAGTCTGTAGACTGTATAAAAGTAAAAGGACAAAAAGCAAAAGTACAACTTCTCTCAATTCTTTCTCTTTTCTTTTTTTCTTGTTACAAAACTAAAAAGCTTGTGTTTGCACCCTTCTGCCAGGCACATAGCACAATATGTACAGTGTATGTGTAAGAAAATGTCATCTTTCAATAGTCACAAATTTAAACAAGGCAAACGCCAAGCGTGTTCTCACCTGCATATTGCAAAGCGAATGAGAGTGTCCACTTTGGTCTGGCAGCTATACTAAGCAATAATGATGATGTTACTTCATCCCTGGAAAATGAGAGAATGCTGTTTGTGCATCCTTAATACTTTAAAAGTTTCACTGAAGTTTATTGACCTTTTGACTTTGACCCAGGTCAGATTTGAGCTATTTGTCAACTTAAAGTGATTGATTAACTTTGTGAAAAATTGTAAAATCAGCTCAAATGCCAGTGAATTGTGTGCAGTCCTCTAACTACATATATAATTAAGGATATGTGAAAGTATGAGAGAAAATGGAACCCGTTTACTATCCTAAAAAAGAGAAAATCGCGATCAATCGCTAGCGCAAGTTGCTCGGCTTCTTCGCTGCGCTGCAGTCACAAAAACCAAGCACCAGCGCTTGGCGATTTCAGAACGGGTTTCCAGCCCGTACGGTATTCTGTGATAGAGCGAGGTATGCCAACCGTAAGAGTTCTTTAGGGTTCGGTGGTACTCTATCCCGACATCAATGTTCAATCGTAAATATCTTGATATATAAACGACCGATCAGCTTATAAAACTCAGGCGATTCCTGTCTGAGGTAAAGGTTTGCAATTATGATTACAGCATTAGCTGGAACAGTGATTTTTTTTTTTTAATCCTGGGCAAAGTTAATCAATGCCTTTAAAGATAAATGTGGTATGAATCTAGAGATCATACCTCAGAGCTACAAAAAGTTATTACATGTACATGTAAAGCAATTTTCACTGAAAGTTCATTGACCTTTTGTCCAATTACATGTACATTGATACATTTACAAACATGACATGCAACTTCAAGAGATATACATGTACTTGTGATTTGAATTTGGTGATCCTACATGTACTGATCCTACATGTACATGTACATGTACCTCAAAGGTGCAAAAAGTTATTACATGTGAGGTGATTTTCACTGAAAGTTCATAGAACCTTTGACCTTTGACCTTGGTCATATTTGACTCATTTATGAACATGACCTGCGCCTTTAAGAGATGTACGTGTGGTATGAATTTGGTGATTCTACCTCAAATCTATAGAAAGTTAATGTGATTACAATGCTTTTTGCAGAAAATTCATTGATTTTTCAACCTTTGACCTTGGTCAGATTCAACTCATTTTCAGACTTGACCTGCGCCTTTAAGAGATGTACCTGTGATATAAATTTGGTGATTCTACCTCAAATCCATAGAAAGTTATTGTGATTACGGCATGATTGTTGATGGCGATGACGACGCTGACGCCTACGCTGGAAAGAGTGGCGCCTATAACCTCGATCCGCTACGCAGTTGAGACAAAAACATACATTTTAGTTTTGGTCTAGTGCTTAAATCCTAAGACAATGGATTTATGTTTATCATTCTCTATCAACCCAGATGTATACCTGGTATGAAAGGAACTTCATGCAGACTTTAAGCGCCATTATGCAAACTAAAATATTGGAATTCTGGCAGCATCACTGGCTGACGGACATTAGCAATCGTGAGCTGAGAGCCAGAACTTCATTAACTCTCTGTTAAAGAATATGACATTACAACCTTCTACCTCTCAATGCATAATCTGCGTACATTATTTACCTTCTTCTGCTGGTGACTGCAATTGAGGCGACATGTTAAGATCACCTAGCTCTCGCAGACATAGCCATTCTCCATCCACGGACACGCGAAAGTTACACAGGTAAAGCGTTTCCGTCGTCATCTTGCACTTTCACAATTCCACCAAGAAGTCAACTCCGCTGCTCAAGAAATCTATATGCTATGCCTCGGTGTTGCCTCTCAAAGAAAGTTACTGTCTTTGCTCACACTTTCTTCTGGTCAGATTTCAGATAAGAGCACTCAATCACAAATTTACATTTGGTGCTAAGTTTGTCTCCTGTCCTCAGTCTCTGAAGAAACACTCAATCCCCAGCACCTAACTGTTCAAGCAAAGCTTTCATAGTAAAGACTATTTCAATAGATAAAAGATGGACATGCAATGCAACTGCAATCTTAAAGCAAAGCCTCCTAAGGAGTCATTCACTAGATGCAGACAGGTATCACTACTTATACACCACTGCAATCTTCAAGCAAAGCTTCCTAAGGAGTCCTTCACTAGATGCAAACAGGCATCGCTACTGAGACACCACTGCAATTCTAAAGCAAAGCTTCCTAAGGAATCCTTCTCTAGATGCAAACAGGTATCTCTACTGAGACACCAGTGGAATCCTAAAGAAAAGTTTCGCAAGAAGTCATTCAGTGAGATGCAGACAAGCATCGCCACTAGCTGAGACACCACTGCAATCTTCAAGCAAAGCTTCCAAGGAGTCTTTCACTAGATACAGACACGCACCTCCTGCTTGGATGGGCGAAATTTCGCAGGTGTCTCGAGCATCCCCGCATGTGAATCCTCACACATGACCAACACCTTCATTCCATATGGCCATGCGTGCGGACGACAGACAGATGGAATGGCGGGAAAAAAAAGGGATGCCTCACTGCGCACACAAGCCTGCACACTCCTCATACACACATAATGCAGCATACATGGAGCAAATGTATGTTGAGAGTTACTTAATATTGATTACTTCTCTCACGCCATGCAACCGACTCCCTCCATCTCGTCCACACATCTGAATTAATGGGTTTGAGAAGAATTTTAAAGGATGGACAGAGCCCTGGAAATGTACTAGCATTGCACTACTTTCACTTTCACATGCACATGTCCTTTTAGAATTTTAAAATTGTAATTTCTTCTTTTGTATCATAGGAAAAGCCAACCCTGATGACAAGTTGCTGTGAGTAAGAGCATAAAATATGAGAAACGGACCAGAGAGTTGGAAAAAAAAATCAAACAATTAAAGAGAAGTTTGAGTTATTGGAAAGATGAAAAATAATTTGTGAGCTTTCTCATTCCTTTTACATCAGTTTGGACGAACATCATTCTAGAAACATACCCTGAAAAGGATTGCTCCTCAAATGCTGTCATAATCAAAGTATGAGGAGAAATAGCTGAAGTGTTTGGGCCAAACATTCATACCACATTCATACCACATGTGTGTGCAGTCCTATGCACCCATTTCTGTGTGCAGCTATGTGCTTTTTAGCGAGATAGGGTCAATTTCTCATTATTTTGATGATTCCCAAACCAACCTCACAGTATGTACACCAATTCTTACACGTAGACATGATCAACCTTTCTCAACTGCTTTGAGACAGCTTCTTTCACAATGTAATCTCATGGCCAGGGCCCTGTTTCATAAAACTTGTTATCAGAACATCCACAAATGCTCAATTTCTTTGAAAAATTTGCTCTCTGCCAATCAGATTCAAGGATTTCAGTAGCTTATAACAAAATATTGTAACTGTACAAACACTATGAACACTGGAATCTCAAATTGGCAATCTGGTCATGTGACTGTCCTGTAAATGAATTCCATTTTTTCAGCAAACTGTATTACTGTAATTTACTAACATACGTGTATGCTTAAAGGGAAATCCAACCTTAATAGCAAGTTGCTTTGAAAGAAAGAGGAAAAATCAGAGAAGCAGATTGGTGAAAGTTTGAACGAAATCGGAAAAGTAATAAAGAGGTTATGATTTTTTGAAAGTTGTGATCACTATGCATATGGGAATTTCAAATTGGCCGAATAGGTAATGTCACTGTGATGTAGCTGTGGACAACTCCCCCATTCGCTCTAACACACAAAATGACTAAAATGTCACTTTTTTCCAAAATGCATTACTCAGTAGGATCTTTTCATTCATGAGGACCTATAGCAATATGCTATCTCCAATATATTTCGAGTACTGCCCCGAGGGTAAAGGCGCCTCGAAGAAAACCGCAAATTAATGATATTTTTGTGTACGACAAATGGGAGAATTGTCCACAAAAATGTCACAATTGACTCACCAAATTGCCAATTTGAGATTCGCATAGATGTAGTGATCTCATTTTTCAAACATCCATAACTTTCTTAGTCCTCGTCCGATTTCTTCCAAACTTTCAGCATCCTATTTTTCTTATTTTTCTGCTTTCATACAAATCATCTTATTACCAAGGTTGGATTGCCCTTTAAGAATAATGTAGTACATGTTTTGTTTTTAAGCGAGTTCAACAATTTATAATGCCTTCCTTTTATATATGACATTAATCATTAAAACTGATTCAATCTTTCTCAGAATTTGATTTTGCTATAAAATTAAGCCAAAGCATGATGTACAATATATTACTGCAAACAGAAAATATATTCTAACATAATACATGTACAAAGTCATAACTTGAGGCTAAACTCCAGCACTATTTAGTGAAGTAAAAACTCTTTTATCAGTCAAATTAAAAAAAATAACTGTACAAGTCTATACTTGTACCTTTAAAACACTAGCACTATTTATTCAAATGAAATGTCTCATCCTGAGCTTGTGAGGGGAGAGAGAGAGAGAGAGAGAGAATATAATGAAATATAAATGAAGCTGCAATCAGCATGTACCATACCTATCATACAGGAGTGTAAGTAGAGGGGTGTATGGGGAGTATCACACACCCACACACCCCCCCCCCCCCCAATAAAAGAATTCTGTCGGCAAATTTGACAATTTCATACATGTAGGCTGTAAGAAACTCTCCAAAAACTGATGAACTCTCTTCTTTTTTTTTATTGTTGGAAACAAATTTCAGCTACCTTGCCAGCAAATCTGGTTCCACACCCATATTCAAAATGGTCTAGCAATGCCCCCTGCCAATAAGTCATCCTATGCTATTTTTCCAGTACCACATTCACATTGCATGGATGAGCAGGGGCAAAACTGAAGGTTATGAAAATACATTTACACTTGCTAGCTTGCCCAGGGCAACTGAAATATGCTGACATGTGCACAAGGTGAAGTCACACTTATTCATGCAAGGCATTAAATATTTAGTATTTCCGTTCAAAACTGTTGGGAAGTGAAATCATCCATCTGGTTGCTGTTACTGTTTGGATTTTGACCAAGAGGACCTAGGTAAATTATTGATTTACGGGCATAATCTGTTTACATACATGTATATCGATATTCAAATAATTCAAACAATATGGATATAAAATGATCTAATGGCTCCCTGAACTTTACCTTGTCAAAATGATGAAAGGTTAAATTGACACAATTACATCAAATTGCCCTCTTTATCTCTTTTATTCTTAAAAGCTTGTTCTTTACTAATTTTTATGCACTTTTTTTCTTTTTCTAGCAAAAAACAACCAACACTTTTTCACTTTTTCCTTGATCACTCCATTTCTTGCTTATGTAAAATGGTCTCATAAATAATGTAACATGCAGCAGGCCCATCTTACCTCCTGAGCCACAGGGGCGTAACTCCATGTAAAATTCTATGAGCTACATGTACATTAACGCCCTTCTGGCCCTCAGCAGACAATTCCATTGTGTTTTATGTGTACATGTACACTGCACATGATGTGACCTAATCGTTTTAATAGAGCCACATTGTATGTAATACTCGTGAGGTCGATCAACTCTACGAAAGTTGAAAAAAACAATCAATTTATACAAATTAGTGAATAACATTGCCCCATCTTCACTATGCTCACGCATTTATCTTAAATCAAGTGAATATACATTACATAATATTAAATTAAAGGGATACGCCACCAGGCGGCCGTGGGGAAAGTCAGGATTGCGTAAGCCCCATTCACTCGTACACAAAGTTTGTGCATCAAACGCTTCCGTCTGACTACTGGGATTACATTTCGGACTGCACGAAGCTGACCGAATCTCGCACGAGAGTTCGAGCTCAGGCGAAGCGTGCATGTTGTGCGGCGACCAGTCTGTCCGAAGTTTGCGCCCCGCGGGGCACGGCATGATCAGATAACGATCACGATGCCCTCTCGCGGCATAAAAATGTCCACAATCTGCGGTTGAGTATCCCTTTAACTGCCAAATTAAAGTACCCAGGCCAAATACAAACTTTCTTAGAACTAGTCCCTTATATTCCGCTTCAAAGCTTTACAATAACCTACCGGCAGACAATCGAGCAGAAAAAAACCTGGAAGCATTTTTACGAAGTCTATCCCCATCTTAATACCCCCCCCCATCTGTGTTTGTTACAAAATAATTTTAAACTCATAAATTCATTTATATATGATTTTATTTTATGTTTCAATTGTTACTTTTCATATTCCACTTCTCTTTATGTTGTTTTTCATATTCATTTTATTCTTGTAATTCTTTTAATGATTTGGTGATTTCTTTTGTATTTTGTATTTATGTATCATTATGTTTGAACTTTGTTCATGGCCTTGCTGAAAAGCAACTTCTAGCTGAATGCAGGGGGGGGGGGGGGGGGTTTAACCATGATTAAATAAATAAACTACAAAATCCAGTACCTTTAAAGTAATTATGTGATCTCATAAATTAGTATTAATATCTGGCTGCTAAGAGCCAGGGAGGTGAATAACTCTTTCTAAAATGATATGAGCAACATAAATGCCTTTCTAGTTTTAAGTCCTCAGGCAATCTCATCATGTCCTACAGTATGTTCATGATATGGCCTTAGAATGTGTTGCAGTCACATGTATCTCAGGTTACATGTATTCACCCTTCACATTTAGGAGAGTAAAGCAATTTAATTGCATTATTCATTCAAAGTTCCTTATAAATATCCTGCATTTGGATGCAAGTAATGCGAGCTCTCTTGTGAGGCCCACAAAGGTCTTTTTAGACGTGCAATGCATGCACGTACAATGTACAAGACACCTTTATACAGTGTACTATAAAACACTTCAGCTAAAAACAGAAAAGAAAAAGAAATTGGGATAGAGAGAGAGGAATCAGGGTTTGAAAGGAAAATAAGAGAAGCAGAGAGTATGAAAGAGAACGTAAGAAACAGAGAGGAAAAAGATAAAGAGGGAAAAAGAAAGAAAACATAGAAAAGAAACAGAAAAATAAAAAAAGAAAGGGGAAGAGAAAAGGAAAGAGAAAGAAGGAGAAATGGGGTACAGATAAAGAGATAAAGCGAGAAAGTGAGAAAATAAATTATTTAGAGAAAGAGAGAATGGGGGTGGAAGAAAGATATCTACATGTACATAGAGAGAGTGACAGAGAGAGAGAGATATATATATAATGAGACAGACATAAAACAGAAACCTATAAACCAGTGGGAAAGTTGTCATGGCAGCTACACGTACAAACTTTATATTAAAAACTAGATAGCTCTCATAAATTCCTTACACGAGTAGCCTACATTTATTGACTCATTATTTGAAATCCTAAATCTCTCATTGGTTAGCAGACTTCCATGATTGATCAGGTAATATTACCCTGTACTTTCTAAAGTGCACCAATTAGCAGGCATGAACTATTTAATTAGGCAGAAAATTAAAAAAACATGTCTGATCCCTTGACAATTCACCCCAATTTTTCTTTGTTCCAGAGAGAAAAAAAACAAAAAAAAAACAAGTGGGGCTATGCAAGGCAACAAGAACTTTGCCAGCTAAACCAATAGAGGGGGTAGTTTGACATTTTCTCTCAAATAATATCAAATCATTAAACCGACTTCAACAAAATGTTAGTTTATACACAATGTACATGTAAATCTGAGTAGACAGAAAGGAATGCAGAAGTTGTGGTGTTTACACCACAACTTCAAGCTGTTTACACAGGCTTTTAACCCATTGGCTCACACTAATATGAATAGTTACTGGACAATATTTTCACTTCTTTCATTTTCTCATCAGAAATAAAAAATTCACATATTTTGTTTATTGTACACCCCCCCCCCCAAAAAATCCTGAATCCCCCAGTAATGTACCATGCGTGTGATTACAAAATGGTAAGGTACAGTGTACTGTACATTAGGGCCATTCTCAGTCACATGTGTGACAAAAAATCTGAAAAATAGTTCATTTAAACCTAATTTTCCAGTATTTGTCTTGTAGTAGAAGTCTCTCATTTTGGATATTTGAATAAAAATCTTACCCCCAACAGATGGAGGGTAATTATTTAAACTGAGAATACATCATTTTCTTTCAGAGGTCAACATTAGGTCGGTCACGTGTGTGACCTCGCACAAAAAAGGGTCTTACTTGTTGGTATTCAAACCTACTTTTCTAGTATTTCCCTTGGAGTGCAAGTTTCCACGTTTCATTGCTGTATAATGGGATTGCTCTGAACAGTTTGAAAGCAATTTTCCATAAATAAGTAAACATTCTTTTCTTTTAGAGGTGAAAATTGGGTCGGTCATGTGTGTGACCACTCAAAAAGCCATTTTTAAATGTCTCTGTAAAAACATGATACATGTAGATGGGAAATGACTTTTTCTTGTCAAAGAAAAGGAAGTCTTTTTCATGTAAGAAACTGGTAATATAAAAAAAAACAATAAAATGTAATCTGATTTTCCAGCAATGAGGCAAAATTAGATGGTCACGTGTGTGACTGATAGTTTCACTTGACAAAGAAAGGCCCATAAACCACAACTTTGCCTGTGGATGACTTTAAAGAAAAGGTTGAGGTTTTGGAAAGGTAAAAAATAATTTGTGAGCTTTCTCACTTTTTATGTTAGTTTGGAAGATTATCGTAGTACGAATGTTCCCCTGAAAAGGATTGCTCTTCAAATGCCCTCACATTCAAAATATGACAAGAAACAGCTGAAATGTTCGGGCCAAACATTTGTGTTAGTCCCATAAACACATTTCTGTGTGCAGTGCATGTGACTCTTGGCAGGATTGAGTCAATTTCTCATCATTCTGGTGATTCCAAAACCTTACAGCATACACCAATTCTAATACGCTATACATGTATATAATCAAACTTCCCAATTGCTTTGAGACAGTTTCTTTCACAATTCAATCTCATGACCAGAACTCTAGTACTCAACTTTATCTTTAAGAGACTTCCTAGCAGTTTAAGTGCTGCTGCTGTCCTGCTTTTGAATAATTTGGTCAAAAATATGTATTGATGCACATACAATCCTGCAGGTAACTACCAGCAATTACCAGTGTGGTGTAATACACATGGAAGTGAAGAATAACTGGGGCTTGGAGGAAAGTGCCCTTGACATTAAGCAGAAAACTCCCCAAATGAAGAAAGAGACACTGCATACAAAATTCTAATAATAGGTTGTAAGGCCTTTTATGTGTGAAATTGATCACTAGTGTCTTGTAACTGCCTGTATATTTTTCTCACCCTGCCTCTACTTCTTGCTATTTGATACTTTTTTGTGTAAGTGATTTATCTTTACCTCTTTCATTATCTTTTTTTTTCTTCAAACAGTTACTTTAGAAATGTGACAAACCTAGTATTAATTCAACATATTTATACATGTACATGTATATAAACATTAGAATGATTTTCAATTGATAAAATTATTGTTATCAAATATACCTCAATATCTTGAGAATCAAATCTAATACAATTAATTGCAAGTAAAAAAAATATTAGAAAAACACAAGAAACTAATGAATTTTCAAGTTGTGATTGGAAAGTATAAATTGACTATTAATGCCCATTCACTAGCATACATGTATCAGGCGAACACATAAGTCTTTGTACATTGGCTGAATTTGAGAGTACAGCGTGTCAGTAAATATTTTAGTAAAATTTCATTCATTCATTTTTTACACAATGCTGTATGATTAAAGGCCAAGTCCACCCTAATATCAAGTTGATTTGAATAAATAGAGTAAAATTAAACAAGCATAACAGTGAACAGTTTATTGAAATCGGATGTAAAATAAGAAAGTTATGGCATTTTAAAGTTTTGCATAACATGGACGGTATGCAAATGAGTGAACTGATGATGTCACACACTCACTTTTCCTCATGTATTTTATTATATGAAATATCATATACAGTATTTCAATTTTTTGCTTCAATAATGTAAAACATGGTTTGAATCCTTATGGAACATGTAAAATCATCATTATTGTAACTTATTTTGATACAAGGGAGAGATTCTTTATTATCACATTTATAAAAATTGAAATATTTGAAATTTCATATATAATAAACATATAATAAAATACATAAGGAAAAGTGAGTGTGTGACATCATTGGTTCACTCATTTGCATACATGTACCACCCATGTTATGCATATCGCCGTTTCATGAAATAATGCAAAACTTCAAAATGCAGTAACTTTCTTATTTTACATCCGATTTCAGTGAAATTTTCACTGTTATGCTTGTTTAATTTTACTCTATTTATTCAAATCAACTTGATATTAGGGTGGACTTGGTCTTTAAATGCACTTCACTTGGCAAGAATTCTATCTAGCATGTATGCCTGGCAAATTACATTTCCAAACCTGCCCAAGAATGTCTTGATCTCTCAAACCACCGTCAATATTTCTAAGCTGAACTTAATGTCTGAAAGGTGATGTCCTCATAAAAATATGTTAAATGCAGGCATACTGACTATGAGTCAACTTTTGGATTCCATTTTATGTCTTTTATATTTTCCAGATTTAACACTCAAATACATGTACTAACAGAGTAGTCTATCAGTCTGATCTATTATTATATGAGTGTTAAATCTGGAAGATAGTGGGTGATTCGTTTGCAATAAATTAAAGATTGTCTACCATCACACCCATACATGTACTAGCGGCTTGCCACGGACAAAACATTTCTGTCATACATGTACATCTTCCAATTCCTTCAGTTACAGGGGAAGTTTGACAACCAATCTTAATGCCACTAGACAAAAAAGCCATTTTGAATTATTGCATTGATTATAGATAACCACGTTTTTTGACAATGGAATTCAGCTTTAATTTTCATAATATTTTATTACTTCAGATTGTTTGTGTGCAATGTGTTGTTGCATATTTTAATATTTGAATAAGCTAGCCACTAGGTCCTAAAGCTACCCACTCCGCAATTACGTGCAATGCAACACATATAAATTCGCCAAATTTCCGATGTGACGGAGCAATGAGAATATCATTGAGATTTGCCAAAAAGAAATAGTTAATTTCCTTTATTATTGGAAATCTTGGAGAAATTCTCGTCAGCTTCTAAATCAAGTCTTACATTAATTTTGTCGAACAAAACTTTACACGGGCATCGATACGTTTGCTACTGACATTCATTGTACGTACCTTTTCAATCTTTTATTTTTGATGTCCAATGACCACAGATTATTGTGTACCGGTAGCAATATAGAATGTGTATTCACCACCTGTACTGTACTGGTCCTTTCTGACCTACGAGTGCCATAATGCTCATCAATCATGATAATGAGTAGCCACACGGGCTTGTTGTTTTATAAAGAAGTAAACCCCCCACAAAAATCAGTGGGCAAGATTCATCTAGCTGTACGAGCTAATCCGTGGCTTATCAACATGGTACTGGCACACAGAGCTGTACACTGGATGCATATACTGTGTGTGGAGGGGGATATCAACAAAAAAATCTAGATCTAAATATCACCATTTCCCACATACTGTAAGCCACGCAAACCACCCTCGGAGTTTGCTAAAGGGGATACCTTCCAGGCTCAACTAAAATTGTAAAAATTGAAAATCGAATGAATAAAAAAGGCAAAAAATCCCACCTGCCGATTTTTGTGGGGTTTTTTGCCTTTTTTATTCATTCAATTTTTACAATTTTAATTGAGCCTGGAAGATAACCCCTTTAGCAAACTCCGAGGGTGGTTTGCATGGCTTACAGTATGTGGGAAATGGTGATATTTAGATCTAGATATTTTTGTTGATATCCCCCTCCACACACAGTATATGCATCCAGCGTACAGCTCCATGTGCCAGTACCAGATTGATAAGCCACGGAGCTCGTACAGCTAAGATTCATCCATTTCCACGTATGGTGAAAATTGGAAACCACCTTCAGAGTTTGCTAAACTCTTCCTCTTCCAGCCCATCTGCCCACTTCAACAATCGGATCATGAGAAACATGAAAAAATTAAAATTTATGGAGACATAGATGACGATACACTCACATTTATGCGAGGTTATTGGAGATAACCTCGACAATGTGGATTTAGATCTACTACTTAGCGTTCATGTGTAGCTTTCGCTGTGCGATTTTAGCATTACAAAGATGGCGAGATCGGCACGGGATGTGAGCTGTAGATGAACGAAGTACAAGGCAGTGCATCGCTGAGCGGTTCCAATGTGGCTTGCTAAATTTGATTGTGCCAATATCTTGCACACCGTCGCATGTATAAACGACAGTCTTTTTTTTTTTTATTTTTTTTTATGCCAAATATTTTTTGAGAATGAGAGATTTATCTTATGTCAAAAAATAGCTTTACCATATTGTTAACTTAGACAACAATATCACACCATGAAAATAATTTGTAAACTTGACTAATTATCAAACATCATCAACATCAACTTATCAAGTGAGATGACACGTCGACAAGGAACTAACAATAGTGTTTCACTTATTTAAATTACACAAAAATACACGTATGGGGCTGGGTACTAATATTTTACAAGTGTTTACCTCTTCGTTTCTTGTTCCCAGGCACTTCTTTTCGATCTTTCACCTCCTTCTTGAGGACTTCAGAGTTTCCTTTCTTCGTTTCTTTTCCCTTAAATACGATATCATCGTTAGATTGCCGCGGAATGCCACTTTGCAGACTAACGCCTTCTATTTTGCGACCTGTTGACGTCTGATCTTGCTCCGTGGAAGTCGCCATTTTGACTGTTGACGCTGCACGCGCTGCGCTGCATCGACATCATGAATATCCGGCCCCTGGATATATTGATCGCTTTATTTTTCTTTGTCCGCACTTTCCCTTACCCCATCCCCCCTCCCCTTCAGGGGAGAATCCAGAATTTTGTAAAAGAAAGGGCACAATATTCAGAAAAAATTTCTGACAAGCAAACAAAAAGAAAGAAAAGAAGAGAAGAAGAAGAAGAAGAAGAAGAAGAAGAAGAAGAAGAAGAAGAAGAAGAAGAAGAAGAAGAAGAAGAAGAAGAAGAAGAAGAAGAAGAAGAAGAAGAAGAAGAAGAAGAAGAAGAAGAAGAAGAAGAAGAAGAAGAAGAAGAAGAAGAAGAAGAAGAAGAAGAAGAAGAAGAAGAAGAAGAAGAAGAAGAAGAAGAAGAAGAAGAAGAAGAAGAAGAAGAAGAAGAAGAAGAAGAAGAAGAAGAAGAAGAGAGAAGAAGAAGAAGAAGAAGAAGAAGAAGAAGAAGAAGAAGAAGAAGAAGAAGAAGAAGAAGAAGAAGAAGAAGAAGAAGAAGAAGAAGAAGAAGAAGAAGAAGAAGAAGAAGAAGAAGAAACAACTTTAGGTAAGCCATAGACCCATGGGCACATTTTCGCGATGGGGGCTGACGTCTCTTGCCCGAATATCAATTCTGAGTTTCTCAATTATTGCGAGTTTAGTAAAGCGATCGAGCAAAAAAAAAAAAAGACACTCTTTGTATTGAAAATGTATATAGTATATAAATGTACATAATCGGGCACCTTCCTGCTCTAATATTTGGGCACGTCGCTGCCCGAATATGAGGCAGTGGTTGCCCGAATAATCCTCAGGGCGGGGGGGGGGGGGGGGGGCTAGTCTCTCTGTCTCTCTCTTTCTCTCTCTCTATCTCTCTCTCTCTCTCTCCTACCCTCTTCTACCTCTCTTTCTCTCAGCTCCATGCATCCCCCCGCCCACTGCGGCACTCTTGCACTCAGCAGTTTAAAGCAGAAAAGAAAGAGAAAGATAGAAGGAAAAGGGGGGGGGGGGGGGGGGGGGGAAAGGGGAGAAAAGGAAAACACTTTCGTTAACACAATTTTGGAGCCTTATTGAAAAGGCTGTTGATATAAATGGGGTATATTTGATTTGCCCGTGTCATCACAAGTGCTCAAAATGCAAAATTCCAAAGAATCCAAACTACAAAATGCAAAATTTAATGAACTTGTCCTGGAAGATATACATTTGGACTCACAATAATCATTTAACAACATTAAAATTGTACTCGATAATAGGCCTCAGTGCATGCGTTAAGCTTATTCTGATACACAGCCGATATTTATAATGAAAATGATAATGATAATGATGATGATGATGATGATGATGTTGGTGATGATAATGATAGGCCTATTCTATTTTCATCTACTGGTTTTAATATGGAAAGTGAATAGATTTCAGTAGAAAACCAGAAAAAAATTCTACCGGTTTCAATATGTAAAGTGAATAGATTCCAGTAGAAAACCAGAAAGAAATTCTACTGATTTCAATATGTAAAGCGAATAGATTCCAGTAGAAAACCAGAAAAAAATTCTACTGCTTTCAATATGTAAAGTGAATAGATTCCAGTAGAAAACTAGAAAGAAATTCTACTGGGGTATTTGATTTGCCCGTGTCATCACAAGTGCTCAAAATGCAAAATTCCAAAGAATCCAAACTACAAAATGCAAAATTTAATGAACTTGTCCTGGAAGATATACATTTGGACTCACAATAATCATTTAACAACATTAAAATTGTACTCGATAATAGGCCTCAGTGCATGCGTTAAGCTTATTCTGATACACAGCCGATATTTATAATGATAATGATAATGATGATGATGATGATGATGTTGGTGATGATAATGATAGGCCTATTCTATTTTCATCACAAATCGCACATCACCTGCCAATGATAAGAGAGAGAGAGAGAGAGGGGGGGGGGGGGGAAGGTAAGATTATATGACATACAATTGAATATATATATATATATATATATATATATAATTATATATATATATATATATATATATATATATATATATATATATATATATATATATATATATATATATATATATATATTTATTTATTTATATATATAAACTAAACTATAAACTATAATTATACGATATGTAGTAGCCAAAGGTTATTTTTAAGAGGAAGTCGGGTGTTAGTCATTCCTCCTTAACTTATGAGTGATATCTGTCGTTCAAATGAAATAAAAGCAGTTGTGAAATGAACATTTATCCATATCAAATCTTCTGATTACAAAGCGAATGGCGTTAAAACAGATATTTAATTTCATTCATCAGCATAACAGTAAAACAGGCTCTCGTGGAGGAAATACCGGCCTGAATTTCACTGAAACTTATCAATTTCCTGACTATACTGCATGCAACGCTGATAAATAGTGTCTATTACCAAGGTTGACAATAATACGGAGGTCGGCACCGTGACAAAAGAACTCACAGTTCTGTTGTTTGACCTGTAAAACGAGTATTGATACCACCACGGCAGTATTCGAATACACGCTTGGCTGATATTTTATAGCGAGGTTGAACAAATTCAGTATATAGGATAATGGCACTATTTTTATTGCTGTTAACATGAAAGCGCCGTAATGACAACACTGCTATTCTGAGCGCTCATCGAAAAACACCTTATTCGACACGCAAACAGGATAGCTTGAAACCAAGATTCATCGCACCTACGAATTGTTGGTGGTATTTTTGATAGATCTTCAGTCCTAAATGGCATGTACATGTATTCGTCATTTCTGACTCTATTCGTTGGATTGTCAGATTGATATAGTTAAGCTCAAACGAGAGGAATCCATGTTTGGATTAATAGACGTGTGACATGTAATTGACGATGACGGGATTACAGTCGGTAAGAGACATTAGGGAGTTTTTGCATCAGCAACGTACGCGGGATTCTAGGACGGAGATTAACAATTATTGCACATGACAAAGGACGCTTAGGCTTTCTTTGTCAAAAATGAAAGAACCGGAACGGCAATACCGTGCTAGATCAAGAGCGCACGATAAATTGCAAATGCATCGTTCTCTCTGAATCTAGGACGAAACTACTGTCCCGGTTCTTCAGTCTTCCACAAAGACTTTAAAGTTTAAGACGGGCGTCCTTTGTCATGTGCAATTGTTAATCTCTGTCCTAGAATCCGGTACGTTGCTGAACGAAAACTCTGTAATATTAATTTTATACCGCAGTCACACCTCCAAACCGACCACAAACCGATCGATTCAGTGCCATTCGGTGTAATGAAGAATAATTTGTTCGGTCTAGCTGTTGCCGGTCTACGGTGTCGGTCTCGCTGTTGTGACTAAGTGACAAAACATTTTGGAAGAAGGGAAAGATTTAACGCTACTGTCATTAAGTGAAGTACACTTTTTTTTCCTTCTATTTCCATTCCTGCACGTCTGAATGTCTGCTATAGGTCATAATCCTCTGCATAATAACATTTATACTGTGTGTATTGATATATAGATTTGGTTGTTTTGTTTACGTGTGTATACAGTGGTAACATTATCAGGCTGCGCAATGTCGTTTGTAACTATTATACGACTATAAGCAGGCGCGGATCCAGGACGCTTCAAAAAAAGAAAAGGGGGGGGGGGAGAAAACTTCCAGGAAAATGACAAGCAAGGCCCCCCCCCCTCCCCCCAAAGAAGGTTATCACATTCTTTAGGTGCTAACTTACTGAGAAGAAGAAGAAGAAAAAAGACTGGAAATAAGAAAGAAATAAAAGTTGGTAAAAACAGGGACAGTAATTTGTTCATTGAGTTTCGATACAACTACATAATTCAAGCAATGTAGAATTCCAATTATCATATTCCCCCCCCCCCCCTTTAAAGCGTTCTCCCACTTATTTTCTTATTTTCATTTGATGTCTATATAAGGCAAACTCCCCTAAAGTCGACTATCTTATACACTTTGTTTGTTTGTTTGTTTTTATTTCCGAAATCAGATAAAAATACACAAAAATATATTTACAATGATACGAAAACATGCATATAAATAACAATTCAAATCGGAGGAAAGCCCAATTCAGCAATGTTTATAGAACATTACTGTTCTTCCTTAGGGTCCTTTACAATAAAAATAATAAGTATACATAGAGCATGCAGAACAGAGACAACATATAATCATAAATAAAATTTAAAAAAGAAAGAAAAAAAATAAATACAAAATACAAAATAGAACAAAACAAAACGGAATTAGCACACACATGCATACACGCACACATACACAAAAAAAATGGTTATGCGAAAGTTTATTTAGAGTTTAAGGAAGAGTGTTAAGAAAAAATACTATTTATTAGGGTACGAAAGGATCTTAATGAGGTTGCATTTCGGATGTCTTCAGATAATTGATTATATTGTGTCACCCCCTATAGAAAAATGTTCTTTTGCAATTATTAGACTTTGGTTTAGGGAGATATAGATTATGGATGGAGCGAAATGAATAATTATACTTACGGTATTTAATATTATTGGACATATATGTCAGGGTGCAATTATTTAAAATCTTAAAATCATAGTCTAGAAAGTCCCAATTTAGAGTATCATGAACATGCTGATTTGATGTATGAGACTATGTAAGTATTGTAATATATGTTTTGGGACCAGGGGCGTCGCTAGAACATTTTGAATGGGGGGGGGGGGGTGAGTGACACCCAAATTTGTCGACAAAATGCTGCACCCTAATCTCCCCCCCCCCTCCACAAATAATATAAAAGAAAATCGCAGATGTGGAGATCTTGATCATACGGGCACATTTTCTCAAGGGGGGGGGGGGGGGGGGCTAACGCCTTTCGCCCGAAATATCAACTTTTCAATTTCTAAATTTTTTAACTTTTCATAGTAAAAATGTACAGAAGTTATATAGAAGTTATGATTATCTGTGAACCTAGCTTCCCAAATATTATGTGGATATTCTGGCACCTCGCTGCCCGACTATGAAGTGGTGGTTATCCGAATATCGGAACTTTGAAAATCCTCGGGGGGGGGGGGGGGGGGAGGGGGCAGCCCATTGCCGAAAGGGGACGCATTTTGCCCGAATATCAACTTTTCAATTTTAAATTTTCGTATTGAAAATGTACATAAGTTACATACACAAGTTACTTCATTATCTGGGAATCTCGCTGCCCAAATATGTGGATATTCATCTAGCACCTCGCTGCCCTAATATGAATATCAGAACTTTGAAAATCCTTGGGGGGGGGGGGGGCTGCAGCCCATTGCCGAAGGGGGGGGGGCACCTTTTGCTGGAATATTAACATTCAAGTGGCTAGTTTTTCCTTCTTTTTCTGTCCTTCCCTTTTCCTTTCCTTCTTTTCTTTCTGTTTTTGTTTTCCTTTCCTTTCCCTTTTTCTTTACTCTTTTCTTTTTTTCTTCTCCTTTCTCTTTTCTCCTTTTCCTTTTCTCTTTCCTCTTTCCTCTCCCTTTTTCCCCTCCTTTTTTTTTTTTTGCCGACAGAGGTGGTGCATTTGCCGACAGCAATTTTGTGTGTGTGTGTGGGGGGGGGGGGGTGTGACCCCTACCCCCCTCTATCGACGCCCCTGTTTGGGACCGTTACGTAGTACATCTGCGCATTTTTAGAAAAACAGAACAAAAATGTTGTGTGATTCTTCTTCACGGCTTTTTATAAAGTGACGAGGATCTAAATCAACTACATACAAAAGTGTACGTTCACTGTCTATTCTGAACAATACATAGTCATTGTTCGGGAAAGTGCGTTGTCCAAATATGCATTTCAATGTCACGCCATTTTCAGTTGTTATTTGGTTCATTTACAACGAAGGTATTTCCCCATTTTCCTCTTCCTTTTCATTCGTTCTTAGTGTGACTCATCTAGATCTGCACATACTGAATTTCAAGTAAACGGCTTTTTGAAAGTTGTCCATATCCAAAAGATGTAGAGGGTAACTTTCTATTTCCCTATAATCAATAATCACATTATCGTATCCCTCCTGTACACGGGCTTTGCTGTAGGTGCTGAGGTAGCCGTTTTGTATAAACCAGTTTTTAAAAAAATCACTGGGTTTGTTGCTACTTATCGATACATATGATTTATAGCTCATTAAAACTGCTCCCTTTCCTTTGTTATATTTTCCAGCTCCTAATGCTATAGCTATAGCATGAATGGACACAGAACAAATCATGGAAATTTAGACAATGGTCGAAAAGCTTTTGATTAGCCACGCAACACTGACTAGTACTTCCTATGATGATAATCAGGGGTAGATCCAGGCTTTTGTCAAAGGGAGGGGGAGTCAAATTTTACCTCCCCCCCCCCCCCAATTTAATAAGCATGAAAAGGATCATTTTTGTTGGTGGGGGTGTTTATTACACCCCAAAAATCTCTAAAAAGAAAGGGGAAAACAGAAGGAAATACAAAATTAAGGTTAAGGGGAAGGGGTACGGACCCCAGTGACCACCCTCTCTGGATCCGGCTATATGATGATGGTATTGATGACAAGGAATGCAAGCTTAAAGGGCAATCCAACCTTGGTAATGAGATGATTTGTGTAAAAGCAGAAAAATAAGAATAACAGGATGGTGAAAGTTTGAAAGAAATCGGACAAGGAATAAGAAAGTTATGGAAGTTTGAAAAGTGAGATCACTACATCTATGCTAATCTCAAATTGGCAATTTGGTGATTCAATTGTGACATTTTTGTGGACAACTCTCCCATTTGTCGTACACAAAAATATCATTAATTTGCGGATTTCTTCAATGCGCTTTTACCCTCGGAGCAGTACTCAAAATATATTGGAGATAGCATATTGTTATAGGTCCTCATGAAAGAAAAAGATCCTACTGAGTAATATATTTTTAAAAAAGGGACATTTTAGTCATTTTGTGTGTTGGAGCGAATGGGGGAGTTGTCCACAGCTACATCACAGGGACATTACCTATTCGGCCATTTTTTTTTTTTTTTTTTTTTTTCCTTGACAAAGATTTTATTCAATCATTCTTCAACGAAAGCACTTATTATAAAATTATCAGGTTTCATGTCATGTACCTATTCGGCCAATTTGAAATTCCCATATGTATAGTGATTACAACTTTCAAAAATTCATAACTTTCTTATTGCTTGTCCGATTTCGTTCAAACTTTCACCAATCTGCTTCTCTGAATTTTCCTCTTTCTTTCTTTCCAAGCAACTTGTTATTAAGGTTGGATTTCCCTTTAATTTTACCGACGCAATGTTATGTTTACCGACAGCATCACAACATCTCTAATGCTGTGATACTTTAATTTGAAAACTGAAATAATAATTACAATGATGTTTTACTTAACTGCTATGAAGTCAAGTACTATGCTTTTGGGTAAGCAACCGTGAAACATACAATTTTAAGTCCTATCCGAAGGAATGTGTAATTAATTTTGTAATCTATATGCCTTTATTACAAAAGGGCAATGTCTCGTCAACTTGATTTCGAGCCCGGGACTTGGAGTATAATTATGATCCTTTAAAAAATCTAGGTTTAATGCCTCCTCAGTTTTTTCTATAATGCGTACTCTTTTATTTTCATATCTTCCCTGCACATGCAGATAATCATGAATATCATGATGCCTACCGATAAACTTCTTCAGATGACTTCGTTCATTGCCTCATTATTAATCACACCTGCATGTTACGGACAAACGATGAATAACAAAAGTAAGAATATAATTAATTATAATGATGATGATAATGTTAAGAAATTATGATAATGACTGTATAACTGTTATCATGATGCGCCTTTCCAGTTGCTATTATGTGCACAGATCAAAGCGCCTTTATCATCCTAATCACTTCAAGTTCAAGTTCAAGTTCAAATTTATTTCAAGTGGATTTAATTACGAATAAAAACTCCAAATTAGTCTTTTTAGATAGAGAGAAACATATCTCTTGGTCATGTTGGTCAAGTATTTATACTCAAATGTCTTAGTCGAATGACCATCCCGTGTAAAACCTACCCCAGACAAACACCCTCTTATATGACCATGATTGCAACCGGACAACTTTAAGTTCTTACTATCACCAGATTTTGATCTTTCTCTTGTTAGGTAAATAATAATTCTCTGGTGGATCCAAGATTCTTTGACCGGCGGGGGGGGGGGGGGGGGGGGGGGGGAGGGGGGTACAAGTACGTGTCCAAAATCTCGGAAAAGCAAATGAAAATCGAGCACATTTTTGTATCTTTTACAAAAAACTTCTCAAACATATCAGTGGGGATGGGGGGGGGGGCGACCTCAATCCAGGTTCTCCCGTTTGTAGTTCACTAAAAGAATCATTAATTTTCGCCTTTTCCCTCGGGGCTGCGGTACTAAAAATTGTAGATATACTGTATAGCATAAAAGAAAAAGATCATACTGGGTATACATTTTGGAAAGAATTACATTTTAGTTACTTTGTGTGTTGGAGCAAATGGGGGAGTTGTTCTACACTGCATCACAGTAACATTATGGATTCGGCCGATTTGAAATTCCCATATAATAATATCTACAAATTTCCACATTCCAATTCATTCATGTCATAACTTCCTTATTGCTTGTCCGATTTCGTTCAAACTTTCACCAATCTGCTTCATTTATTTTTTCCTCTTTCTTTGAAAACAAAATGATCTAACAAGCAAACACATATGAAAACATCCCTTAAATATTCAAATCTGCAGACAAAGGTTAGAAAAATTCACTTTTTTCGAGAAAAAAAAATGAAAGGGGGTGTCACCCCAGACCCCTCCCAAGCGCCATCCTTGCACATAGAAAGGATTTTTAAAAGACTTTCATAGTTCTAAAAATATGTCTGAACAACTGTGTTCACTATCAGATCCGGCAGGACAATGACATAATGACGTCTTATCAAAGTATTAACTAAATTCTTCACCAGACTGATGCATAGTTTTTACTTAAGCAACTATTAGTCAATGAAGGCATTTTGTCTAATCTTTTAATCTATTTTCTTATCAAAGAAAGTAAAATCAACATCTCGCTTTTTATTCCCTTTGTGAAAATGGTAACAGGTTCATCAGACAATCAATTAGACCCTCCACCGGATACATATTGTAAGTAAGCTTTATTGTGTCATTGTGATTAAAAAATATCTTTCCAACATTGCAACCATGGTATGGCCAACCCTATTAGAAATATTACTTGTTGATAGTTCTTCATTTATCACTTTGTCGACGCAATATTATATTTGAAACTTAAGTTATTATTAATTTACTTTGTAATAAAAAAAGTGATAATGGTGATTTTTTTGGCAGTGTTGATTTTGGTGATGTGAAGATGTTAAGTTATTTTCAGTACTTATACCTTCTTGGTGCAGGGTACCCCATGTACACGGACACTAAGTAATCGTGATTAAAATTCGAAATCATTTGTGATTCATAATTATTATCATCACACTAAAAAAGAAGGAAAAAATCCATAAAGTTATGGCTGTTCAGAGTGACTGTTTTTTGTCATAATCATGATTTTTTTTTTCCTGATGACAGTATCATTTTATACTGTTCAAGCGTTCTTTGTTTCATTCTCTATTTCTAACACAAGTCTCGGATACGCTGATCATAGTGTTGTCAGTCTTTGCTGCTATCTTCTTCATCGTTCTATTCATCATTCTCTTTAGGATAATGTAAGTATTTAATTCAAGATTAAACAAACAACAACAACAACAACAAAAAAAGAAAAATATTTTCAAATATATGAAAATACTTGATACTTGATATTTGATAAAGCTACAGGATGCGCGTGCCCCCCCCCTCCCCCGTCGAATGGCGAGAAAAAGGGGGTGGGAAGGATAGAAAAAAAAGGGAGAGCGGGAAGCATCATGAAAAGATGACGCGACCCCCTTTGCACATGCACCCTCCCTTTTCTCGACGGCCTTGTTCTCTCGTGTTAGTCAGTCCGGTGCCCCCCTTCCATGATATCAGTGTCCCCTCAATATCTAGACGCACGCTACGCCTCTGTACGAATAGGTCATGGATTAAAGGGAATGTTAGGTTCTGGTAAAGGTGGTAGGTAGTTTGTAAGCATTCTCATTCTTTTTGCTCCTATGCGAAAGAATATCAGAGTAACAATGTCAAATAAAATAGGATCGCTCTTGAAGTGTTCATTTCAAATGATTATGACTAGAAATCGTTTACAACTTTTCCCCGAACTCTGACCACATGCTGAGTAGTTCATCATGTTCATGTACTAATATCAGGGAGGGGGGGGGGGGGGCGTTCCATCAAGTGTTTTTGTCTGTGATGTTTACCGACAAATTTGCTCTCAGCCAATCAGGTGCAAGGATTTCAGTAGCTTATAAAAGTTACTGCAACTTGTCATTGATGACAAGTTTTATGAAACAGGGCCCAGATATCAAGTGCTTGTTGCTGTTTATGATTTTCAGCAAGATTTAGTTATAATTGTTGATGATTCCAAGACCTCATATATATTATATATATACATAAATCCGAAGCTGACAGAATTACCTATAATGATTCAGAATAACTTCTTTATAGTTTCTTTCACTTTGCAATTGCATGACCCTCACTCAGAATCATCTTTTCTAAATGGTCAGAAGCTGAGTTCTGATCATGCGATTACATTCTGAAAGAAACTGTCTGGAAGCAATAGGAAAAGGTTGATCATATCTAAATAAGAATTTGGTGTATATTACTGTCAGGTTTTTGAATCATCAAAATGGTAAGAAATCAACCCAAACTCGCTCAAAAGCACGTGCATCGCACACAGAAATGGGTATATGGGACTGCACACAGATGTGGCATGAATGTTCGGCCCGAACACTTCAGCTATTTTTCGTCATATATATTTCGAATATAAGGGAGTTTGAAGAGAAATCCTTTTTCAGGAGACATTTCTACCATGATGTTCTTCCAAACTGACATAAAAGGAATAAGAAAGCTCACATATTATTCTTCACCTTTCCCAGAACTCAACCTTCCCTGTAAATCCCCCCAAATGCCAAGTGCCAAGAGGAATAATTTTTTTCTCTGCTATCAGGACAAACTAGAACGGAAATGAAGGGTGATAATGTAATTTTGCATTTAAATCACTGCTGATATTATTTTATTTTTTCCTTTTTCTTTTTCTTTTGTGTTTCAAAAAGGTACAAAGTGGAGACAAGCCCCCCGCCGTTGCAGCAGCGACATGGCATCTCGGAAAGCAGGAATATACGGCTTGAAAATGTCTCGCTTTAAACGTATTAAAACGTTAGGAGCAAAAATGAACGAGGAAGAAAGACTTAACTAAATCTGACAGATACTGACTGCCTTCACGTCTGCCAGCACGTTCGGCAGCAACGAAGTCTTCTATGTCTGAAGCTAGTTTTTGAGCAGTAGCTCAGTAGTGATTTAGGATCTTCAGGGGCGTCGCTAGAACATTTTGAATTGGGGAGGGGGTGTGACACCCAAATTTTCCGATAAATTTTTAGGGTGCCGCTCCCAAATTTGCCGACAGAAATGCTGCACCCTAATCTTCCCCCACAAATAATAATAAAAGAAAAAAAAAATCGCAGATGTAAAGATCTTGATCATACCGGCCCATTTTTACAAGTGGGGCTGACGCCTTTTGCCCGAATATTAACTGTTCAATTTCTAAATTTTTGCGAGCGAAGCGACCTTCCAAAATTGTTTAAACTTTTTTGTAGTGAAAATGTACAGAAGTTACATAACCGAAGAAAGATTGAGCGACCTCGCTGAGGATCTTCATCAATCTTTCTTCGTGAAGCGTCGCTATCTGATTACATATCTTACTTGTTTGAAAGTTCTCAGGACTTTTGTCGGCAACATAATTATATCTACCGTTGTCGAAAATGTGGGGACCTATTTTTTTCTTGCCATCTGTAGTCCTATTGGGGCTGTACAAGCGAGTGATGTTATCATGTTCTATTCTCATACCATGCCCGATTGACCTTCACCGTCTTCTTGCAAGGACCGTTCCCATAAGATCTCTAGAAGGCATCAAGCGAGTAGTCCATCTTTGAGACGGTGTTTGGCCAGAATATCCTAATGAGGACATAAGTGACAGATGTTTTTTTTTTCATAGAAAGGACATGGAAGAAGAATTGCTTAATCGGACTGAGGCGTCACTCGTTGTAAAGGAGGGATTGAGCGGTTTCATCGTTCGAGAGTGATTTGAATACTGTTAAAAGAAAGAGAAGTCTAATTAAATTAATGTAGAGAGAGATCTTATTCTAGTCTATATAGCGAGGTATGCAGCCTCTGAACTTTATACATCGCCGTGACAATTTTTTTTTCTTCAAAAAAGACTTTTGTATATATTTTTTTACAATTATGTTTGTTCGATATGTCTCCATCTCCATGTTCAGTTGTTCTGTTTTCGTGATGTTCGTTTGGAAGTGGAAAATAAAGTTCAAATTCAATTTCGGGGAGTCACAAGGGGAGGCCATACTCCTCAACTCCTACACAACAATGATGTGCGTCTGTTCAAAATGGGGTGTCTTTCCTCCTATAAGAGCAATATAACATAGTCAGCCAATTGCTTTGAAGAGGAGCAGAAAATTGGAGAAACAGATTAGTCTATGAAGTTTGAACGAAATTGGATATTAGGATAAGAAAGTTGTGTAATTTTGAAAGTTAATCACAAACTGTGTGGAATTTCAAATTGCAGTCACATCAGTTAAGCCCGACTCACACTGAGGCGTCACTTCGATTGCGTCAGTATGCCTGCGCTAATGGAGCCTGTGAAGGTAATTGACCCATGCGCCAGTCATTAAAAGTATTGGTTGCACTGTTCATTTTGCAATCACATTTTAACGATATCACTCTTTCGTGACGAGCAAAAGACCGTACCAGTCACTAACGAGTTCCTATAAAGGGACTTGCACAATTGGTCGTGCGATCGTTTGCGACTATTTGGTCACAATGCATAATGCACACAATCGCAAAGGTCGCAAACAGTCGCATCACCAATTGTGAAAGGGGCTTAACGTCAGCAAAATGACGCCTCGTATATGAGGCGGGCTTTATATGTATATGTTGTGTAGCAGGGGCTGATCCAGGATTTTGTAAAAAGGGGGGGGGGGCACACAAATGCAGGGCTGTCAACTTTGTGGAACTGCTTGGAGGGAGAGTCGTATTTTTTTCTTCTCGCCAGCCCTCCAAAAGTCGCTCAGTGGGGGTGGGGGGGGGGGGGGGGCGGTGGTGTGGAGATTTTTTTTTTTGCCCCAGCCCTCCAAAAGTTGTTCAGTGAGGGGGGGGGGGGTTATCATATTTCATGGGGGTCCAGTTTTCCTCCATAATTCTCTAACAAGAAAAAAAAAAGTTTCTCAGTTCTAAAGGGGGGGGGGGGGGGGACAATAAAGAAAGGGGGCACAATGTATACTTTTCTTACAAAGGGGGGGGGGGGGAGGGCACGGGCCTGGATTTCCCCCCTAAGTCCGCCACTGTTGTGCAGTCACACTGCGTTGCGTACATTGATCGCACTGTCCAATAAACTTGTGATCATTAAATAATTCAGAAAGAAATGAATTTATTGATGTTGCATGCTAACCAAAGAAATATAGTTATGAATGTAGACGTGCATCTGGTCTTGAAGGGCAGTGGTAGAGCATTTGTACGCGAAATATGTTTTTGCAGGAGTGTTGATCAGTCATGGGGGCAGAGTTGCCCCCCTCCCCCCATTTCGGAAGAAGGATTGATGCCTCTGTGAATTTACCAATTTTGTATGATTGTATGTTATGGGCATAGTTTGTCTCTTACCCCGAGAAAATTGATAACCTTATTTTGGCCTATCACGCACAGATCCCCAAATATCTGAAAGGATATCCTTTCACTATAATGAAAACTTGATGAATGTGCGATGACTTTGAAGTATAACATATTTTGAGTGCTGACAATGCTACAAAAGTAAGTGCTCAATTATCATTTCGATACGCGCGAGACCTAGTGACAATCATGATTTAACCCTTTCGAGACAATTGACCACATTTTGTGGTTTGGCTCAATAACTTTTGATTCAGAGCTCTAAAAAATATACCAGATGCATGGGTAGAAAGAGTAGAAATTTCTACACACATTGTTTCCATTTTTGTTGCATGACCATATTGCGTTTGATGCCAGGAATTGTTAAAATGAGAATAAGCTAAAAAATCCTTAAATTGGCAACACATTGAGAGGTTCAAAATCACTGTTTTTTTTAAAATCAAAATTGGCAATTTTTTCAACTTTCGACTAAGTTTCTAATGATGTATATTGTTTTCAAAGACAATACATTTTGTTAGAACCATGTAGCACTAAAAGAAAAACATTAATGTTGCCAATTTGAAGAACAAAATGTGATCAATTTACCCCTTAAATAATTCCTGCCCTGAAAGGGTTAAGGGTGATCTGAAAATAAACGGATAGATGAATAGACAAATCATGCATGGGTCGGAGTATTCTATTGTGTATTGTAGGTGTGATACAGGTACATAATTTTGCAACAAACTCATGAATAATAATATCGCTATCGACCTGACTTCATTTGTGGAATTTTGTTTTTGATACCACACCAAAGCCACAATTTACCTATGTCAGTATCTGAGTAAATATAAATGTCAAAATATATTCAGGTGATGGTTGATTGTGTTAAAGCACTGGAGCGCCGACAGCTCTCTGTAGTTCTCATGCATGCAGGGGGGGGGGGGGGGGGGGGGGAGAAGAACAATTTCGATGAATCATACATAATTGCTATTCTTCCTCAATTTTCGCGGTGAGGATCGGATGGGGGCGCTGTTCACGCAAAATATACCTACTCGATTTTACGACACCTGCCCCGACGACAATACAGGGGCCGCGGAGCGTCTTGGAAAAGTGAGTTGGGGGGGGGGGGGGGGGGGGGGGGGGGAGAGGGGGGGGGGGAGGGGGGGGGGCGCGCTGATTTGATTTCTCTTGAATAATGACAATTTTGCACCCTTTTGCGGGTATTTCATGAGTTAGGAGTTTTCGAGAGAAGGGAGAGGGGAGAGAGAGAGGGAGAGCGCGAAAGAGAAAGGGAGAGGAAGAGAGAGAGAAAGAGAGAGAGAGAGGAAAAAAGGGTGAGAGAGAGGGCGGGGGGGGGGGGGGAGGAAAATGGGGATATTAAGAGTGAAAAAAAATTATTACTTGTCAACTCCTTTTGATAGTCTATAGCCATCACTGTGGAATCTTTGAATGAAAAAAAAGAAAGAAACGGGTAAAATAATTTGGATAGCAATACTGCTTTTTAGGTTATAGAAATCAACTAAGTGGAAGTGAATCTAAAAAGAGGCTACTTCTTGATGATACGAAGCTCAATGAGTGAATTGTTCCAAGAGTGAAGGTATAGTGAACAGCCCACTGGAATTTTCAGCATGAAAATATTTGTAAAGGTCTTGTGAGTCTGTTGCTCATATTTTACATCATATATATACGGACAAAAAATATTCTTGAATTAACGGAATTGCCCATTAAGAACAAAAAAGAAAAGAAAGAAATTTTCTATATTTCTACATCCAGTATTCTGCAGTGTAATCACGTGAACACAATGAGCTTACCTGATTCGACAATACCTTTCCTTGGCGACGGTACGGTGCAAACTTGGGCTTTCCCTAAATTCTAAAACGTCAATTATAGAGCACTAACTTTTTACTCTGCTCCAGTGCGCAAAATATCATAATAAAGTTCTCATAATATGCTTACTGGTTTGGTACAGATTGAACATTCAAGATTGTCTGAAAATTCCTGAAATAATACAAGTTGTGACACTTTCTCTGTTGAAGTTATGAGGATTATTTTTTCTTTAGAAAGAAAAGCACGGATCAATTAACACTCTACCTTTCGAATATGGGGATAAAACTATAGTCCCCTCCCGTACATTGGTAACCAGGGGCGTAGATAGCGCGCGGGGGGGGGGGGGGGGGGGGGGGTGGTTATGGGGGATTTATCCTTCCATGATTTTAGGTGGGGGAGGGGCATGGCGTGTACAATCAACCCTTAGAATTCGGTGGAAAAAAGAGCGAAAGTATAGCAATTATGATATGCAATGCTAGTTATAAAAGTAGTAACCATATATACCATGCACTGAGAGGCTCCATTTGAAATTATGGATTCTCTGAGGTGACTGGCATAGCACTATAGAAACTATGCCAGTCACCGAAAAATCCATAATTTTAACTGGTGCCTCGAAAAGAGTGCATAGCATATTTGATTTATATCCTACAATCTTAGTAAGCCTGGGTAGATAAAAAATAAAAACTAAATGTAGTATCTAGACCTACATAAACTGAGAGGCTCACGCACAAACATTATCGCGATGCATTCTCGATAGCTTCGAAATATCCAGAACGATCCAGAATAACAAAAAAAAGGGACGTCAAAGTCATGTATATAGCGAAAAATATTCGGAGATCTGACGTTACGTGATATCCATTTTTCCTTCATGATGAAAGTATTTCATGTCACGTGAGACATTCCTGGCCAATCCTTGCACGAGAATTTTACGATGAAGCATACAATAATAATTATAAGAACCAGAATATCAATAATTATTATCATGATGATAAAGCTTGGACGTAATTATCTAGTTAATCATAACAAGGTTTAAGAGGTAAAAACTATCTTGCGTCGTTGTAAATTCGTTATTCAAAGTTCGTTATGCAAAGGATCGTTATTCAGAGTTTCACCACAATACTGTAGGATATTCCGTCGGTTTGGAGGTACCTTCATATGACTTGAGAAAATGTTGAAACGCTCTGTGTCGCTCCACTTCCTTACAAATCACGGGATGGGAGATAATTTTAATAGTAACCCGCCTCCACTTTCAGGAGAAATGCAATTATAACACCGTACAAACAATAATATACTAAAGAAATTATCTTCATTCACGTTTTTCTTTTCCCGCCGAGCATGTCCTCAACCTTTCCAAATTAGCAGTAGGTTGAATCATCCATGACATTTGCTAGACACCAGGGCGGAATCTGAGGGGGGGGGGGGGCACGTGCCCCGGGCGGCACTTGAGGGGGCGCTAAAAACGCAAAAGAGAAAGGGGATAAGAAAAAGAAATATTGTGGTCCTCAATGATTATACACCCTTAATCCAGTGTAAATTGCATAAGAATTAGTGTTTAAATTAGTGTTTTAAAGATGTTCAACATGATAATTTTTCTAAAGCTCGGTCGCTTTGCTCCCTTGCATATGTTTCTTCAGGATCTCCTAATACAGGACTTAGTTCATATATATGTATATATATATATGTATATAATATAGCGTTTTTTAAGGGTTCAAAATTCGAAATTTTCTAATCCCCTTTTCTTTGCTCGAAAGCATATAAGTTTCATTAGGGTCTTGTTAAATGAAGAATAAAGTGCATAAGGTAACATTAAAAGTTCGAAAAAAATGCCAATTTTCGTTTACCTCCCTAAATTTCTCGAAATATGTTTCGGTTTATTGTTAATTCTGCGCTCCGAACAAAGGAAGAATTTAATGGAATGATAGTGTTTTCTAGTGTTCAGTATTTGAAAGAAACTCCATCGCTCGGTTGCTGTGCTCTCTTCCGACTTTGTTCTAAGGGTAAAATGCTTAGGAAATTGCGTTTACCTGAGGGAGAAAATGCAAAAATTTCTACCGCTCTTTCGCTTTGCTCCTTCTCTTGGTTTTCCTCAAATTTTGGCTACCAACCCGGGTTAAGTGCATAAGAAAATATTTTGACGTAGTCCTGGAAGTTCACAAAATCAGCCATTTTGAAGCAATTTTGCCAATTTGAGGATCCCCATAGAAAGTAAAATGAGACTTTTCAAACTTCCATAACTCTCTCATTTTTTAACCAATTTTAATGAAACTTTTTGTAAAGTGCTTCTCTGAATTTTCACTTTCCAATAACATTGATACTCTCCTTGGGTTTTGGTTTCCTTTAAAGCGGGATAAACCACTCATAGCGGCATTACTATACTTCGTGTGTATACTCTTGGACGGTCATACACCTCAACACTTTCAAACACCACTGCACAAAAGTCACCAACATTCACTCAAAATCGGCATTGAATTTACAAATACTGACACCAACATATCCATGAATATATAATTAATTCAACTCACCGATATTGGAAAAAATAATTCCAAAAATGAAATCCGTAATTTACTGTCAGTTCTGACGAAAGGGGGTAATCGGAGTCATCGTGTACATTTTTTTGGTCGCCGCAAGCGCTGACATCTCCCACCCCCCCCCCCCCCCCAAGAATAAAAATAAATTTGGTCATCAAAAATTCGGTCCCTATCGCGCACACGTAGAAGTCCCGATTTTCCGTGTGCGCGATCGTAGAGATCCTTGTGCGCGATCGTAGAGATCCTTGTGCGCAATACCGAGTTTCTTTAGGAACAAAATTTTTATTGACCGGATTTACTAGTCTAAAACATCGGCGGAATGAAAACAACATGCGATCGCGAAACAAATCGGCGGGGATTTCTTCGGTTTTGGACATGATTTGACTTTGGTTTTTCCTGGAAATATAAGAAGTTCTTCCCAACGGCCATTTTAAGGTTAGAGTGAGGTTTTTAAGAGCTCAATTTGAAAGGAAGTATTTAAAATATTTATCTTATTTTCCCCCATACATTTAGTACATGCGATCGAAAATGAGTAGTATCTTTGCATTCGTCGCGCTTAGTGGTCAATACGACCACTATTACTTGGTGTGGGATAAACATGGTTTGTACCAGGGGCGGATCCAGGATTTCGTATAAGGGGGGGGGGGGGCACACAAATGCAGGATTGCCAACTTTGGGAAACTGCTTGGAGGGAGACCCATATTTTTTTGGTCTCGCCAGCCGTCCAAAAGTCGCTCAGTGGGGGGGGGGGGGGGGGGGGGGGGGGGGGGGGGGGGGGGGGGGGGGGGGGGGACGAAAAAAAAAAAAATTTCGCCAGCCCTCCAAAAGTCGCTCAGTGGGGGGGGGGGGGGGGGGGGGGTATGGTGTCCACTTCACCTCCATAATTCTCTGACAAGCAAAAAAAAAAAAAAAAAAAGGTTTTCTGGTCGAAAGGGGGGGGGGGCACAATGCATTGTTTTCCCTCAAAAGGGGGGGGGGGGGCACGGGCCGGGATTGCCCCCCCCCCTAAATCCGCCACTGGTTTGTACTATTGAGCTAATAAGTTTAGGTGGGGGAGGGGGGAATTCACATGTTTGCCCCGGGCGCCACAATCTCTAAATCATACCCCGAACAATTTGGAACCTGTCTACGCCACTGTTGGTAACGGACACCGTAAGATGTCTATAAGGTTGTGAGGTATCTCAGTGAGCTAAAGTACACTCTTGTCACACCGTTATGGACATTAAACGTGACTGAAATCAAACGTGATTAGAATCAATGTTATCGGAAGAACGAAGATGTGCCGTGTCCAATCGCTCATTTCGCATGACCCTCTTCACGCATGATGTCCTCATTATGAAATATCTCGAAGCGTTTTTTTCTTCCAAACTGAATGGACACTGAACGGGATTCAAATCACGCGTGATTGTAATCAGACTTGATTAGAATCAATTGTGATCGAAAGCATGAAGAAGGATCACGTCCAAACGCTGATTTCGCATGACTTTATTCACGCATGATGAGTTGATGACCATACATTATGAACGATCTGGAAAATTTTTTTTCTCCTCACACTGAACGCGATTAAAAAAAAAATTATCTTAACTGAAATCAGTGATTAGAATCAAATGGGAATCGAATCAAGATACCTACTTGGAAAAATACTGTATGTCTAAGAAAATCTATAACGCAAACAGGCTTATTTCATTACTTTATAAAATTGACCTTCATTGTAAAATATTCAGTAATTGATCATTCTTTTTTGACGGTAAGTACATGAGCGTGAATATTCGGGCGTTAAAAAATTGACAAAGCCAAGAGATATGATTAAAATGCATAACAATAATCGGCTTACAAAGGACATGTGGCCATGAAATTATTGAAAGGTGTTTTGTGTTTGACGCGTAAAATGTAATTATGATTATTCACGTTGCTTCCATGGCCCTGGAAGTCCGATGATACGTCATTGAACAATTTGTATCCATTGTGTCCATCAGTGGGGTAGCTATACGGGTGGCACAAAAGGGCATGTGCAACCATCGAGGGGTGAAAAAAGAAGGAAGACAGGGAAAGGAAAAGACAACGTGAAATGAAGACGATATACGACCCCCTTATTCACCCACCCTCGCTCAATCGTCTTGCTCTCTCATTTCATTTAAGTAGCAAGTCTGAGGGTACCCATGGCACTAGTGTCGCCTCAATCGATGAAACTACGCTACGCCGCTAGTGTTCATGGTTGACTGGTGAACATAGTGACAGCTTGTTACAAATAACCATCTACCAACTATCTGAAGCAGACAAGGCACCAAGCAAGCAAGTAAATGCACCACCAGATTCTGTGTTCACTCAAAAATGGCTAGTGGAATCAGTGGAAAACGGTTCTTTATCAGAACAATTGCTTATTTGGGTAAGTAGATATCATAATCAATGATCGGAATTATGGCAGCAACTTCCGAATTTGTTAATAAGTAGTGTTCTTTTAGGCGAAGAAGCCGCTGGTTTGAATGCTCTTAATTTTATGACGAATTTGACGGACAAAAAAATGATTTGTGAAATGGGCTGGGAAAACCCACAATCAAAACGTTTTCACTTTTTTCATTCATTGCCAGAAATCATATCAAATGCATCAGTCTTTCAAGGGCTTGTATCTTTTTTTTTTTGTATTTTTGTTTTTATTGAAAAAGAACACAAGAATATAACGTATTTACAATGATATCGTATGCATAAACTATTAAAAGACATAAAGCAACTTAAGACAAGACAAGACAAAACCCAAGACACGCCACAACACATGACAAGACAAGACATACGGACAAACAAGAGATACATGACATGACAATGCACAACACCACAGGTAACAATACAACACAACACAACAAAAATGTCTCTCTGAAGATAAGAACAGCAGAGACCCACCATAACCATGGTAACCGGGACCATAAAAAAGACTAATGCCCAATACACTGATGGCATAATAAACTGCAAATGAAAAGTGCTCAAGTTTCATCAATAATACATCTAAAATCTTTACAATCCCAAAAAGGCAACGCTCTGTCTAGGGGCCGGTGGGGCTCTGCTGTAAACCCATTATTCACAAAAATAATAGAAGTAAATCAACATAACTTGTCACTGACAGTAAGTATCACGGCAAGAGGGAGCGAAATGTATCAAAGCTCAATTAAATAAATGAAATCGACCATTTTCTAAAATGTGAGGTTAATTTCCCCCTTTTCTCTGATATCTTATACTCGATATTTTGTTTCATTTTAACAAAATTAATAAATGATTGAAACTTTAAATCTACCTGTTGAAATTTGCATCGAATGATATAAAATTTTAGACACAGGAATAAAAATGTAATACACCTGTCATGTCTGCTCCCAATGTCAACACCAAATAGATAGCTAAAATCTGAATATATAGTCTCATTGATCTTGACATCAATAAAATCAGAGAGCTTCTTCCACATAGGGGCAACCTCTGTACAATCACAAAATATATGCTTCAAAGTTTCAGGAAACTTATTACAAAAATGACAAAGTGGTGAATCACTTCTACCTATTTTATATAAGAAAGCATTTAAGGCTACGGCATTATGAAAAACTTTGAAATAGAAAGACCTTAACTGGGTATCCAACGTGCTCATAAAATTGTTTTTATGTATAGCGTACCAATCAATTTCATTTCTGTCTAAACCAAAACAGTCTTCCCATTTATTTTCAACTTTCTTTCGAGGTAAATCATCTGTATATAATTCGCAACAAAGAATATGCAAATCTGGGTACTTTGCTTTTTTTTACCAACTCAAAAACAATCTTATCAAAAATGTTCTCATTGACATCTTTTCGGTTTAAAAACCAATTCATATATAAACCATTCATCAGGGAATCATATTTGCGACGATCTGTTATAGGGATATTATATTCGATTACTAAATCTTCAAAAGTCTTCACAAAATTGCCACCCCTATAAAGATCAGTGACATACAGAATTCAAGGGCTTGTATCTTTAAAAGTCATTTTACATTTGATTCTTCAATAATTTTCAATAATTTATTTGGAATAATTTTCAGTAATATGTCTTAGATATTTTTAAGCTGAGGGTGTTCGATCGAATTTTTCCCCCAACGTTATATTTTCTATTTTTGTTTTTCAAACTATTAAAAAATGAGAAAACAGTGACTTTTGTTTCTAATTTTTTTAAGCCCAAAAGCTCTGAGCTAACGTGAAGTATTCTTAATTAGACTGCAATTTGAGAGAAACAGTTAAATTGGTTTAAAAAATTCCAAGGGAATGCAGCGACCTAGCAATAGATTTTTTGTTTTTAATTTTGAACATTCCTTTTCAAGTAGATTAGTCTACTTCTGGACGTTAGTAATGATTTTGTCCGTAAAACCCTTGTGTGCGTATGCGAGGGAGCAAAGCGACAGAGCTATAGAAAATGTTTGCCTTTCAAACCATGGGAAACACAATTTCTTAGCATTTTGTCCTTAACAGCTTTTACTAAACAGTCGGGTCTCACAATTATATATATATATATATTTATATATATATATATACATATATATATATATATATATATATATATATATATATATATATATATATAAATATGTTAAGGTTTCACGTATCGGCTCAAACAAATTCAAAGAAAACTGCTAAAAGCGTTTGTAATGCATTGTGGCCAATTTTATTTTTCTACTCAAATTTTCGACGCTCCCTGGCGTCTTCTTCAGGAGAACAATAAATGATAAGGTATCATACAAATAATTGAAATAGTTATAGTTATATATATATAGTGGGATGAATTCAAACCAAAGATGACGCAGGATACTCAGGAAATTTAAGCTTTCGTCTTTCGACTTCTTCAGAAATTTATTCTGTCGTAAACAGAAGTGATGTCAAGGTCTTGTTGAATTCCTTGAATATCCTGCGTCATCTTTGGTTTGAATTCATCCCACTATGTTCTATATCACCCAAACCAAAGCGAATGGTAAAAGTAGACTCAACATCATCACATTGGGTGATTTCAAGTTTGGTGTTGGTGTTGGTGTTGGTGTTGAGAACGTGAATTGGGCTGCTGATTCTAGCCCCAACACCGAATTCGGGTTTATAAAAATAATACCAAACACATTACTGATAGCTCAACACCTAGTGAAGTCAATCCCAGCACCAGCTTCATTTCAGGTTCGGTGTAGTGGCTGGTGCTAGTTTTGCCCCAACACCAACACCAGCTTTCAACACCGAACTTGAATTCACCCATTATATATATATATATATATATATATATATATATATATATATATATATATATATATATTTGTGAGAAATGTAAATGAGAGAATATCATTTCCACAAGAGTTGCCTATAAGCGGTTGTATATGTTATTTCCTTACAATTATATATAATATCTGGGGGGTGATTCACTAACTGGAATCGATATCATTCCTAAAATCAATTTTCGGGATTGATTTCATTCCCAGCTTAAAATTAATTCCACCTTACTGATTCACTAAATCGCTTTTAGGATGGAATCAATTTTATCATGAATATATATGAGCGCAAATGAATATTTACGAGCGCACTCATTCCAACCAATCAACGTACTCAAATTTCAGTCACCGCCCCTCAGTTACCCGACCTAATTCTCTACTTAGCGCGTAGCTAGTGCGCGTTACCTAGCTACTGCATTAATTGCGCGCATGCATCGACTGGCTGGACATACACAGGGCTAGGGCCTATGGCTAGGGCAACGAACGTAGAGGGCGTCAACACTTTGCAGTGTTGCTATCACTGACCTCTAGAGGTCAGTGGTTGCTATTAGGAAGGTTCACTTCTTACGCGCATGCAGTTGAAGTGCGCGCACATTTTGGTAGGCATGCCAACGAAACCATAAATCGAAGTAATACAATGACGGATTGATAACGACATGAAGACAAAAGGAGATACTGTGAAAAGATACAGATTTAGAAAAAAATATGTGATGCAAGAATATATTATTTGAAACATTATTCTATTCATGATATCATGTAAATTTTATCTCTATAATCTATAACCTTACCGTAAATAGTCATCTTTGTGATCAGTGATTGTACCAGTGTGCTAAATTCATGACGTTTTCGGCAAGCTGATTTTGTGACCACTCGCAATGCATTTCGGGATAGGGGTAACCTCTCCCTCGCTGCGGGCGTACTGCTGAAATTAAATAAAATCTATTCGCTGATCCATCAAAATGCGGTATCAATGAATGCGTCGTCTGCTGAGCTTGTTAACGGTATATACCGTCTAGCTAGCGTCAGCCTAGGCGGCTGGGAAGGGGGCAAGGCGAGGGAAAGGTACCGAGCGCCATACCATCTCGCTGCACTGGACGTGCCCGAGGACGTCGCGGTGCTGTGCTGTCAGGGTATATTTCATAATTTATGATAACAGCTAAACACATCCTTAAAACAAAACAAAACAACGTTAAAGGAAAAACCAGTGATTCTTGCTGCAGGGAATTTAATAGCTGACATTGGAAATTTCGACATGAATTCAATTCATATTATCTTTTAAATAATTCTATTCATTAATTTTTGGTTATTCATGAATTTATTTTTTGTATTCTTTTTTATTCATTTATTCAAATATTTAGTTGTTTACTTTATTTAAATTTTTCATTTTTAATTAATTAATAATCAATATTATTATTAGGTGTGTATTTATGTATGTATGTATTCATTTATTAACCTATTTCATTATTATTATTTTTAGAGGAGGGGTTAAGTTAAATTTAATTTGACATCGCCACCACTTCTATTCAGACCTCATCTTTTTTAACCCTTTCCAAAAAAGATGTCGGGGGAGAGACAAGGGAGGGAGGCTAATTGACATCAAATAGAGAAAATGGATATGGTGTTGGTCCCCCCCCCCCCCCATCTTCAAACTCTTTGGAAACTGTTTTCACCCTTGCTCCCTCTCTCAAGATATTTATCTTTTTTTTCTCACTCTCCCCTATCTCACCCCCCCCCCTCTCTATCTCTCACCCCAACTTTTTTTCTTAACTTTCCCATTTTTTCATCCAACCTGACTATCACATGTATTGATTATTCTCTCTCATCATTTTTTTTTCTCTCTTTTACACACTCATACTCTCTCACACTCTGTTTATTGGTTCTTTGAGGTATGATTCAATTCATCCAGACTATCCCGTAAAAATGGAACCTATGAAGCCGGAAGGTAGAATTGCACATTCAATAATAAATAAATATTTTTATTTGTACTATAAACAGCATCAGTAATGACAGAGTAAATCACTTACCATGTGTACATGGTGAATTAAACAACAAAGTTTAAAGGACGAAGTTTAAATTAAAGAACAAAGTTTAATTTCAACAGTAGTCTCATATTTATTCCATTGTATTAATACATCTTTTCCGGCAGCTTCTTTTATTACGCTCTTCATTTTCATATTTTTATTTCATTATTGCCTTGTAACCCTTCAAAGGTTTTGGGTATGCACGATATATGAACTGTTTTATTATGCAGTATTGTCATAATCATCGTTATTTTTTAATTTTATTATTAATATTATTATTATCGTCATCATCATTATCATTATTATTAATATCATTATTATTAAATTCTATACAAATTAAATCTTGTCGACAGTGGAATTTAGATTTTTTCGGCGGAGAACAGTTTCACGTCTGATCCAGGACGCTTCTTCAGCTCGTCTGAGTTGGTTCTCCGCCTAAAAAATCGTAAGTCCAGTCCACAATATTTAATTTGTATAGTATTTGATTATTTCTTAGATGATTCAAAACTCAGTTTATTATTATTATTATTATTATTATTATTATTATTATTATTATTATTATTATCATTATTATTATTATTATTATTATTATCATTATCATTATTATTATGACATCATCGGCTAAGTCAATAGCATATTATATTATTTATTCAAGGCATTAAGGGGGGACCCTTTTTATCTTCTCATTTTTGTCAAGTCTAATGAAAGAAATTTGTCACGTTTTTGCAAAGACAATCCTAATGAGTCCCGGGTATATAATGAGTCAAAGATGAATAAAGTTTATCCACCTGTTCACATTACACACTGTAAAAACTGGGGTGTTAAAACTGACACCAGTCGGTGTTAATAGAGGACCACACCCTCAGGTGTTAGAATTACACCCTATGAAATATAGAGTTGGAACATAACACCAAAGGGTGTTAAAATAACATCCAAACGTGTTAGATAACACAACTGGGTGTTGAACTAACACCACAAATTTAACACCGGTGTAAAATGCATGGTGTGGTCCTCTCTGTACACCCATTAACACTACAGTTTTTGCTGTGCAGCAAATATTTATTAAACGTGTGATGGTGGCATACTTAATGTGCTACATATCTACATAAGAACATAAAATATGTATTACTCGAGTTATAAAGTATATACCATTAACATCAAGAAGAAAAATAAGAAAAATACTTTATGAGAACCCTTTTATTAAGAATGCATTCCGCAATTCATTACTTCAGACATTTTGTTCAAAAAATAAAATATGTAATTGCACAACTAGGAGTAGGAAAGGAAGGAGGTGGTCAGCAGTGAATTAAGGTTAAGGTTTCAGTTTTTCACACGATTGAAAGCAATACGTTTAACTTGAACACATAATAAATCGGCCATATACATGTATATAATGAAAAAGGAGTGAAGCGTCTTACATGTACATGGCACATTCCATCAGCATCAAATGAATTTCATTTAAATGCACATGTTACATTTATTAGTTTCATTTAATTAAAGGGGAATTAACCTCAAAATATTGATGTGCTTATATTCAAAGATGTAATCTATTCCTTCTTGATGTCCTACGTAGTTTTGCACTAAAATATACGAGATGGGTATAAATCAAGATTTTCTCAGCAAAATTTATCGTCTGCTAGCAATACGTGGGGGCTGCCATTTTCTTGATGCGTACATAATGATATTTTTAATCCGAATGCAAAATTGTCTTTCTTCCTGATAGAAAATCCCATTTGAGATTTGAAATATTTAACAGATATATACATATATTCTAAAAACGAAAATGTGTTTTATATTTCTTTGAAAATTACTATTTTACTAAATATAAATCTATTTTCTGGATACTATGACGTATACGCGACGGAGCAAATTAATTCAAATTTACGGATGATAACTTTCCCGAGCGTCAATAGTGACAAACTATGCATTCACCTGCTTTGAGATAATGGACTTCAAGAGTCAGAATGCGCGTTGTATAAGTTATGTTCTGCTCTGCCAGGCAAGCCCAAGAAATCAATTTCTATTTAGCAAAACCAGAGAATTTAAAAAGAAATCTATAAATTTCAAATTTTAGAATATATGTATACACCTGTTATGTATTTTCCATTATATATGGGGATTTTTTGTAATGAAGAGAAGCAATTTAGCTCTAGGATTAAAAATATCTTCCTGACCGGAACGGTTTCCAATCGTTCATGTACAACTCCATATCATCAAGAAAATGGCAGCCCCCATGTAAAGTGTTAGCAGATGATACCATGTGCTAGAATGTCTTGATTTAAACCCTTTTCTGGTATTTCATTTCTAAAGTGACACAGACCAATGATTAAGAATATATGACACCTTTGAATATAAGTACATTTATATTCTGGGGTTAATTCTCCTTTAACATGGAAAGAATGGAATGAATTCTTAACATTTAAATACGAATGTGCAGCACAATTATATGTATTGTGTGTACACATGCATGCACACATGTAATCAATGAATGCACAATTCAATGAATAAAGGAAAAGTGTCTTGCTTCTCATCATAATGCAATAAATATAATAATATAGACGTAAGGCAGCACAAGGTTTTGAAATGTGTAGCAATTTAAAATGAAATGAAATGAAATATCAGTAGCATGCAATTAAAATATCAGAGACATAAAAATATTTACAAACTTGTCTCGGCCGCAAAGGGAAGCTAGACTATTGGCGTCACTATTTACGACGTCGGCATATAGGCGTCAGAAAATCAGAAGTATAAATATTTACAAATTGGTAAGTATATACTGGAAAAAAGGTATATTGCATCTCATCATTAAAATATATACTAATGCAATAAATAGAATAATTATATAAACACAAGGCAGCACAAGGTTTTCAAATGTGTAGCAATAAGTGGCATTTCAATGACAGGAAATACCAGTAGCATGCAATTAAAAAAATTAAAAGCATAAACATATTTACAAACTTGTCTCGGCCGCAAAGGAGAACGAGACTATATTGGCATCATTACAACGTCGGCATATATAGGCGTCAGCATAATAGGCATTGGAATACACTTATTGGTAAGTATATATCGAAAAAAAAAAGTTTATTGCATCTCATCATAAGATGCAAAAAATAAAAAAAATATAGACACAAGGCAGCACAAGGATTTGAAATGTGAAGCACATTGCATTTAAAATGACAGGAAATACCAGAAGCATGCCATTTAAAAATTAAAAGCATAAAAGTATTTACAAACTTGTCTCGGCCACAAAGGGAAACGAGACTTTTGGCATCACTATTTACGACGTCGGCATATAGGAGTCAGACAATGAGTAATATTTACAAAGTGTATTGTAAATAAAATAATATAGACACAAAGCAGCAGTTATTCAAATGGATAGAAATACAATGGTTAGAAATAATCACAGGGATAATAGGTGCAATACACCTACTGAAATCATGCCCATGTATATATAGGAATATGAAATTGATTAAAGAATGCAATTGAGAGTCATTTTCTCCCATTTATTTATAAATCGTTGTTGAGTTGAGATGGATCATCCCGGAATATTTCCCTTCAAAATATATCACAGCAAACAGATCAAGAGATGTATTTTTGTAATAAGATAAAGCGATCTTGGAATTAAACTCTAGCATAATAAGGCGACCTCACATATTAAAGTCAAAGTTATTCAGACACCTCTCTTATTTGATTCCATTTCCAATGCAGTGTGCCTGTGCCGTTTCATGAATACATGTACACATATTATGCGGCAATCACGGGGGGGGGGGGGGGGGGGGGGGGGGAAGGGGTGTGGTCATCTTCCCCTTCGATTTTTAATGCTTATTTTTTTTTTTCTATTTTGAGTCAGGTGACCAAATTTAGGCCAACCACATAAAAATTTTATTGGCCTTGAGTGTATTGTGATGGCAAAATGAGGCTTCTTTAATTATTTCAAGAGAACTTTGGAATAGTATCCCACAAAACCTAAGACAAGCTAACACAGTTGGGCAATTTAAAAATGCTCTGAAAATGTAACTATTAAATTAAGCTACACTCAGTGCATGATTTTTCTTCAGCAGATTTCCCTCTTTCATCTTCTTATCTTTTTCCCTAAGCGCGTTGAGACCTTTTCCATAGGTGTAATGCACTTTATAAGAACTGTTTTATTATCATTATTATTATTAGTTGTAGTAGTAGTAGTAATAGTAGTAGTAATAGTATTATTTCTTGCTGTTACTTTCACTTGATCACTTTGTTCGCTCGCATAATAACGATCACCCCCCCCCCTTCCACTTCTCAAAACAGATTTTCGGCGATGGCCTTCGGTGTTATCGCCTCCTCCCCCTCCCCTACTACATGTATTTACATGAAATCACCGCCACTGCATGTACAAGCCGTTCAACTTTTAAAAACTAATCATTACACTCTCTAAACTGGCAATGCATTGAACATCACTATTTAAAAATGCAAATTTGCAATTTTTAAATAAAACTTTGCAATTACCATTCATTTTGACTCATGTTAAATTCATATTTATTTTTCAAACTATGTAAGAGGGTAAGAATTAAAAAAATTATGGCCAGTTTGAGGAATGAAATCTGATCAATTTAGACTTTAGGGAAGTTCTTTACCTCTATGGGTTAGTGTAGCATTAAACAAGTATATGTTAGGCCTATAATAACACTCAAATTACCTAGGTAGAAAACGGCCTGTAAACTAATTTTACATTTTCAAACACGACTGTAATAATATACCCACTCTGAATTATGTATGAGAATTTACACTTTCGTTTTACATTCAAATGATTTTTAAAAATAGTATTGGGCAAGGTTTCCCAATACTTTGGCCTATTTTTTAAATCATTTCTTTGGAGTAAGTCCATGTGGAATAAAAGTGAACATCTCTAGGCTTACAGAAATCTATAGAAATAGAAATCACATGTACAACATACTAATTGAATAGCCTTGTAAGGTTGTAATTATAAGGGTAAAAAAGTGAATATAAAACGAGTATGAGTTTTCTTCTTTTTTTTTTTTTAGTAATAAATGGGATATAAGGTGCATGCACCATATAGGCCGTTTGGATTGGATAACATTGCAAGCGCCTTGCCTACATATATTGTTGTGGATTGCTCACCCAAAATACACAACACAGCAGGTCCTAGAGATGCTGGGTAACTTGCCTACTGGAAGGCCATTTGCCAGCACCAACCAAAGACAAGCCAGATTGGGTTTCACCCCAGCTGTTGACCACATGGAGAATGATCCCGGGATGAGCCACCTCCATTGGCCCCAGAGCCCTATTCTCTGTGTGTGTGTGTAGTGTACCCTTGTGAAATAAGCTGCATGGTGGTTTCCTAAACCTTTTGCCTTTTGGATTAAAAAAATAGAATCCCTATGCATTAATGACAAGCTTGAAAAATATATAAATTGCACACAGCATGAAGATCAATTATTGTGAACAGGGTTAGTAGAGGAAAAATATAATAGAAATATGCCATTGCTCATGAATAAACTACTAAGATAACTTCCAATTACATTATTTCCCTCTACATTATGCATACATTTACCAGGTTTGAAGTTATTTTAAGTTATTGTAACAAGGAATTTTCATGTACATCTGTGACCTAAGCTTAGACCTCTGACCTCATTACCCCCAGTTCTAATCAGATCATGATCACTCAAATATACATACACGGGCCTCATTTAAAGTTGATTTGTAACATGCTTATTAAGTTATTGTTAGAACAATCCGTTACCATGTATTCAGTGACCTATGTGATGTTGACCTTTGACCTCATGAGCCCTAATTTCAATTACATTTCTGGGAAGCCACATTTGACCAAATTGCAAAATTTAATGAAATTTTCTTCGTTACTTGAGATATTGTTTTCACAAGCTATTTCAACATGGTTTTATGTAATCTACCTGTGACCTTGAACTTTGAACCTCATGAACCGAAATTATAATCAAATCAGTGGTCATCTTTATTTGAAGTAGCTATGTCCCATCATTTAGTTCTTGAGATATAACAGACAACCTGTAAACATAATTCCTCCAGCACCATTTGTGGCAGAGGCACAAAAATGTTCTTGCCGCCAACACCTGAAAGGGAAATCAAATGATCTGAAAAATTGAATAATTGTTAAATCTATATTTTAAATATGTCACTTTCAATGAACATACGGATTACTTCAGAACACCTCAGCAAATGGCAAACCACAATGAATTCTGCATTCTTTTGGTGCTTACACATGTGTCACTTTCATGAGTTTTCTACTTGGTTTCTGATTCTTTTCACTTCTTTCACTATTTTTGAACTTTAATGCATAGTGAATTCTCATCCTGATGTAAGTATCAAGAGTCACATCACGAACTGCCTCACTGCAAAAAAGATTTGAACCCATTTCAGTAGGTAAGCGACCTAATACATATTGCTTGATACTGGCCATTACACTTCTGCCATAGATGAACCTGTTCATGGCAGGTACTACATTCTCTTCAATGTGTAGTATCCATGATAGGAAGAGGTCCGTTGGCACGGAGAGCTCTCCAAAATCACATGCATTAATGTTCCACGCCTTGAAATGAATGAACAAATCGCTGGGATGTTCCACAAACTTCCTATCAGAAGCTATTCTTGAATAACAATACTCACAATGATGTTTTAAGCATATCTTCCTTATCAAGGATCCGGCTACATATGATAAAATAGAATTGTCTATATCTGTGACAGAAAATGGTGCTTCAAATGCTTGCCTCACCTGGAAACCAGTGCTGTCTTGGACATGCTGTGATGCTAAACGTACAAGTGATAAATCATCTAGACCTAATACAAATGTTTGCATATCAGGCAAGCAGTTCTGACCACCAACTGGCATCATCAACATATCAATCATGACACATTTCAAGGCAGCTTGAAAGTGATAGGCTGAAGGATTGTCCCTATCCCCTCCTTTAGCACGTAACTGTGAAAACAGATTCTCGATGCAGTCTTGATTGAGTCTATTTAAGAAAAGGAATTTAAAACCAGCCTTCTCCTTCAAGTACTGCCATAGCTGTATGACTGAATTTAGTGTTATCATCCAGCCATCTAAAAACCATACCTTTATCTTGTTACCTATTTTCCAGGTCTTCAACCAGAGAAGTGTTTCTTGCCACAATTTCACGTGACAAGAACCCTCTCTGACTGGCCGCCTGCAGTCTCGTCCAGCTCGTGAGGACCTAGAATTCAAAGAATCAAATAATGTGTCAATTTTTTCACAAAACTCTGATGTATATACTGCCTCTGGAGGGAGACTACCTAAAGAACAATGTGTTAGAATGCCAGCTGCTACAGTTCTACTTAATACTTGAACTGCAAATGAAACTCTCATTTTACTAAATGAGGAGATTTCAAAATGACGCTTGGTTAGCTTTGGAGCATAACGGATATTGAGGGTTTGGTCCTTATCAAAAAAAGCCTTGATATAGGACCACTTTGCTGTTTTTATTCCTTCAAATACAATGTCATATTTCATCAGGTTATTTCGTGTACTCTTGATGAGATGTGGTACATCATATATACAAAAAATTTCATGGTTCTGGAAGTTAAAGGATGTTTTCTCTTGGGTAACACCCAGATTTTTGAACAGGGACCTATTGTTTGGTCCCTGATCGCAAACCAGGGAAACAGGATGTAAACCCAACGTAATAATATGAGACAAACAATCCTTAACTATCCTCTCCAGCAAACTTGCACTGATGCCATTAGCTGAAAAGAAATATCCCAAAGGCTGCTTCCACTGGGATGCGACACCGCGTATCATTACAACAAGAGCCTGATTAGCTACTTGGGGGGTTCCCCCAAATTTTCCAAAATGTTCAAGTCCGGTGACAACATCATTTTTTTCATCAAAATGTAAGTTTTCTTTTATACTCATCTCATCAATAACAACTGAGCAATACCTATCTCTCTCTGATAATGTTTGCACTTTATTCTTCAAAGCCTCCAGAATTGCTGGTGAGAGACCAGGCTGGACTTTGATGTCTCTGAGTAATCTTTTGATACATGATACAGATGGAAGCTTAAGGATCTTTCGAAGCAATCTATAGCCTTTCGGGCTTGAATGATATAAGGATACGGCGAAAGACTTATCCTGCAAGGACCACCTCATTCCTTTCCTTTTACCTTTTCCTACTCTTAGTTGAGAGCGAAAGATTGTCAGAGTGGGTTCTTCGAGGTACTTGGATGCCTCTGCTATTATATCTTTTACAGTACTGATTTCTTGTTTTTTTGTAATTTTTTGGAGATCTTTTGTGAGGGATTGCATTTTAGCATTCATCCTTTTTACCTTTTGATTCATTCTTTTTTGCATTCTAAGTTTTTCTCTCCTTAACCTCCTGTTCATCTCTTCTTTTGTCACGGACGGTATTTCTTCCTCCCTTTCCTCTGTCGTTTCTTCTTTCTTTTCCTCTGTCATTACTTCTTTTTTTTCATCTGTCCTTTCTTCTTTCTCTTCATCTGTCCTTTCTTCTTTCTCTTCATCTGTCTTTTCTTCTTTCTCTTCATCTGTCCTTTCTTCTTTCTCTTCTTCTGTCCCTTCTTTTTTCTCTTCATCTGTCCTTTCTTCTTTCTCTTCATCTGTCCTTTCTTCTTTCTCTTCATCTGTCCTTTCTTCTTTCTTTTCATCTGTCCTTTCTTCTTTCTCTTTATCTGTCGTTTCTTCTTTTTTGTCATCTGTCATTTCTTTTTTCTCTTCATGTGCCATTTCTTCTTTCTCTTCTTGTTGGGCAAAAACATGCTCCACAAATTCCTTGCTGTGTTTGTTATGTTTTTCCCCATTTCTAAGAAGATCAGCATAGCTGTGCTCTACAAGTTAGACATACAAGAAGAGAAATACAAATAATTTTTTTTTTTTTTTTTTTTTTTTGGGGGGGGGGGGGTTGATTGATTCTATACTGAAGGAAATAACTTCAGTAAGTAGTTACTGAAAGAGGATATCAATTTTATCTGTTAGGTTAGTCAATGATTTATTGAAATAAAAATCATTTCATCTTTCTTGAAAAGTTTGTAGGAGGGGGAATTTGTAAAGACTATCCCCCCCACCTAACCTCCCTCCCCTTGACATTTACACCAGGTGATACAAACTATCTCTAGCGCGATTTACTCTGATGAGTTTAAGGCAAAAAGCATATGACTCTATTCAATGCTATTCCCAAATTATCTAGTACAAATAAAACATCTTTTCATAGATCAGTGAACTTACTGATCATATTGATCCAATGGTTAATTTTACATAGAATGGAATTGACTAGAATGGTATTAACTTGCCTAGTGTAACAACAATTGGATCAATAATCTGAATCTGCATCACATTTACATTGTTAGCACTTTAAAAGTTATATTTATAAATACATTAATTGATTCTGCATGATTATAAAGTTTATGTATTACATTAACAATGTACAGTTAACTCTGCATAAGTCGACCTTCCATAAGTCGAATAATCGCCTTAGTCGAAGCAATTTTTCAGAACAGAATGAGCAAAACCTGTGTTTTTTACCTCTTCTAAGTCGAACAGATTTCTGTGGTCCCAAGAGATTCGACTTAGGCAGAGTTACCTGTATATTAAACTGTAAAGGTATGTTTGCACAGTCATGCGAACATTTGTCAAAAGCGAAGTGACAAAATCCCAATTTCACAATTTACGTTCCAGAAGTTCGTAAAACTTGTTCAGGGGTTACTGGAAGTGGTGTCAGTTGCTTGTTTGCAGTTCAAGAAATTTTTAATAAGTAAAGTTCTTTTGAATGTTTACCGCATCCCGCAAACAAATGAGGACACTTCCAAACCTCATTCTTATAGTGTGAGGAATTTTCAGTATAAATAAACAAAAATCATTTTATCAACAAAACTTTAAAAACATAAAAAAGTATACTCACTGTTCTAATGTTGCATCCATTTACTGTAAATAGTAAGCAGATATCTAGGCCCTGTTGCATAAAACTTAAATACCTTTTATGGTAACTTTGCTATCCATGGTAACTAAGTAGCTACTATGGTAAGAGGACTCCACAACCAATGAAAATCAAGATAGCTATGTTCCCATTGATGGCAAAGTTACCATACCAGTAAGTTTTATTTCCCATGACCACTGATTAAACAATATTTCTTGTGGGTATTATCGATTTTTTTTTAAACAAACCAAACTGTGACTGCATGACCTATATGCCTGCACATTTTGTACGGTGATCATTAACCAAGTTCATATCTCAAGTGGTTATACGATGCCAATACCTGCAATTTCTTAACTTAACTACTGTGACCATTTACCTATGATTTTTTTTACTCAAAAATGTAATTGAATTTCTATACCTGTGGTAATGTACTCTATCATCAAGGTTGAACTCGACATCTCTCAAATTGTTCTTGACATGTTTGCAAACTCATATGCCTACTTTGTAATAAAACTTGAATAAACGATTAAAGGGGAATTAACCTCAAAATATAAATGTGCATATATTCAAAGATGTAATTGATTCCTTCTTGTTGTCCTACGTAGTTTTGCATTAAAAATATACGAGATGGGTATAAATCAAGATTTTCTCAGCAAAATTTATCGTCTGCTAGCGATACCCGGGAGCTGCCATTTTCTTGATGTGTACATAAAGATATTTTTAATCCGAAAGCAACATTGTCTTTCTTCCTGATACAAAATCCCATTTTAGATTTGAAATATTTAACAGATATATACATATATTCTAAAAACGAAAATGTATTTTTTATATTTCTTTGAAAATTACTATTTTACTAAATATAAATCTATTTTCTTGATACTATGACGTACGTGACGGAGCAAATTAATTCAAATTTATGTATGATAACTTTCCCGAGCATCAATAGTGACAAACTATGCATTCACCTGCTTTGAGATAATGGACTTCAATAGTCAGAATGCGCGTTGTATAAATTATGTTCTGCTCTTCCAGGCAAGTCCAAGAAATCGATTTCTATTTAGCAAAACCAGAGAATTTAAAAAGAAATCTATAAATTTCAAATTTTAGAATATATGTATACACCTGTTATATATTTTCCATCATATATGGGGATTTTTTGTAATGAAGAGAAGCAATTTAGCTCTAGGATTGAAAATATCTTCCTGACCGGAACGGTTTCGAGTGGTTCATGTACAACTCCATATCATTGAGAAAATGGCAGCCCCCATGTAAAGTGTTAGCAGATGATACCGTGTGCTAAAATGTCTTGATTTAAACCCTTTTCTGATATATAATTTCTAAAGTGATACAGGCCAATGACTAAGAATATATTGAACCTTTGAACATAAGTACATTTATATTCTGGGGTTAATTCTCCTTTAAGAAATCATTGTGATGACAAGAAAGTGGACGGATGGATAACATAATGCACCTGTACCTATGTTTGCGGACGTTTAAAACTGTTAATGCAACATGCGTTTTTATTTATTACATGTATTAACTACCATCCCTTCAGCCAGAACTCATCCCCATTAATCTGTAATGGTATAGTAGATATATCTATTTGAGGTCTTTATGCATTCTAATTGGAAATCATTACCTGGCTATATCAGGTAGGAAGCCACACACCTCAGTTTGTATGCAAAGAATCTTTCCTACCCAATGCAATGCAGGATATACCAATTTTGAATTATAGTTGATAGCATTAAATTATACTGTCCAATAATTTTCCTTCCTTTCCCCTAATATTAGAGAAATGCAGTACTACAGTTTCTTTGTATATATTTTATGTTTACAAAAAATTGCGAGATCAATGAATAAGAACAGACTCACCAAATCCATTGTTCCTTTCACGTATGAACAGATATCTGACCTTGAAATGTTCTTGCAACATTAACAGCAGTAATTACTTGAATTAAGATATTCCTGCTAAAAGGATAAAAGCTCAGGAAATGTGACATGCATTTAAACATTCAATCCAAAACAAATTATATGTGTATTTATTCATGATTTATCTATTTCCAAGATTGACAAAATAGCCTAATCCCATAGTAAACAAACTGACCAAAATCTGTAAGAATCCTCCTGTTCATAAAAGATCCATAAACACAACAAAGTGTGCGAGAAACCCATCCTGAAAAAGGATCTTTCTTAATATATTATATCCATTTGTATTAAAAATTAGGTATGTCATTGTATAAGGAATTCTAATGAATTTCGAAGTACGGATGGAATACAATTAACATCATGTTCAGTGTACACAAATAAGTTACATTGATTCCTACCCCCCCCCCCCCATAAAAAAAGGGATAAATAAATAAATACATAAAAAATAAAGTTAAATAAATTTTTTTAAAAATCAATAAATTTTTACGAAACAAGAGCTATCATATTGGGCTAGCATCTTTTTCATCTTCTGGTTTCATTCTACTGTATAGTTTGAATCATATCATGCAATGAATAGAGTAAATAAAGACAGGCAGACAAAATAATATTGAACGTGAAATCATAAAAGAAGAAAAGGACAAGGGAAAAACTGAAATAAATAGGTGACAGTGAAATTAAAATATAATCAACAAAAATCTGAAATTAAAATAAAAAATAGGAAGAAGTAATAATAACAAGAATGAAAGGAAAGGAACATTGATACCTGATGGTGGACGTGAACCACCTTGCTCAAAATAGAAAATGAGCAATACCATTAATCAGGTTGACTGTATCAGAAACATAAATAAAGTAGGCAGGGAAATACACACAGTACCTGCCCATCCATTGCATGAATGATCCTTGTTTGTTCCACTTATTTTTTCCACTTTCTTTTTTTTTCAAATGATGTAATATATTGCGTTATTATGCAAAGGGCATTCAGAGTTCATAATAGGGGAGAAAAAAATCTAATTTTCCCCTGAAAATCTTCACCCCCTTTTTCCCCTAACAAAAATTTAAATGACAATAATGATGCATGTATTCTCTATTTGAAGACAAGATTACATTCTTTGAGGTAGTCTTACCAAGTAGGTGTCCTGGTACAGCAGCTTTGGGTGTAGCCCCTGTCTTCAATCTGTTCCTTGCAGCTATGTTGGTGAAATCATCATCTCCAAAATGATTGGCACATACCACACTGTTTGAATGAAGCTGGTCCGCAAACAAGTCAAGAAGATCAGGCCTCCCGATTGCCAGTGCCCATTCGAAACAGCTATTTAGAATTTATAATCATAACAAGTGAATTTTATAAAATATGTGATGTGTAGTAAATGTCCCCGTTTGAAGTGAACTTCTTTGGAATCGCGCTAACTTTTGTAATTTCTTGTCAGATGTTTCTAGCAAATAGGATAATTATTAAAATAATATTTTGGGATTATTAATTTAGTGACATTCTTTGTAGAAGTTTTGAAGCTACTATCAGACCCAATCAGACATAACAAAATTAAAACAAGAATATCATTGAAGGGTGATTAATATACCCTGCCCCAATGTGTGTGCCAAATTTCTTGAGTAATGCTGGGAAATTGAAGTATTTCGATCCACCTTGTACATTTGCTGATCCATTGCAACAATATGATGTTACCATGGCAAGTGCATCTTGCACATCTTCATCCCAAGAGCAATGTTCATGCCGAATTTCATTACCTCTGCTCGTTAGTGCTTGAAAAATGACTTAGTAGTTTGATCTGCCAAGATTTTCCCTTGCTTTATAATAATAATAATAATAACAATAATAATAATAATAATAATAATAATAATAATAATAATAATAATAAAAATTATTGTGACAACTTATATAGTGCACATACTGTCCAGGGATGCTCATGGCGCTAGCCCAGCAATTTTTTGCAATAATATGCTGTTACCATGGCAACAGTTTAATGTATATCTTGCACATCTTCATTTCGAGCCCAATGTTTGTGCCAGATTTCATGACCTCTGGTTGAGCAGTGAGGAAGTAGAATGATCTGCAAGATTTTCCCTTAATTTATTGCAATAATATGCTGTTACCATGGAACGAAAAAACATCATCATTAACAACTTTTATGTCAACATACCTACCACTTTGGGGATCGAGTGAACCCCCTGGGCACTTATTCCTATAATACCCCTTTAAAGTTCATTTGGTGGGGGTATAAATATCCGCTCCATAATTCAGAATTTCCCTTTATTTCATTAATTGAAGTTGCATATTAGTGAATTTCCAATTCACTGCATAGAATTTTTGAAACCCCTATCAAACCCTATCAGATAAAACAAAACAAGAAAAAAAAGTTCTGTTGCAAAGCAGAGAATTAGCACTTTACATTGATTTGGAATTAATAAGGATATTTGTTAAATTTTGAAATGTTTAGAAATTTTGGGGGCCCTCACTAAGCTCTATCACATAACATAAACACAACTGAAGTCTGTTGCAAAATAAGGCATACAATTTTCCATTGATTTAGAAATAATTAACATAAATTTGCAAAATTATTATCTAAATTCAGTAAAGAAGTTTTGAAGTCCCCACACAACCCCATCAGATTAAACAAACAGAATGTAAAACTGCTGTGAAAAAGGGAACAAGTAGCATTTCTTTTTGCTTATTTTGAATAAATTTGCTTTAAAAGTGATGTCTTGCACATCTTCAACCTGGGACCAATGTCTGTACCTAAGTTTATTAAATTTCATGAGAAAAGAAATGAAAAATAACCAACCTGCTGTAATCCTTAGGAAATCTGAAGAAAGACATGCCAGCCCCCATGCCCTTGACAGACTTGCAGAATGCAACTGCACACATTTGCTGATTTGCTTTCTTGGCCTTCTTCGTCCCTTCAGCAAAAAGAGAGATATGATGATATTGAGTGACAATGGTTGTTTCTCATGAAGAGCTCAGGTCCGTCATCCATGTTACTCATGGCACTACCAGGTTAATGTAATAATTTCAATCCAACAAATACAAATAAAATCTCTTACTCAGACCAAACTGATCGAATGGATAGTGCAAAGTAAATGAATCCTAATCTATGTATGAAAATGCAAATATACTTACACAGAGTTGCTAAACATATAGTTTATGCCAAAGGCAAAATAAACCCTCCTCAGAAAACGGAAATTAAAGGCACTTTAACAAAGCACCCTGTATAGGATCACCTCATTTCAGAATTAATAAAATTTTCGAGATTTCCTCACACTGAAAGTTAACATTTTAAACATGCAGTGTACATGTAATCTGAAAATGTTCATGCCTACTTATAACTAACAAGTTGCCTCACTCAGCTGCCAATTTGCCTTTGATTGATTAAAACTATAACTAGATGAATCATAACTTTTGTATTTTTTTTTTTTCTTTTTGACAGCCTTCATTTATCAGCCCCTCACATTTTTCTTTTGCGGCAACTTACCTATACTCACTTTGTTTTCAGAAGCTTAAAGGGCAATCCAACCTTGGTAATGAAATGATTTGTGTGAAAGCAAAAAAATAAAATAAGAAAAACTGGATGGTGAAAGTTTGAAAGAAATCGGACAAGGAATAAGCAAGTTATGGATGTTTGAAAAATGAGATCACCACATCTATGCGAATCTCAAATTTGCAATTTGGTGATCATTGTGACATGTTTGTGGACAACTCTCCCATTTGTCGTACACAAAAATATTAATTTGCGGTTTTCTTCGAGGCCCTCGGGGCAGTGCTCAAAATATATTGGAGATAGCATATTGTTATAGGTCCTCATGAAAGAAAGAGATCCTACTGAGTAATACATTTTGAAAAAAGTGACATTTTAGTCATTTTGTGTGTTGGAGTAAACGGGGGAGTTGTCCACAGCTACATCACAGTGACATTACCTATTCGGCCAATTTGAAATTCCTATATGTACAGTGATTACAACTTTAAAAAATTCATAACTTTCTTATTGCATGTCCAATTTCATTCAGACTTTCACCAATCTGCTTTTCTGATTTTTCCTCTTTCTTTCAAAGCAACCTGCTATCAAGGTTGGATTTCACTTTAATGTCACAGAATTAAATGGTTAATACAGAATTCCTTTTCTCTTTTTTTGTTCTACATGAACATATTATAAAGTTCATTTATGGAAGAAACTGCAATGAACAAATGTCGAGTCAATATCAGTATCATGTCAAATTATGCTCTGAAACTGATGGGGTGCTATGCACATTACATCTCAATATCTAATTCCAATATCACAAGAAATACAGGATAATAACATGATTCTTTTTTTTCGCAAACCTTGTGTCATTGTGACAGCATCTGTCTCCTTACACTTATACATGTACAAGCTTATCTGAAGATAACCTTGTACTCCAGACTAGCTTTTACAGGTGAATAGGCTTCAATAGCTTTTGTGTGTATCAGCGTGCGTTTTTCCAGTCTAGATCATTCATACATGAGAGGAAAATAATTATTTAAAATTTCACTTTCAATTCTGAATCCCCAAATTTGTGGCACAGTAAGAGTTAAAGAGTCCCTGAAACAGGTAATCTAGCAAATTTAAGAAAAGTAAGTCTTACTTAGAGCAATTTTGTTGTCTGTTTTTGACTGCTGCAACAGTGAATGTTGGACACAGTCCCACATAGGCAAGGGCCTATGGCTATGAGTGGTCCCCTTAGTACCTCTACTAGATGGTGTTTCAGTAGTGTCTAACTTGGCATCTGTAGTGCTCTTTGGAGATCTGTTTGGCACGGCAGGTTTAACACTTTCGAGGACCGCTAGATCATTCATACACAAGAGGAAAATGATTTTAAAAATTTCACTTTCAACTCTGAATCCCCAAATTTGTGGCAAAGTAGGAGTTGAATATTCCCTGAAACAGGTAATCTCGCAAATTTAAGAAAATTAAATCTCGCTTTGACTCGAGCAATTTTGTTGTCTGTTTTTGACTGCTCAACAGTGAATGTTCACTACAGTCCCGCATAAGTTTGGCCCTATGAGTGGCGTATTATTATGAGTACCCAGGCAGCATTAATGGGCAGTCACTCATACTAGGTCCTTGCCTATGTGGGACTGTGTCCAACATTCACTGTTGCAGCAGTCAAAAACAGACAACAAAGTTGCTCTAAGCAAGATTTAATTTTCTTAAATTTGCCACAAATTTGGGGATTCAAAATAGAAAGTGAAATTTTAAATAATTATTTTCCTCTCATGTATGAATGATCTAGACTGGAAAAACGCACGCTGATACACACAAAAGCTATTGAAGCCTATTCACCCTTAAAAGCAAGTCTGGAGTACAAGGTTATCTTCAGATAAGCTTGTACATGTATAAGTGATGGGCAGTAAACCGAATTTTCTGTCTCCCATTCGTTGTTAGCCTCTTAATGTCGACTCTCTCATTTCAGAGAGTCGACCCTACCCCAATAAGACTAAGAGGCCTGTACCCAGGCAGTTGTTGTGTGGCCGGCACTCATCCTGTGTACTCGGTCAATGAATGGTGGCCGGACTGTCGGACGAGTTGTGTATCCATCCATCCAGACGAAGTGTTTGAAAAAGTTACAAGTATTAGACCTATTTCTTAAATTTTTTAATACAAATGTTTGATCTAACTTAGACGATATTATTTATAGAAAAATATATCGATGATGATTATCACAAATTCAAAGTTGAATCTAAATACAAAAAAGGCAGCTTCATTTTTGTTAAGTGTCCAGTGTCCAGTCATCCGAATCTGATCCCCCATCCATCATCGCTCCATCCAGCATCCGAACAATTTTTTTTAAAATTTAACGTTACATGCATGCAAACAGCTCGTCCCCAAGGGCGGATCCAGGTTTTAAAAAAAGGGGGGGGGGGTCCAAAGGGTGAGAAGTTATCATTCTGGCAAACGCAAGCGCCTGTATAGGCATATATATATATATATATATATATATATATATATATATATATTGCCTGTTTGACTATTTTAATGTTGAAATATAGTTGGGCGCGCGGAGCGCGCCACAAAAATTTGATAATACGAGCCTAAAAATGTCTTAGTTTGTACTGAAATTACATTTAATCTATTAATATTACATGGAATTATTGTTTATTTGAGATGGAAAATACATATATAATGATTGCAAATTACCATCTTTTATCAAAAAGTGCGGGTATATTTGTACACGCCACCCACCCCCCCCCCCCCCCCCCCCCCGTACATCAGAACTGGGATGGGGGTTAATGCATACCCCCATCCCCTCCGGGATTTGCGCCATTGGACTGTATTAATATATATATGTATATATATATATTTTAAAAGTTTTCCCAGATTTTCCAGTCTGCATTGCCGTGCAGGACCTCAGATGGCATGTGGCATCAACACAAACAGTCCAGTGAGACAAATAAGAATAAAATCTGGAGATTTATTACTTGAGATTGGTTCTTCAATGTTGAAGTACTATGTTGATAACCTAGGAATTGGGTGTGCTCATGCTGTACAAACACACTTAGTAAATTTTAGTGATACATGTACACATTTTACAGCAATGAAGAATTATTCACTAAATATCATCTATATTATCTCCTCCCATCCCTGAGATAACAATTCGCAAGTGTTTACATCATCACGAGTTATAAATCACAAATCACAAAAGAACACAAAAAAGGGAAAGTTCCTTAGATTCAGGAGTTCACAATCAAGGCCGATCAACAACAGTACCAATACCAGTTTTGCTGAAAATTCACAGGATTTAACAATCAACCACAGCATCTACTCATTAGGCAAAATAAATAAGTTTTGTATCACAAAACTAGTCATGGTGCAATGTATCAGATTCAAGCGTTCCCAATCAACAACAAGAAAAAATATATCAAAAGTCCTCGGAGAAAACAAACCTCCTCCCCCCCCCCCCCCGAGCACCTGTCATTACCTTTGAATTTCGTGACTTTGACCTTTTTGTTGACTCTGACAGACCTTTGACCTTTTGTGTGACTTTAAGTCTTGACCTTCACAACTTTAACCTTTATATGGACACATGAAGTTCACTTCTTGCGATGTACAACCATAGGGTAGGTGTAGGGAATACCAGACCCTTAAGCACGTTTGCATAATTTGCATAAACATGAACACAGACACACACTAGTAAGGTTTACCAATGCTTTCATGAACTCTTTTTATTTCTCAGGGTACCGAAATAATGACAAAAATTTGTTTACCTAATGAAATAATCTCCTTAATGACGTCATAGGTAAATGGTCCATTATTCCCTACCCATGAAAGTAATACGAGACCGCTACATTTTCAACCGAAATCTCAAATATTTGTTGAGGAAAATGATATTTCGTTGGAAATGTAAATACCAATAAAGAATTGTTTTTTGGAGAGTATGTTTTGGTTTCATCAAAATCTGTTGCAATTTTAACCAAAAATTTTATAGCATTTATCATCGGATAAATTTAATTACCATTTAAACGGCATTCAACATGTTCAATGTGCCGTTACTTTTGCCTCCGGCAACTTTACATTTTGTTGTTGATGATTTTAAGTACATCAATACTGAACAATTGACAATGATAATTTTTTAGATTACAGAGAGTTGTAAAATGACATTGAAATACGTCTTAAAAAGAAAGATGTAAAATGACGTTAAAACAACTTAACACATCCAACCAAACTCTAGTAATCTCATAATGCAGTGCAAAAAGGTGAAAATTTTCTTCATGCAGGTTTGAATTTGTTGAAATTTACTGTTGTTTAATGTTTAATTTGATTAGATGAAATAACAGGATGCATGTAATTTCATGATGAGTCAAAAATTTCCATTTCATGACCTTAAGGCTTTTAAAATTTCAGATCTAAATTCAGCGTGTACCAACAAATATTGCTTAATTGCCTGGATATTTCTTTATCGCCAATATTCTGAATATTATTTGATATTTTCTTTCAGTTTCATAAACATAAAAAACCCCTAGCAGCAAGCTTACACAAATTATCAATACACAGTGCACACATTAATTATACATAACATTAGTCGCCATATTGGTGGTCTTGTATTACCTACACAAATTGATTGGATGTCCTCATTGAGGTTCACTCTACGCACTCTACACTGTGCACAATGGTCAATTGACCAGTACAATAGTTCACCAACTTCATAATAATGTTATTAATACCATTTTTATAGCACACCTCTTTATAAGTTTAACACACCACTACGTTCCTTGAAAAACCAGTATTTATATCTACCGAAATTTTGAGCACGACAAACTCTTAACTTAGGAGATTGGTGAATATGGACTTGTTGATGAAAAGTTTACTGACAAAGTAAGCAGAAATGGTAACAGTGTACCTATATGGCGCTAGAGCAATATTTTATTCCAAAGCCAGGGCAGACAGGACAGTTTTCTTCTGATGGTCCTGTATTACGGTCTTGTATTCCCTACACCTACCCTATGTCAAAATCATACTTTGTTGGTGATGACCTTGACCTTGAACAAGAGTGACAAAGATTGTCAAAAATAATCACTTATTCCTATCATCATAAACAGATCCAGTCACTGCAGAGCCCACCCTAACTGTGACAGCCGCCGCACGCAGTGCGGCGCCCACCCGTGAGTTGAGTAAGTAGTGGGGGCATGCTTTCCCTTCGCGGCCGAACGGAGCGAACAGGCCCCGCCCGGCCCGCGCCCCGGCCACGGCGGGGATGCATGTCCCCACTACTTAATCAACTGCACTAGCGCCGAAAGTTTTTATCAATTAACCTGCAGCAGAGCTGCATTTATATATTTGGGCCAAGCAAAAATTATTTACCTATATGGATACTTGTGCTTTGGTATTGTCTAGAACCTGGGTTCTTAATTATTTTGTTAGGAGGGCCAGAAATATTCTTGAAATTACGTCGCGGGCCACAGAGTATGATATATACATACAAAGACGCATGGGACTCACGAATCTTGCCCGAAGACATTGTGTATTAGCTTTTTTTTTTTTTTTTTTTTTTTTTTTAATTATTATTATTATCATTCAGCGAGCGAGCGAAGCTTGCGAGCAAAAAAAAATTGACACTTTAGAATTGTGAAAATGTAATTTCATCGTCAAAATGTGCTAATTTAGATTAGATATAAAAAATTACAAAGAGACCATTTCACTGCCCACAAATGCAATGGTGGGTGCCCGAATGCAGGAAAATTTTTGATATTCTCGGGGGAGAGGGCTCCAGGCACCATCCCCCGCCACATACGTTAATGCATACATACCCGAATGGCTCATCTAAGGACGGTTAAACGATTTTAGGATACACCCTCCTTATTTTTTCTTTGTTTGATTTAAAAAAAAACCCAAACTATAATAATATGTGGTAGGGCAGGGAACAGATAAATATGATACGCTATTTGCGAGCGAGCAAAAAATTTTGATACTTTTATTCTTACCAATAGTTAGGATGATATATTATGTATCAACATAGTTCTTAAAACAAGATTTTTTTTCTTCTTACTCAGATATTTTTGGCGGGCCGCATGAAATCGTTTCGCGGGCCACAAGAGGCCCGTGGGCCGCACTTTAAGAACAGGGGGTCTAGAATGACGAGTTGCCTCGAATGAGTGACTTGAAGTTGAATGATGCCGCGTGCAGCCTGCTTCCTCGAGGGTAGCAAGCATAGTTGCAAGACAGCGTACGTACGATCAAAAGTCGCATGCATAAACCTATGCGTGCCGCGCCGCATATCTGATCTGGCATGGCAGTACAGTACTTAGGCCTACTTCGCGACAATGGGTTATGAATAGGGCCTACGCAGTATCTTGCATGATCAGGTCGGCAGAATTTCTGGGGGGGGGGGGGGGGAAACGCCAAGAAAGACGGCGCCAAGTAAAAAAAAAAAAAAAAAAAAACCGGCGCCAAAAAGGGGGGGGGGGGGGGGGGGTCCGGACCCCCGCGACCCCCCCTCTGGATCCGCCTTTGGTCCCTATTACCCTGGATTGCCAAATTTGTGGCATTCTCGTGAAATAAGCCAACCCGCATTCACTTTGTACATGCAGTTTATTGCGTTTAAATGCCTATTACTAGGCTAGGGTTCACATCCTCCATTGACTTTAGACAGCACTGCGTGTGTGTACACACTCGAGTCAATGACCGGTGGCTTATTTCACGAGATGGCCAAATTTGTTTCATCATCATTTCAAATAAGTTAATCTAAATTCATTACTAAAATCAAACCTTGTATTGATTGATCCATCGTCGAGCTCTGACTCTTAGCTAGCAGGTCGGATCGAGAGTGAGATCCAGGGGGGTGATTCACTAACTGGGATCGATATCATTCCTAAAATCAATTTTCGGGATTGATTTCATTCCCAGCTTAAAATTAATTCCACCTTACTGATTCACTAAATCGCTTTTAGGATGGAATAAATTTTATCATGAATATATATGAGCGCAAATGAATATTTACGAGCGCACTCATTCCAACCAATCAACGTACTCAAATTTCAGTCACCGCCCCTCAGTCACCCGACCTAATTCTCTACTTAGCGCGTAGCTAGTGCGCGTTACCTAGCTACTGCATTAATTGCGCGCACGCAGCGACTGGACCATAGACGTATAATACACAGGGCTAGGGCCTATGGCTAGGGCAATGGGCGTGCAGGCAGGCACTAGCCGCGCCGAGGTTGGGGCCCGGGCAGGCTGCCCGCAGGCATGCAGTGGAGTGAACGTTTGTGATTGTTAAGGCCCTGTCACACCTTTCCGGGCAAGCTACGCGGGCTTGTTGCGTGTATGGATTTTCCAGCACGCAGAATAGTTTCTGTGGGCGGACAAGGATTTCGCGTGCGTCTTACCTGCTGGACGCGTGCTCCTTACGTTCTACTTGCGTGCATTCCGTGTGACCTGCGTGCCAGGCGCGTGGGTGGCGCGTGAGAGCTTCGAAACTGATCCGTGTTAGTTACGGGCGACATACGGGCGCTGCGAGGTACCTGCGTCACAACTGCGTGTTACCTGCGTAGAAGTTGCCTGCGAGGTGCGAGCCTGGGTAATACTGGTCGAGTGGATGGAGAGACCATTATTTTTCGTTTTCTTCAGTTGGAATAAAGATGCCCCGTCGGCAGAACGTCAATAGGGAGCTTACGAAACGGAACAGCAGAGCAACCGGACGGGGGAGAGTTAACAGACTGTGACGGTCCTAGCACTCTCCCGGTCTTGTTTTTCATTCAAGTTACGAAAAAGTGGACGGCGACGCACTGCAGAGTTTGACTTCCCGTCCCCACTTTAGACCGGACGCTATTTCGCCCGAGAACCGTCCTGACATCAATCGATTTTTCGCTCGACTTCCCGTCTTCAAAGGCTCCCGTCCTGAAATCGTAAGCTCGCTATTATCTTGGCCGCAGGCGACCCTCAACTAACCAGCAGAAAGGCAGTAAGTGACCCTCGGCATGCACGCAATTTGCTCGTATAGCTCGCTCCACGCCCGCAGAACTGACCAGCTACACGGATGTTGGCAGTATCGACACCGTTCCTTGCCAGTAAAACACCCGTATTATGCTCGTAGAATGCCCGCAGATGACACGCGGTTCCGGCGCATAGCCACAGATCCACTGGCAACCTACGTACTTCAAGCGGGTTAACTGCCTGTAACTTGTGGCCGCTACGGGCCTCCTACTGGTGTTCTACGTGGACCTCTGAGGGCAATCCCCCGCGACTCACCCGGAACAAGTTTTGGGCATGCTCAAAACTTGGCTGCGGGTAAATCGGACTTGCGTGCGCACCTCCGGGCAACTACGGGCGAGATACGTGCTAGGTACTGTCAGGTGCGGGCCATCTGCGGGTAGCGAAAATTGTTCCCCGCAAGTCACACGTAAGGCTTGCCCGGAAAGGCGGGCATGCAGTGGAGAAGTGACCGTTTGTGATTGTTAGGAGCGATCCGGATCACTCCCAACCTTAAAATCAATTCAGAGGCTGGAATCAATCCCAAATACCTTAGTGAATCAGTCACTAAAAGCGATATCGCTCTTAGGATGGATATTGTTCCTAAAATTGATTTTTTCTTATTTGGGATTAATTTTAGCTGTTAGTGAATCACCCCCAGGTCTATCGGTTTTTTCTAAAATTCTCGAAGGCATTGTATATACCAGGACTTACGAATTTCTTGTTAAACACGACATTATTTACAAAAATCAGTTTGGATTCCGCCAAACATTTTCTATAGCTATGGCATTATCTAAACTAAGAAACGATATAATTGACTCATTTGAAAAAAAAAAATCAATATTCAATTGGAATTTTTTATAGACTTATTGAAAGCCTTCGATACCATTAATCACTCAATTCTATTAAAAAAAACTTTATATGTATGGAATCTGTGGCATAGCACACGACTGGTTTGCCAGTTATCTTAGCAATCGCCTCCAGTGCACTAAATATGACTCGGTCGTCTCAAACATGAGCAATATCACATGTGGTGTACCTCAAGGGCCGTTGCTTGGTCCATTACTTTTGATTCTTTATATAAACGACATCTTCAAATCAACATCAACATTAACTTTTGTTCTTTATGCCGACGACACGAATATTTTACGTAGCGGATCTAATCTTACCTCACTGTGCAGTAATTCAATTCAATTCATTCAATTCATTCAATTCAAAATGGTTTATTAGAAATATTTTCTTCGCGGCAAAGCCGAATTGCAAAAGTTTACAATCATGATTTCAAAAATATCAAAGGTGACATAATTATAGTAAAACAATGGTATAAATACTTGAAATGCATAACTTAATATTGAAATGAAGTTTGTAAGCAAAGAAAAAAGACATAAAAGTGAGAACTGAGAACTAACATGAACAGCAACATATTCAATTGAAATCAAACAAAGGTATGTACAAGTCGAATGAGCGAGTGAGAAAGAAAGGAAAAGATGGAAGAAGAACAGAAGTATAAGGATAATTACATAGTCTGAAACAAAATATTGATAAGGCACATGAATTTAAAAAGAGAAAGAGGAATACAATGAATCAACAAAAAGAATGGACGATAATAACCAGATAACAAATAGTATGGTATAATGCAATGTAACTTCTTAATAGGCGAAATTTAAAGGGAAAAGAGTAAAGGCAGCATTGAACGTGGTCTGTGAGGGAGAGAGGTAAGTACTGACTGTTGTATAAACAATATGAATACATATAAAGAGGAAACGAGAATGGTAGATAAATAATAAACAAGTATATGGATATCAGTAATGTTAATCAACAGTTAACCCTAGTATGCGAGTGGTTTAAGACTAATAAATTGTCAATTAAAAAAAAATGTAACTATATGATCTTTCACAACAATAAAAACATTGATCTAGAGAGCATTTCCATATATCTCGACAACGTACTACTTTGTAGAGTTGAAAACACAAAATTTCTAGGTGTGTATTGACAGTTCTATGTCTTGGAAAAAACACATTCTTGAAACAGAAAACAAAGTCTCTAAAAACATTGGCATCATTTCTAGACTGCGGCACATTTTACCAAACAACATCCTCCATATGCTTTACAATTCTCTTATTCTACCATATCTATCATACTGCAACCTAGCCTGGGGGAACTCTACAATCTCCAAATTGCAAAAACTAATCACTCTACAAAAGAAAATAATTCGTATAACTACAGGTACTGCTCCCCGGTGTCACGTCGACCATTTGTTCAAACAATTGAACGTACTAAAATTTACCAATATAAATAAACATCAGCAGAGCATTTCTATGTACAGATGTACAAACAATTTATTCCCTGACGAATTTTGTAACCTCTTTCAATTAATTATATTATTCATAAATACAAAACCAGACACGCAAATCACATCCATCTACCCAAGCACAGAACACTACTATTCCAACATAATATCCGGTACTCATGACCCAAGCTGTGGAACGTTATCCCTGACACAATAAAATACTCCGCATCTCTCGCTAGCTTCTCAAGAAGGATGAAAAAATATTTCACTTCATCTTACAAATAATATGGTTTAAGACACTTCCCCACCCTCCATTGTGTCTATTCTCTCCCTTTCTTCTCTCTGCCTCTTCATGAATATTTCTCTTTTCCGTTGCACCTCCATTCTCACTGATTGAATTTACCCAAAAAGCTAACACCCAAGAGTTTTATTGAATAGCTCAACTCGAACTCGATAAAAGAAAGGGGACAAGCCTTAATGTCACACTTCCGTGCAACATCTTCATGTTTTTAATTCTTGTTAATGTTCTCCTCATCCTTTCTTCTAAGTCCATGTTTTCTTTTACTTCTCTTTCTATCTTTACTCTCCCTATTTCATCATGTACCCATATTACACCACATGCACACAATTCTCAGCCTATTCCTCTCTCATTCAATCCTTCTGGGTCATTAACTGCCTCGCTCATTTGTATTCTTACTATTTTGAATACCAAAAACATTCATGAAGCAATGGGATTCTTCACCATGTCAAAATGGCGTTAGCCACGGAATTTTCCTTTAGCACTATAGATGATGATGAATTTTTCTTCCAAGTACATACCGACAGGCGAAACACCAGACACATAAATAATCAGGAATACGACACTTGCATTTCCAGTGAATTAAATACGAACTCGGAGGAGTTGATTCTTAACTTTGATGACAATGATGAAGGACAACATTACACATCTTCAAAATACTTAACTGTGAACCAATTCAAATCCAATTTATTAAACGACATAACTAATAACATATTCCTTTTACATCTAAACATTAGGAGTTTGAACAAAAATTTTGATCAACTTGATCTACTTCTTGAACGTTTTAATCCAGAAAATTGCCCAGTAATTGGACTTACCGAAACCTGGTTACACCAGTCTATAGCAACTCTCTCCTGAATATTGATAATTATGATTTACTTACCAATAACAGACAAGTAAGAACAGGAGGCGGCGTAGGAATGTATGTACCGAACAGACTAGAGTACTCTTCTCTAAATAATTTGACATACATGACCAATACATTTGAATCACTTTTTATAGAGATAGAAATAAAGAAATGTAATAATAGGTGTCATATACCGCCCTCCCCAATCTCCGCATGAAAATTTTTTGATAGATATCCAAAATATATTACTAAGTCCAATCATTCAAAATAAGCACTGTCTTAGAATGGGTGACTTCAATATCAACTTGTTGCATTCCAATGCACAAGGTTTTTCTCATGATTTTCGAGAATTAATTCTATCTGCTTCTTTTTTACCTACTATCACTAAACCAACTAGAGTTACAGAACAATCAGCCACTTTGATTGATAATATCTCTACTAACATGCAACTGCCCATAGAATCAGGGATTATTCTTTCGGACATATCTGACCATTATCCTGTCTTTTGTAAAACTAAGCTCTCAAACACACCTGCTGACAAACGTACCCGCAAAGTTAAAAGTCGCAGATTAAATGCCAGAAACTTAGAACGCCTTAATGAAAATTTAAGTACTCTTGATTGGCAACAAATATATATTTCGGAAGATGTGAATGAAGCTTACGATAAATTTTTAAACATTCTCAAGGGTCAATTTGATATTTGTATACCATTAAGAAAACAAGTTAATAACTATAAAAAGAACCCACGATCTCCATGGGTAACCAAATCTATCTTAAGATCAATAAACCGGAAAAATAATCTATATTATAAATACAAAACCAATCTAACTAATAAGACGCGTGAAAAATACACTCGATGTAAAAATGTTCTTACTAATGTACTACGACAGGCGAAGAAACATTATTATACAACGCAATTTGAAGTTAACAAAATAACATCAGAAATACATGGCAAATAATAAATAGAACCCTAAACAGAAACGATAAGACACAAAAAATAAATAAAATTAAATCGCACACTAACACTATAGTCGAAGACCCTCAAGCTATGGCCGAAACCTTCAACTCATACTTCTCCCAAATTGGACAAAACCTAGCAGAAAACATCCCGACAACCGAAAGAAAATTCCACAACTTTTTAAATAACCAAAACCCATCTTCATTGTTTTTTGTCCCAACAAACCGCGAGGAAATTATTGGGATGGTAAATAAACTGGAAGGGAAGAAAAGTTCAGGGCATGACGACATTGATAATTACCTTCTCAAGTCAATTATCTTATCGATTGCAAATCCTTTGGTTCATATTTTTAACTTATCATTAACTACGGGTATAGTGCCGAATATTGTTAAAATAGCTAAAGTCATCCCAATTTTCAAAAAAGGTGATGCTTTAGAAACCAATAATTATAGGCCAATATCATTATTACCATCCCTCTCCAAAGTTCTAGAAAGAATTGTCTTTATCAGAGTTACAGCCTTTCTCAACAAACATAACATTATTTGTGATTCTCAGTTTGGCTTTCGAACAAACCATAATACAACACAGGCAATATTAACATGCATAGATACTATAGCCCATGCCATTGATTAGCGCTTGCATACCATCGCAATATTCCTGGACTTTTCCAAGGCTTTCGATACTATAAACCATAATATTCTCCTACATAAGTTATCGCACTACGGTGTTCGAGGAAAGCCTTGGAATGGTTCAGGAATTATTTATTAAATAGAAAATAATTCGTAGAAATAAATAATCATAGGTCATCGTTACGACCCATCGGCTGTGGTGTTCCACAGGGAAGTCTACTTGGTCCCTTACTATTTATCATATACATAAATGACTTTTATAAATCCTCAGATGTGCTATCATTTATTCTATTTGCAGACGATTCAAACCTATTTTATTCTCATTCTAACCCTAATACCCTTCTTTCAACAATAAACAAAGAACTTAAATGCATAGTAGAATGGGTAAAAGCAAACAAGTTATCACTTAACATAGACAAATTTTATGCTGTTTAGTAACACCTTGCAAAACTTACCTGGAAATATTTTGTTGGACGACGCGCCGCTGGATAGGGTATCATCAACAAAATTTCTAGGGCTTACGATTGACGATAAACTAAACTGGAACATGCACATACAAAATATATCCAAAATTATTTCCCGGAATATTGGAATAATGAATAAACTCAAGTATTTCTTTCCAAGGACTACCCTTTTCATACTATATTTTCACTGATATTACCTTATCTTAATTATGGAACAATGTCTTGGGGTAACACTAATAAATATTATCTTACTGATAGAATTTCTGTCTTACAAAAGAAAATCTTAAGGATAATGCATAATGCTCCTGTTCGTTCACATAGCGATCCTTTATTTTACGAATCAAAAATTCTAAAGTTTTCAAATTTATTTCTTTTTCAAACAGGACAATTCATGTATAAATTGAATAAAAACGAACTACCACACGCTTTCATTAACATGTTCACAAGAAACAGTTCCATACATACATACCCAACAAGACAATCCAACCGTTTCCACCTTCCCCGCACCCGCACTCTTTTTGCACACAAAACCGTCTCTTTCTACGGCCCGAAATACTGGAACTCACTTAGTAGAGATATAATCAACTCCCAAAGTCTAAACTGTTTCAAAAGCAAGTTGAAAAAACATCTCCTTCAACTAAATGCAATGAATTCAAACTGAGCGAGCAGGACCCACCTCTAACTCTCTCTCTCTCTCTCTCTCTCCATCTCCGCCTGTATTCTCTGTTTTACTCCCTTTTCATCTCTTCTTTTTCCTGCCTTCTCTCTTCCTTCTTCTCACACACTAACACACTCATTATCTTTCATTTCCCTCCTTCCTCCTCCCTCCTTCTCTTCATTTTCTTTTGTTTTCACACCGTCTTGCACTTCCACTTTACTTTCACAGTTAGTTTTTCTTATGGGTTGAGGCAATAGTCCTTCTACCTCAACTCACTTATCAATTCTTTCTCATCAACAATTCGCTTGTCGTAATGATGCTTTATGAATTTAATTTAATATTAGTGAACGACCCATTCGTGATTAAGTTATATGAGTTTCTGGACATATAATATACAAGCTTTGCTTTTAAATATGTCCAACTGTTTTCAATATCAATTAATAGGTCAATATCTGTGCATCATATTTTTTACTTATTGATATTTGATTATGTGCCCCTATGTATGGAAAAACATCATTGTGATATATTATTGTTATTGTATTCATTTTATGTTATGCACTGCAGTATTATATTAATATGAATGATTGAAACAGTCAATAAATCAAATAAAAAAAAAAAAAAAAAAATCCCCCCCTTTCCTCTTTCCCCCTCTTTTTTGTTTTTCCTCTCTTTTTTCCTTCCAATCAAGCTCAGCGGTCTTTTTCTTTTTTGTATGTAGTTATTTTCTTTCTATATATTTATTATGTAATATTAAGTATTATGTACTAAGGGCATCCTCGCCCCAAGCTTTTGCTTTTAGAGGTGTGTCCTCCAACTATATATGTACCACATAAATGTATATTTTGTCATAATTTTTGTTAAGAATACATGTACATTATTTTTGCTCATTTATTACTTTGTATATTGAAAAGTTGGAAATAAATGTCTTTAAATTGATATTGAATTGAATTATTATAACTATTATTATTATTATCATTATTGTAATAAATTACTATATTATTATTATTTTTATCATTATAATTATTATTGTTATTACCTTTATTATTACAATTATCATCATCATTGCTGCAGATATTGTTACTTGTTTGTTACTTTGTCTGCTTATTCAAATGTTAAAATCCAAATTTAAATGTTTACAATCCTTAGTTGTTCGAATGGCAATCTCCGCCAAGCAGTCGGATAGTTGCCAATACATGATGTCATGTGGCGACACAACGCTGGAAAATGGTAACACCGTTACCATGGTACCAAAGACACTAGCCCAAGAGGACGATTTGTGGATGAAGGATATTCCTGAATTGGAGAATGTCGCACAGAAACTAATCTGTAAAAAGCCAGGTATCTGTATTCTCTTCTCCATGTAGCCTACTCTGAAAAAAATAAAAAAATAAAAAAATATATATACATATATATATATATATATATATATATATATATATACATATATGTGGTTTGGTCTATCTTAGCGTAAAGTACTCAATGTCTACGCAGAGCAATGAATATTATGGTATAAGACAAACTAATGGAGCATGGCTGCTATTTTGTACACATGTATTGTAGAGCAATCATGTAATTTTAAAGAAGCTATCACTTGAAAATTTACATAATGTGAGGAATCAATTGAATTATTTACAATGTGTGAGAAATTCTCACACATTGTAAATAATTAATTAATGACTACCTCACACATTGTAAATAATGAATTAATTCTAAGACATGTATCTGCCATGGATCTAGCTAGGCATGCGGCTTTTCATTGTTCAATACTCCCCTGTCCCTCAAAGAAAAAGGAATAGATTAACTGCGAAGGGGTTGCAAGGGCTGCCTGTCGGTGTTTGTACCTGGTGTAGCCGAATACCACTCAACCCGCCTCCGTGGTCTAGTGGTTAAGGCGTTTGGCGTACAGTGCAAAAGACCCGGGTTCGACTCCCGGCGGAGACAGTTTTTGCAAACCCTGCAGTTATTTCCACAAAAAGGAAGTAAGGAGGAACAATGAATTTAGCTACGCAAATTATTTCTCTCATTCATTTCAACTGATTCCTCACATTATATATATATATATATATGTGTGTGTGTGTGTGTGTGTGTGTGTGTGCATAGTGTGTATATAAACCCCTCAAAAAAGTTTTGCAAGTCAAGATTGATTATATCTGTCTTGTTACTATATTATCATATTTTGATTTGGAATCATTGAAAAGCATGTTATTCCCCTTTACAATGATGCCGCGTTTGTACTGATTATTTAATCATGGAATCAGCAGTACACCTGAATACGGGGCCAAGTCAAAAGTGAAATGTTGCAAGAATTGTGAATTTTCCTTTCTTTCGTAATGTTTGGAGGATGAATTTGAGTACTGAGTGATGTTGAGGTGGTCATTCGTGAATGCAATGATGTTTCTTCTTATGTTTGGAAGATGAAGTGTGTTTTAATCGACTGATTGAAACACAAGTCAAAAAGATAAATGTTGCAAAATGCATTGTTATGATTGTTATTGTCAACAGTGAATTATTCATTTGTTTGGAGAATGGATTTTGTTTTGAATGATGTTGAGGTGGTCATTCATGAAGGGCAATTTTGTTTTCACCTTTTGTTCGGAAGATGGAACATGTCATAATCGAACGATTGTTGGGATTATCATTGTGTTTTATACACTGTCAGACATTTCATCTTCTAAACAATACAACAACAAAAAAACATTCTGTTTATGAATGACCACCTCAACATCACTCAAAACACAATCCATCTTCCAAAGAAAGGAGAATTCACTGTTTACAATAACTATGCATTTTGCAACATTTTACGTTTGACTGGGCCCCATATTCAGGTGTATTACACATTCCATAACTTAATAATCAATACAAATGGGGAATAAACAGGCGTTTCAATGATACTAAATTCAGGTATGATGATACAATAACAAGAGAGATATCAATGCTCAAACCTAAAGTGCGGAACTTTTTGAGGGGTTTATATATATATATATATATATATATATATATATATATATATATATATAATAAAGGATGACTCGAATGCATTGAATGCCAATTCCAAGTATTTGTATTCTCCAAATTTTCGGGGGTCCTCCCCCTTCGTCAGGGAAAACGTTTTCCCTGAAGAAGGGGGAGGACCCCCGAAAATTTGGAGAATAAAAATACTTGGAATTGGCATTCAATGCATTCGAGTCATCCTTTATTATTTCTCATCATATGCCAATACGTGGAACATCATGAATTTATATATATATATATATATATATATATATATATATATATATACATATATAACTTTTTTTTGGGGGGGGGGGGGAAGGCTGCAAAAACTGTCTCCGCCGGGAATCGGACCAGGTCTTTGGCCAAGTACGCAAAAAAAGAAAAAGAAGAATGATAATATATACTGGGCGTTTAAAAAAAAAGGAAACCCAAATTTGAAAAAATTCTGTAAATGAACTATATGTTAACTGACAATGAAATCCATACCATATAAAAGAGTAATTCATATTCTTTCCAATGTTAACTTGTTTAAGTTTCCAGGATCATGGATCACTGAACACCACTGTCTTCAAAATTTTGTGCAAAAATCTATTTGGTGCATATTCTTGTAAAACACAATAGGCATGATGTTAAGGAGATGCCTTTTGTGAAATGGCCTGGGTGCTCCAATTCTCATTGTGGATAATTTTCTTTTTCAAATTTGTGTTAATGAGATGTTATTCACCCATTATTCAGGATTTTTGCTTTATAAAACCATTTTGCAAAGAAGTCGGTCTCGGTGAATTTTAACAAGGTTGCATGCCAAAAAAAAAACAGTGCTAACCAAAAGGATTGCAATATTACAAAGAACTGCAAATCAAAGACATAGAGCATAAAGAAGGAAAATCAAAAACTCATACGTGTGATTCAAGATTTTACTTTGCTGATTTTCAAAAATGTCACCTTTTAGTTGAAAATCAGCGGAAGATGCCTGCAGCACTCAAGACAAACGAACCTGTTTTTTTGTGCTCTCTGAAGATCTCACTTCTTTTTGGTCAAAGTTTATGACCAACAACTCGTTCCATGCTTTGTGAAGTTCATAAGACTCTTTGTTAAGGCGTAAAATTAATCATTATGAGATCTCCTTACTAACGGATGGTCATGAAGAACAACCAAGCTAGTTGTCAAAGCCATTCAACCCAAACCATGCCTATTGTATTTTACAAGAAAGTGAACCAACTGGATTTTTGCACAAAATTTTGAAGACAATGGTGTTCGTTGATGCGTGACCCTGGAAACCTAAACAAATTACCAGTGGAAAGCAAATTAATTACTTTTTCATATGATATCAAATTAACACGCCGGTAAATATATAGTTGTAGGAAATTTTCAATATATATATATATATATATATATATATATATATATATATATATATATAAGTAATGTACAGTAATGTACAATACACTGCAGTTTCTAAAAGTGCTCAACTGGAGGAGCTGTGTATAATTTTATTGGCTAGATAGTTTAGCTTATGAGTCGTACAGCCTGTTTCACCCGAAGGTTCATCAGCGACAGTCGCTGATGAACCTTCGGGTGAAACAGGCTGTACGACTCATAAGCTAAACTATCTAGCCAATATAATATATATATAAATTTTCAATATATATATATATATATATATATATATATAAAACACACATACACACAATCATTTGATATAACTAAAAAAGCGAAATCAAACAAGTAATACTATCTCTTTGATACAGCACTCGCTTACTCTAAATCCATAACCAGAATAATGTTAACATAAGCTGAGCAGTGTCACTGCCAAAACAAATACTATAGGTGTTAATAATCTGACACTTTGATTGATAATAACTCAGCAACTGCAACTAAAGTTAAAACTTCTCTTTCCACTTATGACTTATCCCCTCCTATACCGTTGCATACTTTGGTATTTTCACTAGATTGTCTGTCGAACCCCTGTCGAAACAGAGGGACTTGCACGGAAACGCTAGATGGTTTTTCGTGTAACTGTCCTCCTTTAGAGTTCTACGGTCCGACCTGCGGTAAGTAGTAGGATAAAATAATAAGATTGTACAACATATCAGTCCTAGATTCTAATCAAATGATTGGTTAAGCGTTGGCACGTGTGATTCATTTTTTGATACTATCACACGTTTTTTCATTGAAAAGCGTGCAATAGTTTACAGTACTCTCCAACGATTTTTAAGTAAGCAATGCGCAGCAGTGCGCGTAGAATAAGCCAGTTCGTAATTAGTAGATGGCACAAATGACCTTGAAATTTGTGCGCGCACACGCATCTGTTATGGCGGACGCGCTATACTTGTTTAACATGAAAACTCCATCACGGTGCGCACACTATAAAAGCGTATAAAGGTCAATTGTTAAGTTTTCTGCGCGCTAGAGTAAGCCTAGTAAACTGTACTTGAGATTTACTTGTCAGCAGTAATGATATGGACCAATCTTGAAAAGACTCGTTTTTAAAATCAAATAACAAGGATACAAAGGAGTTTCGTTGTATAAAACAAATGATGCATGTCTTCATTCGTTCATTATACGACCTATCCGCTCTCGTTGAGCTTGTTTATACACTTATATACACACAGCCGCCGTACAACTCGAGTGCCGATAGATCGTATAATGAACTCATCCGCATGCATCATTTGTGTAGTATTGTTTCAGGGGAGGATCTAAGATAGTCGGGGGGGGGGGGGGGATGGGAGGGGTGAAATACTTTTTTCCCCAAAATGTGGATTTATTTGAATATTTACCTACAGAGGCGGCGGAACGTCGGGCTCGGACAACGGAAGAGTCGGGGGGGGGGGGAACATTTGTTTGGCGGACAAAAGGTGCCCCCCCCCCCCACTTCCATTGTCCGAACCCGTCGTTCCGGCCCCTCCATTTACCTATTAACTGATTTATTAATCTTTTCATTTATATGCATATCCTCTTTAATAATAACGATTACTGTAACTTAAAAATCAATCTCGTGAAATTTACGTGGAGAAAGTATTCGGTGTCAATTCAACGATTTCCGCTAAACAGGGTTGCCCAGAAAGAATGCAACACCTGAGATCTCCAATTTCAACGACATCGTTGACAAAATATCATTAGTTTATGCTTTATTGGGTAGAAAATTTTTTACCCGAGTAAAATGACACCAAGATCATCAATTTTTGGTAACGCGTTTTGATTCTACGGATATTTTTGTTTTCAAAATTTGATACTTTTGCAACCGTAGTCATGCTAGAAGCTGCAAAAAATTTGCATATGACGGCTTCTCATATAATCAGCTTTGTTGACAACACATGACTGCTCTCGATTTGAAAACGAAGGCAACATGAATGAAACGGAGATTGTGTGGGAAATCGTTATGCTCAAATTTCTATTCAGGAGACCATGGACCCTACTACAGATGGACACTGATCGGTACCATAATGAATTCATGCACCTGACTCTGTCAAAAGTATCACAATGACATTCCAAACATGCTTCCCAACTTTGATCTCATCACGACCGCCGCCAGTCAGCCATAAAAGAACCAAAACTGTTCCTTGACAAATCTACAAAATGAATGCGCTGAAGAAAATAAATCACTTAAAATCATGTAAATGCATTTGCAGTTGTGGCGTACAAATGGAAATTATCGTATATGCATTTTTCAGAAGAAAATTCATTTTGAAACTTATCCGATCCATTTTCCAGGAATATGAGGTAATAGGACAGTAGAGGATATGTATTTTCAAAGTTAGGCAAGGTCAGATGCATGTCCACAAGTGTCCACTTCTGTAATAATCAATCTCATGTCATACAAATTGTCATAATTTGGGGTTTGCTGCTTCTCTCACTGGTCATAAATCACGATACATTTCCTGAAATTACACTTCAGCGACATGAATTCAGAGAAAGGTAAAAGGTTTTTTTGTCTGTGACGATTCGTGATTCCGTAATCAACATTGTCGCGACAAATGAATGTGCTTATCAACATGTGGTGGCGGTCATGATGTGATCAAAGAAAAACTCCCGTTATTAGTCCATCTGTAGTACTGTCTATGAGGAGACCAACTTTTAAGTTAAGGGCTGGTCACACTTGTCCGATAACGATAACGATATTTTCACCCAAAGGGAAAGTTCACCCTGATTACAAGTTGGTTTTAAAAGAAGCAGGCAGATGAAAGAAACGGATCAGTGAAGGTTTGAGCAAAATCCGATAAGAAATAAGGAAGTTATGAATTTTTGAAGTTGTAATCAATCAAACACAAATTGGCCACTCCGTGACGTATCTTGCGAGTTCCTCTCCCATTTTCCCTGTACCCAAACAATACTTAATTTCCATTTTCTCTAAAGAAAATATTCAATCATATATGCTCCTTTGATATAATCATTGCTAATATGTTTTTACACATGTATGAAAAATCTATTCCTTCATCAGAAACTAAGGAAACTTCTTATTTCTTGTCGGATTTTGCTCATACTTTCACGGACTTGTTTATCTCATTTTTCTTCCTTTATTCAAAAACAACTTAACACCATGGTGGACTTTGGCTTTAAATGTTCACCCTACTATATGGTGTATCGTGTGTGTATGCTTGTGTCTTTTAATAGTAGGGCAGCTCTAGGGTGTACCTTTACTGAAAAATCTCGTTATCGTTATCGGACAAATGTGACCAGCCCTTTTTCGTTATCGTTATCGTTTTCATTATGTGTGATTACCAAGATAAGTGTGCTTTTGCAGTGAGGGTAGCCTTTCACTTTATTTTCCTTTCTGTGGGGTTTCGAAGCTTTTTTAATGTATTGTGCAATCGTCAAGGTATTTTTGTCATGTTTGTAAACATTCATAGATTGATGCTTGTAGTTTTAGTTTTTCATCGGCATCATGGCTCAATTAAAAAAAAATCTTTTGCATGTAACTTTCTCTCCTTAAACGTTAAAGGAATAAGAAAACAGTTAAAAAAAAGGAAGAGAAATTTTACTTGGAATAAAGATAAACGAGCAGATATTATTTTCTTACCAGAGACGTATAGTACGAAATAAATCGAAGATGAATGGAGACTGTCATGGGATGGAAGTCTTTATTTTAGCCACGGGACAAATCATATTAAATGAGTCTTAGTTTTAGTCGATTCAAAGTTAGATATTCAAGTCCTTAAGGTATGTTCAGATAAGGAAGGAAGTCTTTATTTTAGCCACGGGACAAATCATATTAAATGAGTCTTAGTTTTAGTCGATTCAAAGTTAGATATTCAAGTCCTTAAGGTATGTTCAGATAAGGAAGGACGGTGTGTGATTATGGAATGTATCATACAAGGTCAAAAAAAAATGATTATTAGTAATGTTTATTTTCCGGTGCAAGGCAAAGAGTCGGAACAAATACATTTTTGAATGATTTTAGTCAGTTGTTGAAAGGAATGTATGTCCAAGACGATTATACAATATTAGGAGGGGATTTCAATATGATTAGAAACATGGACTTGGATTATATGGGAAATTATATTAAAACATCATATACCAATCTAGATGTACATATTTTCACCAATTTATGGAAGATTTAGATTTAATTGATATTTGGCGAACAAGCTTTGGCATGAAGAGGCAATTTACATATAGACAAATTATATTACACCTCAAAACTTATTGAAAGGCAAAGGATTTTACTGGAAATTTAATAACAGCTTATGTTGAGATAGTAATGAATAATATCTCCTTTTTATTAGAGTAGGCTACATAGAGAAGAGCATGCAGAAACCCGGCTTTTTACAGATCAGTTTCTGTGCGACATTCTCCAATTCAATAAATGAAATGAAAAAGGAAATCACTGAATTGGAAGAAAAATATAAGAAAGAAATTGCAGATAAAAGATTGTTGTCGGATTTTATGAAAATGGAGACAAGTAAATTCACAAGAAAATAATCTAAAGAAAAGGCTAGACAACGGAGACCAAAAAAAAAAAAAAAAAAAAAAAATCGAGAATGAATTAGGAAACAGTATAGCAAAAGAAAGGGTTCGGCTATTAGAAAGTAAAAGGAAATAATTGAAGGCATGTTACGATTGTATTAATGAAGGCCTTAAGATTCGATCAAGGGCATCCTTTTATGAAAGTTGTGAGAATGACTTGAGAAACAAATTAATGAAGGCTAATAAAAAGAAAACTGTGATACAAAAGTTGTCAACAGAAAATGGAAAAATAACTCATGAAACGGAAATAAAGAGAGAAATACATGCATTTATGGTACACTATATACACAAGCGGTAATACATTGTAATACGTCCGATGAAAATTTATTTTTTGGAGGTCAACCGAAATTGTCTGATGAGTCTAAAGAATTATGTGAAGGATAAATTACTACAGCTGAATGCATGGCGGTTTCAAAAGAAATGAAATGTAATAAGTCTGCAGGTAATGATGGATTAAATGCAGAATTTTATGTAATATTTTGGCTGGAGATTGGAGAAATGATAGTGGAAGCAATTAATTTAGATTTTCAGCTAGAGGAACTGTCTTCCTCACAAAAACAGGCCATTATAACCTTGATTCAAAAGAAGGGGAAAGACCAATATCTTTGTTAAATGTAGACTATAAACTAAAGTTCTTTCGCGGAGAATAAAAAAAGGTATTAAATGAAATCAGGTTGGATATTTAAAAGGGAGATATATTGGTGAGGCAATTAGATTGATAGACGATATGATTTTTCACACTACACATGATAATTTACAGGGCTTTTTGTTGACAGTAGATTTCGAAAAGGCTTTTGATCCCGTTTCACATAATTTTATGCGAAATATTTTGACATCATTCGGTTTTGGATTATCATTCTGTATAAGTGGGTTAGGACTCTCTATAATAAGGCTCAAAGTTTTGTATTTAATGGAAATATGTCTACGGGATATTTTAGTATCAGTAGAGGAGTAAGGCAGGGAGATCCCCTCACCCCTTATCTTTTTATATTTTTAATATCTTTTTATATTATGTATTGAGACCCTCGCTCATTCAATTCGTCAAGAAATTCATGGAATCAATTTTGAAGATGCACAGGTCAAACAAATATATATGCAGATGACATGACACTTTTTGTCAAAGACCTTGAATCGATCAAAAAGCTAGATAATTTATTTAAACGTTTTGCTAGTTTATCTGGACTAAAAATGAATAGAGACAAAACTTTCATTGTATTAATGGGACCTCATAGTAGTTCAAACATTGTAACTCCTTTTCGTAAAATAGTGTCTATGATAAAAGTATTAGGTACACATTTTTCATTAGATATAGAAAGGCAAAAACAATTAACTACAAAGAGATTCTGAGTAAAATTAAAAGAATGTTCTGTCGGTGGAAACAAAGGGACCTAACGCAGTTTAATGGGAAAAATCCAGTTAATGAAGACTTTAGTTTTATCAAAGTTAGTTTATGTTTCCTCACTTATGCCAGTACTGCAGTGGGTTTATGAAAATATTAACAGGATTATCTCTGATTTTTTATGGGGTGGGAAGGATGATTAAAAGAAAGGTACTATATTTGGACTACAATAAAGGGGGTTAAAACTGACGGACTTTCGATTATTCATCCGCTCACAAAGAATCACTTGGTTAAAAAGACTCATGCTGGGAGAATCAAATATGGATTGGAAACGTTACTTCAGACATTAAAACAGGAAAATGGGTGGCCTGCTAATATCGTTTTTTCTAATACTGCATTGAATGTTGCTTTATAGTCTCTCTGTTCCAGCTTTTTATAGAGATATGAAGGAGTCATGGTTTTGCACAAAAGAACTTTTGTTGAAAAAAGAAAGTAATAGAAGAAATGAGATTTTATTCAACAATAAATTTAGTCGTATTGACGGAAAATTAGGCTTTTTGGAAATTCTGTTTCTTAAAAATATATTTAGAATAAACCATATTGTAGATGAAGTTTCATTCTATTCTTTCCACGTGGAAAAACTTTTTGAATAAGAATAACTAGCCTGATGAACATACAGAATTAAATTTAGAATTTTGTTTTAATGAAAGAAAGTTGTCACTGTGGGATATAACATCAAAGCGAATACAGTACTGTTAAATACTAGAAAATAATTATATGCGGTGCGTAATCTTATCTTGAGCGCTTATATAATGCTTCAGGAAAAAATACAATTTTTTTTTTCTTGACACCTAGAAGATCCACCCCGGATAGCAGGCTAAGAGAATTCCAGTTTAAATACTTTATAACATCATTTGTACTAATAAACATTTGTTTACCTTTAAAATTGCAGTATGTAATGCATGTTCATTTTGTAATAAAGAAGGAGAAACATAACATTTCTTTTTATGTGAAAAAGTGAGATGTCTTTGGATGGAATGTGGACATTTGTTTGATAACATAGAAATTAAAAAGATTGATTGGAAAGGAGTTCATGTGGGAATACAAACTTCCAATATAGGAAAAGATCAGTTGTCAAACCATCTTATAATTTTGATAAAGTATATATTTACTTGCAGTCACAAGATGTAATGAAAAGAGTAATAGAAAGTAAACAAGAAGAAAGGAAAATAGCTGAGCAGAAAGGAACACTAAATAATCATTATATGAAATGGGAAAAAATTGGAGTCATTGGCTGCTCTCGCTGGAAACGCAACACAGATCTGATTGTGCATTTACGTGGGGGGGGGGGGGGGAAGACCTTGGCGCGTGTGTGGATGTTTGCGGGTTGAGGGAGGTGGTGTGTTTAGGTGAGTGTTTGCGTGGATGTTTGCGAGGTGTGTGGTGGAATGGGGGGGGGGGGTGGGGGACGTGCTGTGTCGAGTCATGTCTTGTCCTATTGGGGTGTGTTTAGTGTGTGTTTGTTGGTGTTTTGTTGTTGCTGTTTTTTGGGGGGTGGTAGTGGTGGTGGTGGGTGGGGGGGGGGGGGGGTTACAACACCACTACTTCACCTTCACCTTCCTTTTTCTTTTCTTTTTTCCCCTGTCAAAAATTTCATTTGTAATTTTGTATGAAATGTAAAAATTTATTTGTTATTTTGTTGAGGGGAAAGGAAAAAAAACAACTTGTAAAAACAAACAAAAAAGACCAACGTGTGTTTCTGAGTAAATTACACAAAGGTTACTATCTTTACGATTTTGGAGGGTATTGTAAAGGACTTTTCAGCCCTCACAGATAACGATAACGAGATGTGCAATTACAGGTACACCTCATTAAATTGTGTGTACGTGTAAGTATGTTAATAGTAGGGCAGCTGTAGGGTGTACTTTTTATGAAAAATCTCGTTATCGTTATCATTATCGGTGAGGTCTGACCAGCCATTAAACTTTCAGTCTCGGTTTTTCAGAAGATAATTGTTCGACACCTAAATAGAGAGGGTGTTATGTATTATGGAATAGAAGATTTCCTTCACGTCTCTCTTTCTATCTTTCCATTTGTTCAATCTCCTGGATAGCATGCCCTATAATTTACACTCCAGCCACCAGTACTACGCGATTCTACACCATCTTGGAACAAAACATGGCTAAAGGTGTGACGTCCTTCGAATTTGAGGTCAGTACCGCGGAAAATGCGCACTTTGGGCTGTTCCATAGCAACGATACTAACGATTACTTTTACGACATCTGTAAGTGTGACTATTTCTACTTAATAATTATGCTAGAATTTATATCAGAAACGTATTATTGTCCATACGAATTTCGCAAAGTGTAAATTGAAAAATAATTAACCCTCAGCAGGGATATATCCAAGATACACAGACACACACACACACACACATTTATATACTGTATATATATATACAGTGTGAGTAAAAAAAAGTCTGCACTTGCTATTTTGTTTAAATTTCATTGTTTGCGAGAGTGTAAAAATCAACTTGCGCCAACGTACTCCTTATGCGATGTTTGAACAAAACATTATGAATAGGGGCATTAGGGCATTAATTCGGTCTTTGCAGATACAAATAACGCTCAAACCGTCAAACAAAATTAAACATGACACACATATTAAAACACACATACAATTACACAAACACACCCACACACACACACACACACTCAGGAAAACGAAAGAGGAAAATAAAGAAGAAAAAAAAAGCCACGCACACATTTAGTTTTTTCTCACATGGTGTACTCATCATAAGCAGACATATCATGCAAACACGAATGCATCACAAATGCACACACAAACAAGCACATGATCATGGTGTTCTTTGGAGTAAAATAAACATAAATAAAGAAACAATATTTTGATTCAATTTGCTTTGTCAAACTACCATTTTTTTACTTGCTGCTTCAAAGTGTTTAACGATCATGATATTATGATGATCATGTTAATTGTTCATCTTGAAAATAATATGCGTAAATGTTTGTCATCGTGTGTGTGTGTGTGTGTATTTGTTCGTGCGGGGGTTGTGTGCGTGTATGTGCGATTTTGTGTTCCTCATGTGTGCGTGTGTGCGTGTGTGTGTGTGTGTGTCTTTGCTTCTGGGAAGTCACATGTAATGCACCTCGTTTGATACATTTATTTCATCCCCTCACTTAATACTGTGGCGCAAGTGTTTTTTACACTCACGCAAACAATGCCTCCTGTTCATCCAAGCGTGAAGATATACCACAAAAAATGATACCAAATGACGCATAGTCCGTTGTCAAGTGGTCAAAAAATAGCCTTTTTGGAAATTTTGTGAGGATTTTTGGAAACATACATTTTTAGTGAGATAATGTCCTGAATAAAACTATAAACGTTGTTTCCAAATTTAAAAGAGGTCTAAAGTTACTTTTCAGGTATTTTTAGAATGCTGATTTGGGTCAAATTTATGGTTTTTAAATTATTTTTTTAGAAAATGCTCTTAAGTGCAATAGGGATAGGATTTTCCTCTGTTTGCATATAAATAATATTAGAAATGACATTTATGAAAAAATAATGCAGAAAAATATATAATTATAGTAAATATTGGCTTTTATTCATATCTTATTTCATACGCTCTCTACGATAATCATGAAACATTGTCTTATGCTCTAATGACTGTTCCCTACGGTGTCAAACATCAAATGGTATATAGTGATCAATAATAGATCAATGGCATTGTTCGTTAAATTATATGCTGTGAAAATGTGTTGGCACATGGAGTGACCGTCAAAATCAACAGCGGTATAAAAGAAGGTATCAACAGAATTAGAATAGTGATAGCAACAGGATCAACACTGATTATACAACAAACAATTTTCGTCCTGATAGCTGCCTCTCTTTTAGTATTGTCTCCCCCTTTTCTTGGTATTCTTTTTCTACATGAATTGTTTCCAAAATTACGATTCATCACAATGTTATCTGTCATTCCATCCTGGTGTTATGCTTATGATAATAACCTGTCCTTACCATGAACCAAAAATCCACCCTTCGGCATGCTACATAAAAACATAAACTTCCATTTATTCAAGAAGATCCAGAGGAAAAATATAAATTTGTCATACTTTGAGCTAAACATCAAGGTAAATCGTGAAATGTAACATCAGCTCCTCCATTCTTGGATCTCGTATTCAAATTTAGGTTGATAATTTCTTGATAATCTCAAAAAGCTGTGAAGTTTACAATTCCTACACAAGTATTCAAGTGTGCTTATTTTTTGTAAAGCAAATTGAGATATCATACTGTTGAGCTGTTATCAGAATTCCCTGTCCCAATCTTCCTAAACGATCTCCCCCCCCCCTCTCTCTCTCTTTTCTTCTTATATTTCTCTTCTTCCTCAATGCCCTCTCTCAATGCCCATATATATGATCTCCTACCATTTATTCTTATCAAGAGTTATTTCTTTTTATCATAGTATTTCCATTTAACAGCCTTTACAGAGAAATGGATGTTGAATTTAGATTATAACGAAATGATGGAAGCCTTAAACGAAACAGGCTTAAAAACAACTAAGGTAGGTAATTACTATAATAACCATGATAACAAAAGAAATAAACTTTTTTGTTTTAATGTATATAAAAATGAAAGAAGGCAAATATTTAATTCACAGTGAATAGCGTGGAGTTGAAAAAAACATAAGAATTACATGTATTTGGATTTTGGAGAAAGTGAAGGAAAGAGGGGAGAGTAAAGCGAGATGGAAGGAGAATTCTGATAGCGCATTATAAGATTTTTAGAAAATCTAAATAATACACTGATATATAATATCTTCAAAGAGTACACATTAACATTTCCAACATTCAATTACTTCCGTAATTAAGATTTATTTCAGAGCTTCATGAGTTTTGAACGGTGAGTGGCATGAGGTCCAAGAATGAAGGAGCTAATGTCAAAAGCCTACAGCTCAAGGGACCAAATTTCCAAGAGACCGACAGCCCACCAGGTCTCCCGGGCCTTCTGACAGTTTTTTTGTTTTCCGGGTTCACTAGACGGATGGCCAATAAGACTTTTTCCTTCGATGTAGGCACATTTCTTTGTTTTATGGTTCTCGTTGGCTATCGGCTAGGGAACATTTTGTAAATGTCTGTCTCGTGGGTTGTCGGTCTACTGAAATATTAACTCGATACATAAGGCCGGTTCTCATTTATAAAAAACATGCAATGCAATTACAGGAAAAAATGAGATTAATATTTATAAAAAAAAAAACAACAAAACAAAACAAAACAAAACAAAAACAATGGGGAAATGGGCATACCGTGCACTGGTGCGCAAGAGATTGGTAGAAGCCAAAAAGAGGGGGAAAACACCTTTGTATATTCAGAACTTACTGCACTATTCGTAGAAGAGTAGGGGAAAACCCCAGTGTATAGTGGTACACCTGCACATCCCAATCAGTTATATCGGGAGGAGAGACCTAAGGGTTATGTGATTCAGTTTGCACTTCCCCTCCAAGGCACATGTGACGCCAAATCATTAATAATAATAATTACAAAAAACTGAAAAAAAGAGAGTAAAACTATGAAGAAGAGAATTTTTGGTGTAAGTGTGGATCGTGTTGTATAGTACTCTTCTAGTGATTCTTTTTACATAACTTTTGATTTTGACTGTCACTCAATGTGCCAATATATTATCAAATAAAAAACAAAATGAATACTATATAATATTGTATTATATTTTATCATATTGTCTAATATCATAACATCGATCTCTACCACGTACACTGTCGGAAACAGTCTTAGAGCAGAAGACAATGTTTCATAATTATCGCAGAGGGCGTACAAAATAAGATATGAATTAAAGCCTATATTTGATATATTTATATATTTTCTTTTCTACATTATTTATTTTTCATGAAAGTCACCTCTAATATTATTTCTATACGAACAATGGGAAGTCATATCCCTATTGCAATTAAGGGTATATTTTAAAAAAAATAATTCGAAAATCATAAATTTGACAACAATCAGCATTCTAAAAATACCTTAATAGTAACTTAAGACCCATTTTTAAAATTTGGAAACAACGTTCATCAGTACAAACATCCTTGTTTGTACTGATGAATATTACATCTTTATTGACTAATATACATTACATCAATCCTTTACTCATGCAGAAAACTAATATTTTCATCTAAGAAAGACATCAATATTTTGGGATCACCACAGTGCTCTTTGTTTTCTTTTTTTCTTACGGGAAATCATATTTTGTTGTTTATTCTTTGCATTTGTGTTACTTTTTCAAGGACAATAATGCATAAATGAATAATGGTATGTCATGAGATGCTCATTTATTCATTTTTCAAAGTTTAATTTTATCATGTTTCGGATTATAGAGACTTCTCATCTAAGAACCTCTCCCTGACAGGAATCATAGCACTGCACATCCTGTGCATTTGGCTGGTCAAGTTGTGGAGATAGTCACTAGAAATGTGTTTCTATGCCTTCTGAAGACCAATAGGGTCATAGTACAGATACCGCTAAAATGGCATTTTGAGGGGTAGTAGCAGAGCGCGTTGATAGAGAGAGTTGTGACACGCGCATGATAAGCATGCGCGTACGCGGTCTTTGTTTAAAACATGGCGGATCATGGAGCTTCCAATAGTTCCCTTTCACGTACATTCTCTATGAGAGGGAACTTTTTGAAGCTCCATGAAATGACTGACCAATCAGAAGCGACCTCCAGTGTCAGGACTCTCTGTATGGATTTTTTTTTTTTTTTTTTTAAATGCTTTTTTGCCTTTATTCAGATATTCAGACGAGAAAATTGTACAGAGATACATTATTTTTTCATACATTGTAAACACAATACATAATTCAATCCGAAACAAATAATACAATGCAAAATCTGCAATCTGAATAAAGATTTTAAAAGATAGATAAGAAAAAAGGTGAAGGTGCTGCTTTATAACCCATAGTATACATGATAAGTCAAACTGTCATCTTTACATATATAGGATAAACTACATGCAGTGCATTTTCAATTCTTCGATTTTATTTAACATTATTTATTATATAGTATTTCTTATATCAGTGGAGTTCTGTAACCATACTGTTGCAATAATAAAAACACAATACTAACAATTAAGTGGTTGGATCAATGAGAAAGTGAGGGAGTGAGGAGGAGAAGAAGACATAAATGAAAACATTTATCATTATTATTCCGTGGATAGCTCTGGGTAGTAGTGTATAGCGCCATCTGCTGTCCCAAATCGACGACCCCCATTAATTAAGCAGGAGATTGGGTTGATATATACATGTATATGCATTTATTTCTCCCTTTCTCTCTCGCTCTCTTCCATTGACACAGTTCTTGGCCATTTCGGAAACAACGGTGGTGTAATCCAAGAATGCATCTATGGGAATATGGTCAATGGTACTCGATGCTTTTGGTATACAACTGCCAAGAATAAACCGTCTTTGGCCCTCTCCGGTATTCCGATTTTCGACAGCTTCCAGATCTCTTTCGGAAACAGCCATATTGTTGTAAGTCGCCATGGAAACGACGAATCGCTAATGGAGTTTACCGCTCCGGTTCCCGTTGAGGTCAATTATGTCGCTATCGATCCCTCTCGGGGAACGGAGAAGTACTGGAAATTCAGTTCATTCTGTTGAGATACAAAGCAAGAACACTCTCAGAACAACTGAAAAGGTACACGATGCAAATGAGAAAAGACCCCCCCCCCCCCATCTCTCTCTCTCTCTCTCTCTCTCTCTCTCTGTAGGTGCCATATAGACTTTCCTGATCATGTTGTTCCACAACCCTTTGTTTCCAGCCTGCTCTATCAGCACCACTCCTTGGTCTTTCTCTTTTCCCCATATATTTTGAGCTAGTCCATCGAAACGCAAAAAAGCTCTCACTGAATTATTTGTATATTTTGCACCGTTTTCCGTGTCATACTGCTGATAAAATGTTTGAAAATGAACACTATTATATTATTCTACGAAAAACATAAATTGTTGTCGATATTAGATGGGCTTCTAATTCCAAGGTCACTTTAAATGGCATTATGATACAAGAAAGCAATTTTACAATGGGGAAAAACGCGAATCTGATAAGGTACACATTTAAGGGTGAGGGTTAATTTTAATCCTAACCCTAACCTTAGCCAACGAAACCGACAAAGCAATATAGTACAATAGCAGAAGCTTTGTTTATGATTAATCATCATGTTTGTCACAATACATGTAAGTTCAAAAGAAAAAAAACCCAAACAAACATGTGACATATTTCTGGGGTAAAGTGGTATTTTTTACCAAGAAGTATGTATGACATGCGAGTATGTGTTATCCATCCAAATCCGGCATGAATTTTGAAGAAAATACCTTTTCATCTTGATAAATACTAATTTATGATTGTTTTAGATCTGATAATTACGAATGGCCCCAGTAGTTATTTATTTCATGTCGACCCTGTATGGCCTGTGGACGACCCACGAACTCAAACTTCACATCCAAGATTCTCGCCCGTTTTGAGGAACGATTTGATCTCGCCTTGTTTTTATGGTTGTTACTCAGAGAAGGGCTATGAAAGCATGACATGCATTGGCTGTCCCTTGTAAAGAATGACAGAATTAAAAGAAAATTTGTTTATAGTGGGGCGGCATAGCAATTTAATTGTGCATTTTGTGATAAAAGCACTAAATTTGGCACACATGTAGATGAATATGTTTTAAATAAAAATGGATATTCAGCCACCTGGAATTCGGGCCCTGGGGCCTATTGTGCCCAATTTTTTAAATGTTCACCATAGGGTACTTTTTCCTCCATTCTTAATTCAAAATTGGGGTATTTTACTAAATTTAGGTTATATTAAATATTGAATAATATTTTATATATTTAGACCTCAAAAGAAGCCACAGGTGCCCATTTTTTTTTTCAAATAAAAGTCCATTTTATATATCAACGTGAGATAAAATTATTGAATTGTAAAATATGTGTAAAATTATTCTAACTGTGATCAGGGAAACATTACCTCATTCAGAATTGACAAAATAGTTGGCACAAGTGCCCAATATGGAAAAAGGGTCCCAAAATTTACTTATTTGTAAAGTTAATTAAGATGTTAATCTTATTTTTTTATTTTGTCATAAAAGCACCAAATTTAGGACAAAGATAGATGAGTATGTTACATGCAAAACTGGATACTGGGACATCTAAAATTCTGCCCAGGGAGCCCATAGCGGCAGTCTTTTAAAATGTCTGCATCTTGCACTTTTCATGAATAATTAGTCCGAGTCAAGGTACTATAAGACCTATCAAATCTAACTAAGGCGTAATGTAGTATATTAATTTAATTCTGAAATTTACAGGGCCTCAGGGCATCAAACATCATGAAATGTGGCTTAGGTACCCTTTTGCGATGTAAGGGCCCTTGTCAAAAAAAGTCAAATCTTTAGTATTATAAGAATATCAATTTATATTCAGGTGTGATGTGACAGATATAATACATAACTAAGCTTATTAGGGCCCATATCAACCTGAGGAAAAATTGTTTGGGTCCCCGTTCCGTGAATAATGGGCCTTTTTAACGCAGGAAGGACATTTAGCTGTCAACTACGTGTGAAATATTTCAAAGCGTGATTTAGAAGATACATTGCCTGGTGTGAAGGTGTACTGCACAGGTGCCCATTTTGATAAATAGCCCATAGTATGTACATCATTATGTCCAAAGCTAAAACTTGAAACGTCCAAATGCTAATGAATTTATCTCATCGCCATTTATTCAACATGAAAATGCGTTGACCATATAGCACTGGATAGAAATATTAAGCAGTTTTTACGAAAGAAAGGATCTCTAGTATACATTCTTTTTAAGGTGTCTCTCCAAGTTTACCTTGTACCTTTGGCCTCGACTGAGTGCCCCATGGTCGCGAATAAGTGACCAAATATTAACATCTAGGTGCCGCTTGTAATATCAGGGGGTCTTAATACTGGAGTGCCTACATCCTGGAACCAGCAAAGCATCCCAAATATTCTGCGTACCAATTGAGTACCCAGGTGACGGTGAAAAATGCCCGTTCCAGCATCTCTTGAGGGTGGCCCTTACCCAGAATCTTCGTGCGTCTGATAATAGTTTTGCATTGTAGTATTTCATGGCCCTGATTAAAATCTGAACGAAAGAAAAGTACTCCAAAAGTACAATAGAGCCGCGAAATTATCAGGCCTTGTCTGTGGGCTCTATTATTTGTCTATCTTGCAAGCTAGTAACTAGGCATTGGCATAGCCTAGGGGTCGGCACAGCTGATAAAAAAGTGAAATGAAGAAAGAGAGAGTATCCTGCATCATAGACGTACATAATATATTAAATCAATTACTAATGATGTCATTGTGCCAAATAAGTAACATTTCTTATAGGCGAACTAGCACAGAGCGCAACATTGGCATATAGTGTAGTACATCTTATATGCATGGGCAATCCTTAACTTTTCGATGACAAGCTATAAGGTTAAGTCAAACTGAACAAGATTTGTCTTTCATGATCTATCACATGGACCCATGTGGCCAGTTAAGAAGGCATGTCCTGTGATATTGAATTAAAAACTAGTTCTCTACAGATTTAAAAATGAAATCAAAGTTTTAAAATCTTATTTTACACATTTATTTTGGTTCCTTTTTCAGAATGGGCACCTGTGTGACCGTGCCAAATATTTTGACAATTTTAAAGAAGCCTGTCTTTGCCTGATCACGATCAGAATAATTTTTCCCATAGTCTACGATTCATGACTTTATCTTACACTGATGATCAAGTGGGTCCTTATTTTAAAAATGGGCACAAGAAGCACCTTCCAAGGATTTGGAGGCCTGAAAATTTCAGATATGAATTCAAAATATTTCGTTAAATCTAAATTTGCTCTAACATGTTGATATTTGACATATTATACACGAAAAAAAACCCTGTGGTAGTTGGGCACCACAGGCCTAAGGGACCGACTTTGAGATGGCTCAATAGGCCTATACACTTTCTCTCATAACACATTTAAATGTATCTACATGTGTACCAAGTTTGGTACTTCTATCACAAAATGCACTATTAAGATTGAGGTAATATTTTATTTTAAACACATACTTTGGGCCCTCTTTTACGATGGGCACCTGTGCCACCATTTCTGTCGATTCTAAATGGCGTAATGTTCTCATGATCACAGTTAGGATCATTTCAAACATATTCTACAATTCAATAATTTTATCAAACATTTTATGTATAAAATGGCCCTTTTTAAAAGAAATGGGCACTTAAAGCTTCTTTCCAGAATTTTGAGGGCTGGAAACTTAAAATATGACTACAACATATTTCATAACAATTGAATTTATATTTTGTAAAAATATATCAATTTTGGATCAAATTCAGGGCCCAAATTCCAGGTGAATCAATATCCACATTTGCTTGGAACATATTCATCTATCTGTGTGCCAAATTTGGTGCTTGTCACATGGGCGGACTCAAATAAATTTCCAGATGATACTCAACTTGTGCCAGTCAAAACAGATTTACAATTTATTCCAGTATATATTAAAACTCCGATATCAAAACATCTCTCTGTGAAATTCAGTATTGTCAAACATGAAAATCGTATAAAAAGAAAAATATTTTAACACGTCGAAAACGACAAAGTATATTACTTCAAATTATTACTCTGTTTTCACAACCACGAAATTCAACCTGACAAATAGGCAAAGGATCCTGCATTGATCCAATCCACAATATCCAATATCTTTCAACTCTGTCTGTTTCTATACAAATAATAACTTCAAGCATGCATGAATAGATCCTGCACTGATCTAATCATAATTAAACCAACTTCAATGTTTCATCAGTGTATCATACCTACCATCTCCAATAACCTCCTCCAAGAAATATCAATTAAACCTTTCTCTTTGTTTCATTTCTTTATGCAATCATAACTCCTCTAAAACATTCTTATGAAAGGACCCTGTACTGATCCACCTTCATAGAATTATAACTTCAAACAGTTTCTCCTAACTACTGCATTTAGTGATCATATTTCATATAAAGCTTCAAACTGCACCTCAACTTGACCTTTTCTTCAACAGTCTAACCTCTATCTCTATAAATCTGTATTTTCATAACTCCAACTCAAAACTCAATTATCATCACAAATCATAAAATTTCACATTGATCCAAATTCAAAATAACACTTCTCACTAACAACTTCACTCATCTTCAGAAAGTTTGCTTTGTCTGAATCTCTACTCTCAAAGCCAATCTGCAAGATTTCCTTGATATTCAAAAATAAAATTTTATTCTGTGTTCTCTCTCGCTGTTCTTCATAACAAAACTTATCTCCGTAACCAAGTCTTGTAATCGTTGGCCGAAAACTTCCACCAAAGACGGCGCTGTATCTCGTCAGCCCAAAACAATTCACCCTTGTAGAAACGAGATATCCTAGTCTTCAAGAACGAACAAATCTTGGAAAATGTCCTGATCTTGGAACCATCTATAATTAAAACAAAACCAAGAATCTTTCTACAATATGTCCTAACTATAACAAATGTAAATTATTTTCTTTTGGCATGTCATACTATAACTGATAAAGGTTTGCTTGAATTTCCCATTATCAAACTTGTATAGTTAAAAATCACATTCAAGAATACTAATTACAAAGCATGATTTGAATATCACATAAACTTGCAAAATATCATGTTTTAGAATACTTTCATTCTTCTTCAAGAGTACATTTCAAATATTCCATAAAGTTTATAACATTTATATCAAAATTTCAAACCATGTCTGAAATTCTTTATGTTCTTTTTTTTTTACACACTAATATAAAATAGAAGAAATCACAGTTTAACTTACCGATGACTTCTTTAATTCAGGCATAAAAATATCAGTATAAATTCTGATTAATCTGGCCTCATACAGGTTCAAATCAGCTTCAGCCAAATCAGTGAAATAAGGCTCTTTTTAATGAAAATATAAAGTTGAAGTTCAAAATCAAAATGGCTGCTAAAAATGGCGGCTGCCTCAAAAAGCACATGTGTGCTTCACAAAGTCTAGAAGATGTTCTGCCCAGAAACTACTGGAAAAGTACTAAGGTCTACTACCACAATTACTCTTCCCTAAAAGTATCCCAAGCAGCTGTTCAAAAGCATAGGCTCACTGAGCTCAACTAAGAGGACATATTCAAGTTTACTATCCTGCACCCAACTTACAATAGAAATGTAAATTAACTCAAGTCAGTCATCGATGGTAAAAGGAATCTCTCACACTCTTCTCCTCACACATTTCTCATTTCTGCATCAAATTAACTCCTTGTCTCTTAGCAACCTGGCTGTGGAGTGAAAATTAGATGAAAGTTAGCAAGCTTTCCTGGGAAAATAAATAAAATAAAATAAATGCATTTTCAGTGTGACAGTGCTTTTATCATAAAATGCACAATTGGCCTAAAATTTGTCGCTATGCCGCCCCACTATTAGGGCTCCGTTCTTTTCGGGGGGATCACACGCGGGCCCCCTTACGCGGGTCTTGGGAGGACCGCCTGGATTTATTTTTTCTTATTTTTTTTGAGACAATCAGTGCACGTCGAACGTGTGTGGTGAGAAAGATAAAAATAGTAGAACAGGTGAATGTGCATGTGACACCTATCAGGCAGTGCCGAACGGTGCAATTAACCCAAGGATTCTAGGACAACTACCCCCTAGACAACTACCCCCCGGACAACTACCCCCCGGAAAACCACCCCCTGGATGACTACCCCCCTAGGACATCTACCCCCCAAGACAACTACCCCCCAGGACAACTACCCCCCCCCCCAGGACAATTACCCCCCAGGACAATTACCCCCAGGACAACTACCCCCCAGGACAACTACCCCCCCAGGACAATTACCCCCAGGACAATTTTTCCGGGGGTAGCTGTCCAGGGGGTAGTTGTTCGGGGGTAGTTGTCCGGGGGTAATTGTCCTGGGGGGTAGTTGTCCTGGGGGTAGTTGTCCTAGGGGGTAGTTGTCCTGGGGGTAGTTGTCCTAGGGGGGTAGTCGTCCAGGGGGTGGTTTTCCGGGGGGTGGTTGTCCGGGGGGTAATTGTCCAGGGGGTAGTTGTCCGGATACGAACCCAAGAATTCGCATTGATTTGACCTCGCTTTTCTGTTGAATGAACACGATGTTTCGGTGAAACCGCTGGGGAAGTGTCGAAGCAAAACTGCTATAACTTTGGCATATGACCATGAATCTGAATGATCTTAATGGTTTTGAAAATGGGAATCAGCAGATTAACTAGTCATCATATTTTTTTTTTCAAAATCGATGGAAAAACGGGGACAAACGTACAAGAAACATTACATTAAAAATACAAAATAAAAGTCCAAAATATGCATTAAAATTACACATTTTTAATCGGAAAACAAAAGAGATATTGGAGTATGTCATTAATCAGATATTAAAGATACTTTATGTGAAATATCATTTTCTAAAAACCATGCATCCGAAAATGTCTGTAAAAAATCAAATACAATGCATTTTCGTACCTTGAATCCGAACGCTGATCTACCGAGTCGCTTTCCGTGGCGATGAAGTCATTCTCAATAATACAGTCCCACATTATGCTAATTCTTGTTGGGTTTGAAACATAAAACGGCTTTCACGTGATTTCGTGGGGGGAAATGTAATCTTTGGAAGATTTGAATAATCTTCCAAATGCCTCAGAAATTCATAGAAAATATATATTTACGGAAATAAACCTGAAATAAACTAATTATCGACCTCATGGCTTTACCGTTTACCTTCGACACAGCACTGACATGTACTTAGTAAACTCTCATGTCGTCTGCTGCAGCAGCTGAACCAGTGCTGCTTGGCTGTGTGTGCCAGGTCAATGAGGTCATCGATCTGGTGTGGAACAGGAGGAAGGGGAGCTTCTACTTTGACACGATGATTCTATTTATAAAATCTACTACTACTTCTACTGCTGCTGCTGCTGCTACGACTTCATTGCTAGTCCACTGATTTTGATCAATCATGAAAATAAAATATGCAGTAGCAGTAGTAATAAGAGAAATGTTACATTAATAATCGGGGGGGGGGGTACAATGTACATTTTTCTTTCAAGGGGGGTGGGGCACGGGCTGGATGTGCCCCCCTAAATCCACCACTGATAATAATAGTAAAAGAAATAATTATGATAATGATAATAATAATTACATGTATTCTGTCATTATCATTATTATTATTATCATAAAGAAGAGGAGGAGGAAGAAGAAGAAGAAGAAGAAGAAGAAGAAGAAGAAGAAGAAGAAGAAGAAGAAGAAGGGGAGGAAGAAGAAAATTAAAAAGAAAACAAGATGATGTCTTTGGCCACTCTTCAACCCAATCAGACATCAATTTACGGCAAAACTTCTCCCTAAAATGTGTAAATACGCCCTTACCTGTCTTTCTTTGGCAGTTTTCTCCAGGTACCACCGTCTGCCGACACTTCTGCGCTGCAGTGCCTCGAACAGGTGATCGTGTTATGTAATAGTGCGCATGCGCGCAGTCTGATTTCTAGCCATGACGTCATATTTTTTTTCAGGTTACTGTTCCTACACAGTTTTCAGTTTGTGAAAATAACCCAATATATTTGCCATTATATCTCCGAAAGTAAGGCTTCGGCACGGCGAAAATTTCGTCACGAGGTCCGTAAAAGTCTCAAGAATATGTATGTACTTGATAATGAATATTGAGCGAAACGTCAGGATTTGTCTGTAAATAATCTGAGGGTAGTTTTGAAGGACAACAAAACATGAAAGGTTTAATAAAATGAAAAGTAATTCATCATTTTATTTTTTATTTTATGTGCACATTGATATGACTCTTTCAAATCATTCCTGAAATTCTGAGCGAAATCCGCCCACAAACAATGGAGAAACGAGAGGGGGAAATTTTGGTAAAAAGGTGAACTTCTGAACGTGAGTGCTTCGTTGACCGTTACAGATTCAAAACGATTTCGGTCTGAACGGCGAGTTAATTGATCTCCTCCTCTCCGACTGCTATAACACATATTTAGCAGTGAAGGGATGCTTTTTTGTCTACCAGAACCATTGTGACCACTGACTTCTATTCAGTGGTCAGCCGGACACACGCAGCACGTGCATGCATGCGCTGCGCTCATTTAAGGCCACCGCACACCTTACGATCGGTCTGCGATCCGATTTGTGAAATAAATCGCTATGGCATTAAATATTGGCAATTTAACAAATGAAATCTACCCTATTCAGATTCTGAAAAGTAATATGAATACTAAACATAGGGTTTTGGTGAGCTGTCAGCTTTCTACAGAGAATAAGGGCAAAATTAGTTTCAAATCGTAGGCTGCCGTACGATTTTTGTGACGTCACTACGACTCGGAGCCGATTTGGCCATTCCATCGACTAGAAAACTCGGCAAAGGCCGTATTATCGATTTTACTATCGACTATTCAGACCCTCAATCAAAAATATTTTTCGTTTTTAAATGATTTGTCAAATAATATTACATTTTCTTCGGAAATTGGATCGCAGACCGATCGTAAGGTGTGCGGTGGCCTTTACGTGTACACAACATGCGGGGCTATGGCCTAGGAGTATACTGATATTACACGATGTAATTGCCATCATTATCCGAATAAACTTTCTCCCTTTCACAGCTAATAGTGCAGTCATTTTATGAAAAATAAGGCATGAACCTCGCACAAATTGCAACAGAAAATCTGACTCGTGTGCATTACCAATAAAGGTCTCCTCTATAACATGTAAAAAGTCCTAAGAAATCCAAGTGGTGGAAATTAGTTTTTTAATGGTTTTTCTCAACCATCCATGTAAAAATTGTGTGCGCTATGTATCTTTCACGATCGTCACGGACTGACGCGTATTTCCATATTCCGAACAGAGAAAGGTGAACAGCGTACACGCGATTTCTATAGCGCGTGTTTAATCACTTTTTCACCATTGCAAGATCGTTGTGTAACATGGGTCCAGTCATTTAGTAGGGGAAGGCATGGGTCATACCTACTGATCTCTATTTTTTCCGTAGAGATCAGTGGTCATACCAGGTTGATGAAGAGCGGAGCATGGAGACTGAGCGGGGGAGGGTGAGGGAGCGGTCTTAACATTTTTTTTTATGCCCCTCTCCCTTTCTTTCTTTCTTTCTTTGTTTCTGTCTCTTGATTCTATTTTTCTTTTTGCCATCTTTATGGGCCATCATGAGAAGGGTCACGTGCACACTTCGACACATATGAGTGCTGGGCCTGTAATAGAATATTTAGTGAAAACTTGACAAGATTTTAAGATGACCCATGCCTTGAGTTAAGATCCAGAAATTAATTGAATATATTATGTACGATGATCTTAAAGTATTTCGATAGATTCATAAACGCAAACGCAAAATTATAATTCGTACCAGTGGTACATTAACAGTCTCCTGATTTCAAAACTATTTTAAAGAAACACTTGTACATATTGCTGCTAAATCACATAAATGTTGGCATTGGTAAGTTATGTCAAATAAAATGATTATTAATTAACGAATCACTTAAGATAAAACCTTTATATAACTTTCAAATTTAGATGAACATTGGTCACTTGATTGGTATTACTCGACATATTTAAACGTTGGCACGCATGCATGATGGTAATAATAATGACAACAAGGTAGTCAAACATATCCTATATGGGCAACATTTACGATCCAACGACTTTGATTTCATAAAATTGGAAGATAGGCTACAAACTAATTTAATGAAATGATTTGGTTGCAAAAAATAAGCTTCTGGTTGGAACAAAGACAAAGAAAAAAAACTAATACCAATCACTGGCGGCAACATAAATTGCCCTACAATGATCAGTGGGGTGCCACTCTCCTCTTGAAAGACAATGCATTCTAAAAAATAAAGTGTTAAATCAACATTTGAAATGGTGATATCGTTTTTGTATCATACTATTCATATTGCTAACACTACAAATGTTACATTCAGCATGGTTACGATATTGTCAGTCCCTGGCCTTCTCATTGTTGATTTTCACAAATTAAGTTTTAGAGTGTACGACGGCAAGTGCCGTTTTTTTTTTTTTTTCCAAAACCCTACAAGAAGTATTTCCATTTTTGTGTTCACTGCCGCATAAAATATCATTTTGTTTTCGTTTATATGTTTGTTTTTGGTCATCAGGAAAATGCCATTTTGAAAAAAAAAGAAAGAAGTTTATAGCAACGATGAGTGCCCCTCAAAATATGCCATATCTCATTTAATCCACCCCTCCCCAAATTCACATGAATAATCTATGGTTGCAAGACAGGGTTCCCCAATAAAGTTACATAAAGGAAATTAAGCTTAATAGCGGCTATTTTTTTCGATATAAATAGTTTTTACTTTTTTGGAAATGAAGTTTTATGTTTGGTCATCATCCAGCCTCGTACTTCAAACTGATATATTCCATCTAACTCTTCCCCTCTTGTTTCCCCATTCTCTCTCTCTCTCTCTCTCTCTCTTTCTCCCCTCTCTCCCTCTCTCCCTTTCTACGTCTCTTTCTCTCTCCCCTTTTTTCATCATTTCTCTCCTTCTCTCTTCTCTGCCCTTATGCAATGTCATTATTTCCATCTTATGTTACATGACAACATATATTTCTAAATGCAATTATTTGCTTTAATCAGAGGGCGTCCTTGTAAGCTGTTGCTCAAAATCACTGATATACAAACATAATAGTTCGGTCAACTCGGTTCAAGTTGAGCACAATACAGTACATGTTGCTTTGTTGGACATCCACACAACAAATGGATGTGCATCAGGGTGTGTCCAACTGAAACTGAGTTGAATAATCTATGTGTATAGTTGACATTGTTTGTGCTTACGTATGATGGCCGAAAATGGAAAATGCTTTTCACAGATTTTGGTATTTTTCAATACTTTCAACCACTCGGATTTCTTAGGACTTTTTGTATGCTAGAGAGGTCATATTCATGATTCTAGAACAGTTGAAATAATTTCTGTTGCAATTTGGATGAGGTCATTTTCGTAAAATTACTAGACTACTGTTCTAATAGACCATACAATGCCTACATATTAGTTTCTACGTCAGACATGCTGTAGCATCACCAGCAAAAAATGGTAATGAGGAGGTATTGTTTGAAAGCATGCAATTCTATTGTGAGCATGTGCTGAGCTGGGGGAAGTTACATTCCATTGTCTATTGTAGAATGTTAATGTAGCTTACTGATGATTGACAGTAAAATGACAGATGATTTCATTGCAGGAATGAGATCTTTTTTAACATGGAGCTTAGGAGGTTGGAAAAAATATTTCAAAAAAAAATTTAAAAATCTATGAAACATGTCTAGATGTTTGAATAACAGAATATTAGTTGTATGCATCCCTGCACATCACTAACAGCAAAAAACCTGCGTTTGGGTTGCGTTCGGCAGGGACCCTTTAATGTAGCAAGTCAATCAAAAAATAAAACAGCAACAACACAAACTTGGAGAGTAAAGGAAGAGACAGAGAGAGAGAGGGGGGGGGGGGTCCACTCGCTATTTATAAGAACCGCTATTCATTTCACACGCGTTATGAATAGCGGTCCTTATGAATAGTTATGAATAGTGGTCCTTATGAATGGATGTCCTTATGAATAGAGAGGTAATTTGTCTATAGTTTGTTCGCTATTCAGAAGGACCGCTATTCGTACAAAACCGCTATTCATTTAGTCACGCGTTATGGATAGCGGTCCTTATGAATAAGTGGTCCTTATGAATAGCGGTCCTTATGACTAGTGAGGTTACCCAAGAAAGGGGCAGCCTGTCAGGAGCACACTCTCATGTTTAAAGAAAAATGATTTAATCACATGAATTGGCAAGAAATTTTAAGTAATCTGTATCATTGGAATTGATTTTCGACGCCTGAGTAGGGCCTACATCTACAAAATACTCATTAAAACAATCTGCAATTTCTTTAGATTCTGATACTGTTTGACCATAATGGTTAATATGACATTTTGATTCGTTCTTTTGCTTCCCAAGAGTTTCATTAATGACTTTCCAAGTGGATGCTATATTACCGTTCGAATTTTCAAACTTTTTTCTACCAAATACATTTTACGAGATAATCTTATTACTGTTGTTAGCTTATTCCTATAACATTTATATTCATATTTATTCTCGTTACTTGGGTCCCGGAGGTTACGTTTGTGTAATCTATTTCTTTCCTTTGATTCTCTTCGCTATCCACTGGTTTTGTGGTTTTCTTTTATTTACTTTTTGTTTAGTCTTTGGAATACACCTGTTAAAATGGGATGAAAATGTATTCCAAAATAGTCCATATGCAGTATAAGGTTCACTACAGGATAGGACATAATTCCATGTTTCAATCGTTAAAGGGAAATCCTACCTTAATAGCAAGTTGCTTTGAAAAGGAGAGGTAAAATCAGAGAAGCAGATTGGTGAAAGTTTAAACGAAATCGGACAAGTAATAAGAAAGTTATGATTTTTTGAAAGTTGTAATCACTATGCATATGGGAATTTCAAATTGGCCGGATAGGTAATGTCACTGTGATGTAGCTGTGGACAACTCCCCCATTCACTCTAACACACAAAATGACTAAAATGTCACCTTTTTTCAAAATGCATTACGCAGTAGGATCTTTTCCTTCATGAGGACCTATAACAATATGCTATCTCCAGTATATTTTGAGTACTGCCCCGAGGGTAAAAGCGCCTCGAAGAAAACTGCAAATTAATGATATTTTTGTGTACGACAAATGGGAGAGTTGTCCACAAAAATGTCACAATTGACTCAACAAATTGCCAATTTGAGATTCGCATAGATGTAGTTCTCTCATTTTTCAAACATCCCTAACTTTCTTAGTCCTTGTCCGATTTCTTTCAAACTTTCACCATCCTGTTTTTCTTATTTTTCTTCTTTCACACAAATCATCTCATTACCAAGGTTGGATTGCCCTTTAAGTCATTATCTAATAAGCGTGCTACATTTGTGTCGTGAATTTACGGGACATTGTTTTCTCTTGTTTCGTAAGGGACATATGGTTATTATTACAAATAAGAAATATGGGAATGTAGTCAGATATTTCAATGTATACTAGACCAGCATTCATACGTTCAGCAAAAACATTCCTAAAAATATTATCTGTTAATTATTATATTGATTATCTATGAATTATTCATAACATACTACTTTCATGGAAATTATTAATTTTTTTCAAGGAAGAAGGAATATGAGGAACTTCTTCTATGAATAAATACCATGGCCAATCGCAAAACACTGATTGTCATCGTTTTCATTTATTGTCCCAGGTAGGAAATGAATAAACACGGGCTATATGTTAACACAACAAAAGCAGGAGATAAACTATTATAAACTTCAAACATACAACAATAATCGGCTCATCGCTCATACATGAAGGACATACTGCCAACAATTTAATTACTTTGAATTAATTGTCCATGCAGTTGATGGATATTTTATGTGCTTGAAGCGTAAAATGCAATAATGATTATCAGCTCGTAATCCACATTGTAATTAATTCAAATGATTTCTAAAAAGTGCGTGCTACCTAGGGGGCAAAACCTCATTTTTTTCTTTTTTTTTTTTTTTTTTTTTTTTTTTTTGGGGGGGGGGGGGGGGTTGAGACACGGGCTGTTGTAAAAGGTTGTTGGGTATCAGCTTGTTTGGAAGATCACCCTGCACAACCTCCAGGTAGACTACCTCGGAAATATGCTGCTGAAAAAAAATGGTAGCCATGTATTACTACCATTTACAATTTTGAATATAACTTTTTAATAAAACCTTATATATATATGAGACATCAAATTGAAGAAAATTAAATTCCCCACAATATGGTACCACATTCGATTGTCTTGGTGATGATTTACATAACGATTTCGGGCCAAATATGTGAATTTTTATCATTTTTCCCAAAAATGTGAATTGCACCAAAATACATTTTCTCCGTATTTCTAATGCCTTTGTGACTAAAGACTTGAAACTTTCTTGTAAAGTGTCCAGACATACGGTCAATACCCTATAAAAATTACAAGTTTGCTGCTTTTCTGACAAAGAAGTTATAGCGTTCTAAAATTTACATACATGGCGACCATTTTGAAAAAAATGGCCGCCATTTTTTTCCAGCAGCATATTTCCGAGGTAGTCCACCTGGAAGTTGTGCAGGGTGGTCTTCCGAACAAGCTGATACCCAACAACCTTTTACAACAGCCCGTGTCTCAAAAACCTGCTTTGTCCCCTAGGTATGCGTTGCTCGACGCATAGATATTGCAATTGCAACTCCGATGACACGTCAATGAACCATTCTGTATCCATTGTGCACGGTCCATGAGTGGCGTAGAAACGGGTGGCACGGAAGGGCATGTGCCCTCATCGAGTGGAGGGAAAAAAGGAGGAAGGAAAGGAAAGGAAAGGATAAGATAAGATAACATTACAAGTAGGTGAAACTGTTACAACCAAAGGTTCACATTTCCGAAAAAGTTATCAGCAATTTGGGGGGTGTATTTTTACTCAAAAATTCTCTGACAAGCAAAAAAACAAAACACCAGAATTATGCTAAAATTCTGCTAGATTTTGTCAAATTATGCCTAGCATAATGCTAGATGCTAGAGTGGTCAAAATTCTGCCGGAAAGCAGAATTCTGCCAACTCTGGCAACGTTGGTTCTCTCGCATATCATTCAGGAAGCAAGTTCGGAGTCCCCCCCCCCCCCCCCCACACACACACACACGACACCAGTCCCCCTTTTACAGAGCTGCATCCATGTTCTGCCGCTAGTATCCATCGCTGATTAGCAATATTCTTTCAACCTTGTTCGGAACAATGTACCAGAACGCCGGTATTCATTATAATCATGATGATAATGATAATGATAATGAACACTTTTTGCACCACCACTAAAAAACAAAAACAAACAAAAAAAATTAAATATAGCAGAGGGAGACGTTGACTGGTAACCAAAGTGCCAGAGATAGAAGTAGATGGAGGCATCATCGCCACTGTCTGGTGCAGACAAAGCACTTAGCAGCAATCAAGGAAGCAGATGCGCCACCAGTTTCTGTGAGAAGTACTCAAAATGGCTCGTGGAATCACTGGACTACAATTCTTTATCATAACATTTGCTTACTTGGGTTAGTAGATAATTTTATTGAAATATGAACTACACAGTAACCGGCATGTGCATTTAGGGCAGCAATTTCTGAATGAGTTAATAAGTATTGTTCTTTTAAGCTAGGAATCAGTTCGTTTGAATGCTCATAAGATGAATTTGAATGACAAATTTGGGGAAACCCGCAATTGAAACGTTTTCATTAAAAAAAATTGTCAGAAATCATATCAAACGCATTAAAGTTTTATCAAGGGCTTGTATCTTTAAAAGTCATTCACTTGTGATTCTTTTAAAATACTGTTATGATATGTTTGCCTATTTAAATATTTCATTCATTTGTTTGATTCTATATTTTTTCACAGGTTATATTTTCTCTTTTTTTGTCAAACGTTTCAAAAATTAAGAAATAATGACATTTGTTTCTAAATTTTTTTAAACCACAAACTTAGAGCCAATCTTTAGTATTCTTAATGGAAATGCGTTTCGACAGAAATAGTAAAAATACAAACAAACGGTCTTCATTTTCCTTTCATACTTTATGACTGTTACCTTACATTATATATCTGATATCGTGTAAACCCTTGAAACAGTTTTACTACGAAGAGCATACTAAAATGCAAATTTTTTTAGCGTTGTTATTATCATTATCATTGTCATTATTATTATTATTATTATTGTTGTTGTTGTTATCATTATTATCACTATTGTTTTTGATGTTGTGTCTTGTTTGTTAGTTACGTTGTCTGCTTATTCAAATGTTATAATCATAATTCCAACGTTTATAATCCTTAGTTGTTCGAATGGCAAACTGCACCGACCGATCGGATAGTTGTCAACACATGATTTCATGTGGCGTCACAACGCTGGAAAATGGTAACACCGTTACCATGGTACCTAAAACACTAGCCCAAGAGGACGTTTCGTGGATGAAGCATATTCCTGAAATTCCTGAATTGCAGAATGCCGCACAGAAACTGATCTGTAAAAAGCCAGGTATCTGTAATCTCTTCTTTTTGTAGCCTACTCATATATATATATATATATATATATTAATTACACATTACTCTTTTCTCATTTACATTTATCCATCATTTTTATTGTAAAGCGCGCATCCTCAGTCAGATCTCTAAGAGAGACGATTTCTAAACTATAATCAGATGCAAAACAACTAATTGATACAGCTGCACTTTCCTATTATTTAATCTTCGTGGCATATTGAAAAAAAGACAAAACTGATATGTCCTTAAGAAGCTACGTATAATAGACATCGTAAGATTTATAAAGATGCCAGTTAATTGTTGTATTCTTAAGCATCGGCAAAAACCTATTAAAGGGCAATCCAAACTTTGTAATAATTTGATTTGTGTAAAATCAGGAAAAAAAGAAACATAATGATGAAAGTTTGAAAGAAATCGGAACAAGAATAAGAAAGGTAGCAACGTTTGAGAAATGAGTTCACTAAATCTGTGTAAATCGCAAATTGGCAGTTGGGTCAGTCGATTGTGAGGTATTCCCAGTCAACTCTAGCTTTTGTCGTGCACCGTCATTAATTTCCCCTTTTCCCTCGGGGGGGGGGGGGTATTGTAAAGGGCTTGTCAGCCCTCACGGATAACAATAACGAGATTTGCAATTACAGTTACACCCCATTAAGTCAACCGCGTAGCCAGGATTTAATTGCAGGGGGCGGTTGTGATGAGCACGCAAAGCCTGCTCCCCGGGGGGGGGGGGGGGGTGAGTTCCGGGGGAAACTCCCCCCTCCCCCGCGAAGCGCGAAAGCTCTGACGTTTCAGAAAATTTGAAAGATAACGACTCGTAGCACCTTTTTTAGACGGAAATTAGTTCGACGCCCTGACTTTTTTCTCTCACTCCCACCCCCCCCCCCCCTCTCTCTCTCTCTGTACGTGTAGGTATGCTCATGTATGTTAATAGTAGGGCAGCAGTAGGGTGTACTTTTTATGAAAAATCTCGTTATCGTTATCGTTATCGGTGAAGTCTGACCAGCCCTTAAAGTTTCTGTCTCGGTTTTTCAGAAGATCACTAGCTGTTCTTCTTTTCAGAAGACCTAAAAAGAGAGGGTGTTATGTATTAAGGAACAGAAGATTTCCTTCATGTCTCTCTTTCTATCTTTCAATTTGTTAAATCTCCTGGATAGTGACCTATAATTTACACTGCAGCCACCAGTACTACGCGATTCTACACCATCATGGAACAAAACATGGCTGAAGGTGTGACGTCCTTCGAATTTGAGGTCAGCGCCGCTGAAAATGCGAACTTTGGGCTGTTCCACAGCAACGATACGAACCATTACTTTTACGACACTCAGTAAGTGTGACTATATTTCTACTCAATAATAATATGTTAGAATTTAGGAAACGTATTATTGTCCAAACGAATTTCGCAAAGTGTAGGTTGGAAAATAAGTAACCCCTCATTAGTAGGGATATATGCAAGATACACAAACACACACACCCACACACACGCGTACGACCCCTAACTCACACACATTTATATATGTGTATAAAAAAAAAAAAAAAAATATATATATATATGCATTTATTTCTCCCTTTCTCTCTCGCTCTCTTCCATTGACACAGTTCTCGGCCATTTCGGAAACAACGGTGGTGTAATCCAAGAATGCACCTATGGGAATATGATCGATGGTACTGGATGCTTTTGGTATACAACTGCCAAGAATGAACCGTCTTTGGCCCTCTCCGGTATTCCGATTTTCGACAGCTTCCAGATCTCTTTCGGAAACAGCCATATTGTTGTAAGTCGCCATGGAAACGACGCATCGCTGATGGAGTATACCGCTCCGGTTCCTGTTGAGGTCAATTATGTCGCTATCGATCCCACTTGGGGAACGGAGAAGTACTGGAAATTCAGTTCATTCTGTTGAGATACAAAGCAAGAACACTCTCAGGATAAACTGAAAAGGTACAAGATGCAAATGCGAAAAGACCCCCCCCCCCCCCCCCCACACACACTCTCTCAAAGTGACATATCCATTGAGTTTGGTGATCCTGTTGTTCCACAGTGACCCTCTGTTTCCAGCCTGCTCTATCAGCACCACTCCTTGGTCTTTTTCTCTTTTCCCCATATATTTTGAGCTAGTGGGCACACACGAGTAAGTCATCCGCTGCCGATGAATTTGGGACTATGACGTAATGGTAGCTGATCAAAATATTCATGTAAAATTGAATACTTGTCGGCTGTAAATCTTTTCAAGAGAAATGGTGTTTGGAAGTCACATTCTTTCATATTTCACCCCTATCTGGAAGCTTGGATGCCTTTGGGTATTTTAGAGGAATTATTTGATCTGCAGTGCATTTCCACTGTTCACAGCAGTGAAAAGTCGTAGCTCGTGATTAGCCTCGTTTCAGCCTTCACAGTATTTGATGTAGCCGATTAAATGCCCAAATAAAGTACCTAATTTTGTAGTACCATCAGTGTAGTTGCTACTCTGTCAGTTAAAACAATTTTTGTAGAGAGATTATTTAAATATGAATTTTTGATGTGCTTCAATTTAACACGTGTTACTATGGGGGCCCGAATTACTCGTGTGTGCCCTAGTCCATCGAAAAGCTCTCATTGAATTATTTGTATAGTTTGCAACACCGCCCTCTTCCGTTTTCCGTGTCGTATTGCTGTTAATGTTTGAAAATGAACACTATTATATTATTCTACGAATAACATAAAGAATAACATAATTTTTTGTCTATATTACATGGGTTTCTAATTCCAAGGTCATTTTAAATGGCATTGTGATACAAGAAAGCAATTTCACAATGAGAATGGTTACACATTTCAGCAAACATATGCAGACCGACACGGTAAGGGTTAAATTTAATACATGTACTAACCCTAACCCTAAACACGAGACCGACAAAGCAATAATAGTACATAGGGAAAAGGGAAAAGGGAAACAAAATAAGGGGGGGGGGGGAGGAATACATGCATGAGGAAATATAAATAGAGAAGAAAATAGAAAGAAAGAAACTTCTCATGGAAGCTAAAAAAAGTGTATGATATCGGATTATAGTTCATGATGCCATGCTTGTTTATTTATGTATTATGCTCGATTACTATCATTCTAACCTGTTTCCAGTATCTTTTTTGTAAGAATGCCTGTGAGTATTTCGATATTTTACTCTCACCGTATATCTTGCCACTGTATTATCCATGCATGCCATACAACTCCATTATGATTATTACTATGCTGCAGTCCTCTTCCTTTCCCTCTACTGCAAGTTCCCTATCCTCTTCTCTCCCTCTCTCTGTCTGTCCCTTTCTTCTTTTCCTGTATTAAATTATATTGTATTGTGTATTCAGGCGTACCCGCTACAAGCATCTGACTTATTGGGACTGTGCTTTCTTCCTTATGTAACTTGTTCTTGATTGTACTGGTATTACTTTATATGCATGTAAATTGTACTATTTGAACAAATGTTGAATGTTGCAAAATCAATGGAAGAAAATAAATGTTAATTTGAATTGAATTGAATAAAGATTTTAAAAAACAAAGATAGAAAACGATGAGAAAAGGATATTGTTAAAATGCTTAAGGAAGTATCAAACGAGGAGAGGATAGAAAGAGAGAGAGGAAAAAAAAAAAGAAATGCATAGGGAAAGATAGAAAAAGATGATGAGAGAAGGAAGAACGAATGGATGTATAAGAAAAGAAAGAAAGAGAAGAATTTAGGTCTCGTGAAACCCCTGGAAACTGGTTACAGTTGTCTCTTTTTTTCTTTATTGATAACCCTTCCCGTTTGGAAATCACACCTCAAAATGTAGCTTTCTTTTCTGAATTTCTTTACGCCATATGATCATAGATGATAAATACCGAACAGAATATCTTAGAGATGTCAGTTGTCATATCCGGTGAAGTAGGTACACGGGACACGGGCTTCTGGACTATGGCCAAAATAAAAAAGAAGAAGAAGAAGAAAAAAAAAAAACCCAGGAAAGGAAAATAAAGGAAGAGGTGGAAGGAAGACCCTCCTGCAGCACTCTTACCTACATGTTCTTCTACATTTTATTTACATAGTAATATTGGTGCCCCCGTAAAAAGTGTGCCCGGTCAATGGCTACGCCACTGGAAATTTCACAATTGTGATCGTGATGTGTCTAGTTTCAGGACATTATATAGTCCAACTTGTTTTGAATAGATTTTTCCAGAATAAGTAGACAATAGTTGACGAAAGCTCCTTATGCATGCGGTTATTTCTCACAAAGCACTTTGTAGGATAAAATTATGCTATAATATTGATAATTGCGTGTGCAAATATCAGAGTCAGCTGTAAATACTTCTTTGATTAATCTTTGCATTTGTTAATGATTGGAAATTTGGAATAAAAGGCGCATTACTTAAACAAAACAGTTACTGAATAGAATCCTCAAATTGGACTTCGTGCCAGTCAGTGTCACACACGACAGTTAATTTTAGACCAATCGTCACAATTCCTGGGCATCTTTCGCTTTCTTCACAATTCCACGAGTCTGTCTTATGTTATTAAGCCTCTTCTTCCCTCACAATATCCTCGCAATTGTTCAAGGAGAAGGGGAAGGAGCGGTTGGTATCGAGAGGGTTAAACACCTTTTTACGGCAAGGTGTGGAAGCGATGTTGTTCTATCCTATACGCTCAATTAGCGTTGAAAAGACGCACCCATTGTCTGCCAAATTGACGTTTAGTGTTTTCGGGAGCGTTGCTAACAATGTGCCAGGATAAACATAACACGTCGTCTCCCAGAATAATTTGTTCCTTTTCCAGAGTTTTTACCAGTTTGCTTTTATAATATATGATAAACTTGATGGTTGGAGTTTAAGGTCACCCTAAGTAAACCACGGACCCACTAAGTCCATGGATAAACGCACAATTCTATGTCCATGCACCATGGTCTGTTGTCTTCTGATGAAAACACTGTGATGGTGTCGTGGCATAGTGCTTTATTCACTTGACTTTTAATGGAATAGTTGAGGGTTCGAATCTATGCCGGGCACTAACGTCCTTTAGCAAGACATTAATCCACATTTGCCACGCAACACCCAGGTAAAAATTACGTAGACAATTTAGAGAGGAGAGAAAGAGATAGAGAGAGAAAGAGAGAGGGGGAAGGGGGATGGGAGGGAGAAAGAGGGAAGAGAGAGAGAGGGGGAAGGGGGGGGGGGGGAGTGCGAGGGAAAGGAGAGAGATGGAGAGTGAGAGTGAGTCGAGGAAGGGGGAGATAAAGAGAGAAAATATCGCATTACAGTTTTCTTTTCCAGTCTTCACTTTGCTATATTATGTTGAGAATATTTGCCCAAAATACACATGTCAAAATTCTTGCTGCTACTATTCCATTGTTTGGCGTAACCCATCCCGAGCGAACTTGTTACATGACTTCTACAACACCGCAGAATACCGAACTGCGATCACCCATAACAGGGAGAGAGAGAGAGACAGAAAGAGAGAGTGAGAGAGGGAAATGAAGAAAGAGACAGAGTAAGAAAGAGAGAGACAGAGAAAGAGAGAGAGAGAGAGTTGGGAAAGAAAAGAAGAGGGGAGAGAGAAAGAGAGAGAAAAGGGAGAGGGGAAGGGGAGAGGGAAGAGAATAAAAAATGGAAGAAGGCAGTATGAAAATAAAGTGTCGTCAAATCATTTCATTTTCCTCTGTGCGAGGTTGACAAGCGAGTGGGTTGGGCATTGTTTGGCGACAGCTCGTTTCTCTCTCCTATTTTTCTTTTTCTTTCTTTTTTTTTTTGGTTTTTTTTGTTACCAGCTTGTATTTGGTGTGCACACTTAACAAGCCCTATGCGCTGCACTGTATTCGCTGCACTGTATTAAAGCAGTCTCGCTTCATTGAAGAAAAAAAGTTTTCAATCCGTGAATAGAAAATAAGTTCTCTATAATAAAAACTCGCGGAACAGGTTGCGTCTGGTATGCCTACTTTACTCAACAGCTGAGCTAGGACTCCGTTTACCGGTATAAGTCGCGTTTCAGCATCGGTTTCTTTTTTGGAGAGGACCACGAGAAGGAAAAGTTTAGTATTCTCCAAAATGTGTCGGCCGATTTTGGATTAACCCAATTCTGTGCTATTCCGATGCATCGTCTTTTTTTTTTAGGAACAACTGTAGTCGGTTGTATTACTGTTGACAATTTGCACCAACTTTGTCGGGAGACCTGATTGTTAGGAGTACTTGGCTTCAGTGTTGCGATACACTCGTGGCTGCTTGGTGCACACTGATCCTGTTTTGACCAACTTTAGAAAGAAAGTTTGGCGTAGTTGAGGGCAATTTAAAGGCTGAGCTGAAATCTGGATTGAGCGTGTGCCCGGTCATCATGGTGTTTGGATTAGAGCGGATAAGATAATCTAATCCCATTCTATATGACGTCCATGGGAAGAAAGCAATAATATCCTGACTTGGATAATCAAAGGAAACTCACTACGGTTTTATAAGAATCATACTGAAATATAAGGTAAGAGATATATGATGTCATTGTTATGATTGTAAGTTCATTTAAGATATGAACGTGGCATTGCTGACTATACGTATTCGAGCTTTCAATACACATGATGATACTGTATGTGGATATTTTAAACATAAATGAGACAAAATGAGTGCTGGGGAAAAAATAAGGTATCTGATCAAATTCTTGAACAAGTGAAGACATTCATGCTCATTAGCCACGTAATTTAGTATAAGAAATGACGAACAGTTAGTAAACCGAGTTGAAAAGCAGCCTTCAAAATAATTTCAAGAACCTTGGTGCAGATTATCTAAACTTTTATCATATTCTGCAAACCAAATTCATGACAAATTAAACTAACAGTTATGATCATGATTACATTTATGTTAATAAATCACCTATTTATAGATTTACGATGCACAGAATATGCCAATAACTTGAAGACTATTTCTAATACGACTTTGCTTCTTAATCTACTATTAAACTGAAAATTCATGCGTGCAGTTTACTTAAACCTTATCTGTGTCAAAGCATTGTTCGCCATTATTTACACGCAATTTACAATGTTAATCGACGACCAGAGGCTATTAGAAAGATGCTTCGCTGCACATGAAGTGATACATCAGAGTAAAACATTTCATGCAGGCCATATGAATAAGCGATTAAACCCTATATTTTTGGAGTGTGAGAATATGTTTAAAGTCGGTATTCACAATAACGCACCAACTTTAGTCCAGGTTTAATACATGGATTTATGGAGCGCCAAGTGTCAACCTATCAATAGAATTAAATTAAACAAGCATAACAGTGAAAATTTCACTGAAATCAGATGTAAAACATGTAAAATAAGAAAGTTACGGCATTTTGAAGTTTGCATTATTTCTTGAAACAGTGATATGCATAACATGGGCGGTATGCAAATGAGTGAATCGATGATGACACACAATCACTTTTCCTTATGTATTTTGTTATATGAAATATCATATATTTCAATTTTTTGCTTCAGCAATGTAAAACATGGTTTGACTCCTTATGGAACATGAAAAATCATCATTATTGTAACTTATTTTGATAAAAGGGAGAGATTCTTTATTATCACATCCATAAAAATTGAAATAATTGAAATTTCATATAATAAAATACATAAGGAAAAGTGAGTGTGTGACATCATCGGTTCAGTCATTTGCATACCGCCCATGTTATGCATATCACTGTTTCAAGAAATAATGCAAAACTTCAAAATGCCGTAATTTTCTTATTTTACATCCGATTTCAATAAAATTTGCACTGTTATGCTCAGAGTCAGCGGAGCGTCTTTCAAAGTGGGGGGGGGGGGGCACCCCAGCCAAAAGGGCACTTTTGGAGAAAAAAAGGGCACCTACAAAGAGTAAACATAAAGCAAAAACAGGAACCATTTTGTGACATTGGTGTCTAATTAATACGTAATTAACTTCATCTTCTTCCTTTTTATTGTGGTTCTGGACACTGCTTCAGCTTCCCCAATTAGCAGTTGTGTGTAATTGTCTAATGATTCACGTGAGAGCGAGCGAAGTGAGCAAGCAAACATTTTCAGACCTTTTCCCTAATGCTGAAGTCCTGGGGATGTGCATTATTTAAAGCGATATAATGAAAATGACAACAGCAAATTAATATGGAGGGAATGCCTAATGATCTTTTAATTTGTACATTAACCCTGTCGCTTTTCTTTAGGATTACCATGATTACATCGATAATCGATATCATTATACTTTATGCGATCTGCTTGATTTCATTGTATACTATAAGAGAGAGCGAGCGTAGCGAGCGAGTTTGGGGAAAATTTTCTGAAAATATTGCCCTTATACTTGGTGTAAGTTATGGGCACTTCGGAGTGAGGGGTATTGTGCCCCTCTTGCCTCCAGCTCCACTGCCTTACATTGTAGTTGTAGTATATGGGTACCTGTTACTGTATAAAGCCGCACCGATTCTTTGAAGCTAGATATATGCCTCTTTTTGTAAGAAACAGTGGGGAAATATAAGTAAAAGGAGGCACTTATCAGAAGAGGAAAGGTGGAAAAGGGCACTTATAAGATATGAAAAGGGGCATTTATGATACGAGGGAAAGGGCTCATATTAGTTAGGAAAGGGCACTTATCAGAAGTAAAGAGGGGGCACTTATCAGATTGGAAAATGGGCACTTTTCAGAAGGGGAACATAGGTACTTATTAGAAGGGAAAGGGGGCGCCTATCAGAATTAAAAATGCACTTATCAAGGGAGCAAAGGGCACAAATTAGGGAGAAAGAGGGGGCAATCATTATATTTGAAAAGGGGCACTTATTAGAAGGAAAAAAGGGCACTTATAAGAAAGAAAAATAGGCACCTATCCGAACTAAAATTACATTTATCAGATGGAGAAAAGGCACTTATTAGTGATAAGGAGCCAATTATCAGATGTGAAAAGGGGCACTTATCAGAAGGAGAAAAGGGGCACTTATCAGAATTGGAAAGGGCACTTATTAGAAAGGAAAAGGGGCACTTTTAAAAGTAAAGAGGGCACTTATCAGAGAGAAAGGGGGCATTTTTTAGAAATAAAAAGGGCACTTTTGGGGTACTTCGAAAAGTGGGGGGCACTGTGCCCCCCTGCCCCCCGGGTGCGCCGCCCCTGGTTATGCTTGTTTAATTTTACTCTATTTATTCAAATCAATTTGATATTAGTGTGGACTTGGCCTTTAACTATATGGCCACATCTATGAAAAAGCCTTAAGAATATATTGGTGTAGTTTCCATATTTCAAATGATAGAAACCGTACATCACCGATATCGAAAGATGTAACTGTGGAAGTCAAACGCCGGATTCTAGGGCAAAGAAACGCTTTGTGCATACACCAAAATGTTCAACGTTCCATGCGTGAATAGTTCAGTAGTACAAAAGTTTCTTCATATGCCCCAAGTGAGCTTCTATGTTTATTTTCTTTTCATGGGCTCGATGAATGTACTCACAATGTTCCGATCGTGTACAACTTTAACATATTATACTACATGCGTTATAACTTCGCTCAGCGGCTTATACACAATCGAGCCAGCCTCAGGGCACAATTATTGAGGAGGTATTATAACTTCTGACAAAAGTTATAGAAACAGATAAAAAAAAAAAATTTCCTGCTCTACATATCACATATGTAGATTGAAACAGGTCGACAGAAAAATCAAGGTCAAGAAAAGAGATTCAGTATAAAACATGTGGAAATTGATCGTATAGAAGGAGGGTTTATATTTTGTTTATGATTCACAAAGTTTCATAGAAATCAAATTATACTTTTATTTCAAACTGTTCTTATGCCATAAAAACTAAGAAAGCCTGGCATTAGAATGTATGTATGTCTCAATTCGTTGCATAATATCACGGACCCTCCGCCGCTACTTCTTCAAGTGTTGCCAGTTTTCGAGTGATTCTTCTATTTTTTATTGTCTACAAGAAAGGGGTGTTTTAAGTTCAGAAAGAGATATGGATCCTGAATATACCAGTGGTTTACAAGATACATCGTGTAATAGACCGCTTCGGTAATGTATGCAAATTTTATACATACCTTTCAAACAAAGGTTGTTCTTGACAACCTGAAAGCTTGCCGGAAGCTTGCCGGACATAGCAACAGATATTGTATGCAAACTGGATTCCAAGCATTGAGGCTCATTTATAAAAAGCAGGTTAATGGAATAGCTCGTCACTAGGTGCTCAGAGAATTATGTGCATAAATTTGTATACATTACAGAAGCGGTCTATTACATCACTTTAACTATACAACTTCCCTAACATGTGATAAGCAATGTGAAAAGCAATATATAAATAGCGCATGGTCTATCATGCACTATACTGGTTTATATGCACGACAAATCCTAAATTATCCCTCATGCAGGTCTATTTCACCTCAGCCTGCGGCCTCGGTGAAACAGACCTGCACGAGGGATAATTTAGTATTTGGAGTTCATAATAGTCCAATAACGGTGCATAAATAGAACATGCACTAATTGTTATAGTAAATAGATCCCTAGATCTAAAACCGTCATTGTGTATCATCCCCTATTCATTTAACACGGGATTCCCCGTGCAAAAATTAAAGTTATAGTGCACGATCGTGCACTATAACGTCTCGTCACGTCACGTGATGCGAATCTAACCAATCACAGCGCGTATTATACATACACTATTTAATATGTATATATATATATATATATATATATATATATATATTATGTATATATATATATATATATATAACAATAATCTTATTTTCTTAACTATCAAATATAGAACTATCAAACTGAAAATTCGAATCAAGCTATATTACAAAACAAATATCATTATTTCGATGTAGTATAATTTTATACAAATTAATATCTGAAGTAACAATTCACGTATGGAAGATTTCTTACACCACTGAAAAGAAAGTCATCAGTTGAATCTTTATTACTTCGATGTATTAAAGCTATAAAAAAACAAAAACAAAACAAAATCCAGCTAACAGTGGAAGTTAAAAACTGATTCAGCGGACCCAGGTTTGAGACTGAGTCATGTCTTTCGGATGGTGACTTTGAAGGTCGGTCCCCAGACGTAAATAATCATACCTGGGGAGCGTTTCATCAAGTGTTTTGTCAGTGATTTTCACCGACAAATTTGCTCTCAGCCAATCAGATGCAAGGATTTCAGTAGCTTATAACAGTTGTCAGTAAAAAATCACCGACAAAACACTTGATGAAACGCTCCCCGGATTGATACATATCTGTAAAAACCCAATTACATACATACATACATGCATACATGCTAAGGATCAGTAGATTATCATCCAATCACCGATGGAAACCGCCATCAAACCAACAACAACATTATCTACCAAATTATATCAATTGCCATTGCACCATATATTTATTGAGAACAATCTTCATTAAAAGTGAGTTCTTTTGGTGATAATTCGTAACTTTTATGCAATATTGCAATATTGTATTCACCTATTACAGCTTGCTTACATGCTTATTGATCAGTTCTCAGGTTAAGTGGAGTTTATTCTTTATTCAAAGGGCGTCTTTTCTTACTTTTGCAAGTCCATGTACGGTTTCGGTGACGCCAAAAAAGACTTCCCTCCGGATTTTTGAAATTCTAGTTCATGAATAGCAAGATACAAATGATTCTACACTACTGTAATTTTCTTCCTCAACTGGAATATTAAACAACTAAGATGTTTAAAAAGAAATTACATCCTGGCAAAAAGGTTTATGTGTAAAACAAGAGGACATTTTTTTTTTGTAAAACAAGCGGGTTTGTTGGAACATCTGTGAGATTGCAGTGCGGTAGGTCTATATAGGTGCAGACAGACAGAGTCGATAATCTCGAGTTAGGCTTAGTTTACGACATTTTCACCAAAATTAATTGGAAGTTATGGTCATATTATGAGGAAAATGTGGTACATGGATCTTTTGACAGAAGTTAGAAAATATGGGAACATATTAACAAGTTCGTTTCTATTTCTTCTTTGCTACCATGGCTACAGAAGTATTACATTTAGCTCAGTGGACATTTTCGCATATTATCCTTCCTTCATAAAATCCATGCCGATTGGCTAACGCCTTAATTTTCTTCTTAAAACTTTCTGTTAGTTGCTTTATTCACATAGGCCACAATCTATATATAGTATTGTCTGCCTTTTGTAGTTTTACAAAGTTTTGGGGCTAGAGATGGCCTGCCAGACTTCTACAGTATTGATGTCTTACATTAAATTTGCATCATATTACATTAACTCAAAATCAACCTTTATCAATGCGAAAGACTTCAGGCAAAAGGAAAACCATTTGTTGAATTTCGAACACATCATTTTATAACATAATTTTTTCAACACCATTAATGATTCGTATAAGTGAGCACTGATTACACAGGTAGCACTATGAGTCTATATGACAGATCACTTAGAGCGCAGTGCAATAAGTCGGCTGGATATCTCCAAAATATGTCCACTTCAGGAATCAAAGGTCACATTTTGTAAACATGGATTGTCCCGTATCTTACACCTGAATGCGTCCCCATTCACTCTCATTGTGCTTGTTTAAATCCCTAAATTGTAAAGATTTCCCATGGTATGGCGGTGCCATTAGATTCTGTCACCGCTTGCCAACAATTGAATTTCTATGGTCTCTCAGTAGACACCAATGGTTTGTTGAAGATCAATTGATAAAATGGTGGAAACTACAAATAAATGCACTTTTATGCAAACGTTGCGACATTTGGAATACTATTTCTTTCAAGTGAATTTGTTTAATATGATTTCTTTCTTTCTGTGCCATCATTATGATTATCCAATTTTATAGTTATACAATAGAATGTAAAGTCATTTTAAGCAATTAGGCACAAAGAAACAAAATTGTGATTTCTGATATTAGAAATGTAATGGGTGTGGAGGAGTATTATCTCCCCATCCATATGCCAAGAAAAAAAAATTGAATAATACATTTAAACAATGTCCATGCGATCATCATCATTTTCATATTGAAGCTATTTATTTCCAAATCAATTATAACAATAATCATTATCAATTCAATTGCTAATAGACTTTATATTTCATATTTAAAATTGATAGGGCATGCACGAATAAAATATAAATGTTGCATGAAATCGTCACGTAGCAGTTTCTGTCACAATACAATAAATAGTTTAACATGATTCTGTATAAAAGAGAAATAGCAATATAACTTTCCCCTTCATTATTCTTTTAAAAAAATATATCTATTATGTAACGCCTGAGGGCACCCTTGGCTCAAGCTTTTGCTTTTAGAGGTGTGTCCTCCAACTATGTATGCACTACATGAATGTATATTTTGTCATATTTTTGTTGAAAATATATGTATACTATTTTGTTCATTAATTACTTTGTATACTTGGAAGTTGGAAATAAATGTCTTCAAAAAATTGAAGAAAAAAAAAGAAAAAGAAAAAATTCAATTTGGCTCACACTACATAAGGGTATAAGCAAATCACGGGTCTGGGTGAGGAGTGCGATAATTCTTACCCGATGATAATAGTTATATTTATCTTAAACATCTCTCCAAAATTAGGGGGAAAAAGTATGTGCTGTTAATTTTATACCTTAAATGTAGTTTGATTTTAATATGTTGAGGCCATGTCTCAATCGATTACAATAACGTGAAAGTAAAGGAATACAGATTGTTCTAAGACCTTCACACTTGAATAAACATTCTATATTACATCACTGCATGTGTTTAAAGTGTAACAAAATGTGCTGTTACGAAATAAGAATAATTACTTTATTCCACAAAAGGGACGGGTTAAAAGAGGTCCATTGTGTTGTTTGTGTGGGTTATGTAATACACTTTTGTATGTAATACTTTTGGGTTCCTCTCAAACAAAGTTTATTTTTCAAAGAAAGAATTATTTTCATGAGGGAAAGGTTGTTTTTTTAAATTTTATTTGGAAGGGGTATATAAATTACAACTATTTCCATTAATCTTAATGGCTTCTTACAAGTATAGTTATTTAGATGGATAATCATAATGAAAACAAAGATAACATGTTATATATTTTTCAAAAATCAAAGTTAGCAAATAATTTACTTACAGAAAGAATGACTTATACACCTTTTCAAAATTGTTAATACTCTTACAAATTTTCACTTGGGCAATACCAAACATCGCAGTATTTCTCTACGGAGTAATACGTAGAGTTTTGTGGCGGAATTGGGGAAATCCATTTGTGACGGTGAATTTACGTATTCCGTTTCAAATTCGTTCTTTTTGTTTATCGACATTTCAAAGCTCAGTTCTCGACTTGTTTATTGGACCACCTGACAAGCCAGACTTATGACCGAATTGCTTTAACGAATCGAAGAGGAAGTGAGCACTGTTTTACAAGTTCGTCACGACTTCTTTTTCTAGAATTATGAATGATTATTTGTTTTCTATGGTAACAAATAAGGGACGGTTTTGTAGAGATATTTCAGACCTCAGATAGATGCAGATGAAAGGAGTTTCTAGCAGAAGGTGAAAAAGGGATGGAGAGAGAGAGGGAGGATAATGGATAAAGAGAATGAAAGTGAGAGAGAGAGAGAGAGAGAGGGGAAGGGGCACGGAGAGAATGAAAGAGAGAGCGAGAGAGAGAGAGAGAGAGAAAGAAAGAAAGGGGTGTATAGGGGTATGAGAAAAAGAGATGGGCGAGACTGAAAGAAAAGAGAGAGAGGAGAGGAGAAGGGGAGTTGTTTTGGAGGGGAATAGAAGTAATGGAAAGAGAAAGAAAGAGAGAGAGAGAGAGAGAGAGAGATAAGGGGGGGGGGGGCAAAGATCTAGGGAATGGGGTTATACTCGGAGTTTGAAACAAATATACGAGGATCATAACGAAAATTCGGGTTAAAGGGTTTTGATAATTATCCGCATGATTTCTAATTGTCTTGACATGACTTTGTGTCTTTTTAGTATGAAATTTGTATAGAGAAAATGTCATTTTCTCCAGTGACCACACCTAGTTGTTTTTATAAGTCATTTCATTTTTCTTTTTGTGTATGTAGTTATTTCCTTTTTAATTAAAAAAAAAATATTATTATGTTCTATTATGTATTATGTGCTAAGGGCACCCCCGCCCCCAAACTTGCTTTAAGAGGTGTGTCCTCCAACTATGTATGTACCACATGAATGTATATTTTGTCAAAATTTTGTTAAAAATACATGTACATTATTTTGTTAATTTATTACTCTGTACACTTATATTGAAAAGTTGGAAATAAATGTCATTAACGAAAAGTAGGTTACAATATACAAGTAATTCAAATTCAAATTCAAATTCAAAATCCAAACATATAGGATCATTCTCAATTTTCAGTTTACAGTTTCAACTTACAAGTAAGCATAATAAAAACATTCCGTATGGTTCTAAAAAGTCTGAAAGAGCAGTGACATAAACATATAATAATAGTGAGACAGCCAGCCAGCCAGACAGACAGACATAGAAAGAGAGAGAGAGAGAGAGAGGGGGGGGGGGGTAACTTAAAAGCCTGAAATAAAGATAAATGGTCATTGTCTGTCGAAACTAAATCACAAATGGTTTGAGACATCTATTTTCTTGGTCATTCATTGTCCCGTTTTGTGCCCCATTTTTTTCTCTTTTTTTTTTGAGGGGGGGAGGGGGATTGGACACTTTTTTTTTTGCTTTCGATGCTTCTTATCATTTTTTTAAAAGACTTTTTAGGAACTGAACCCTCTTTTTAAAAAAATGGAGCCGTCCCTGATTGTATACATTTCATACATTAAATTCAAGTTATGATATCCCAGTGCATCCAATATGGTTCGCTTTTTTTTCATAGTAACCTAGTCTTTTTTTTTTTTTTTTTTTTTTTTTTTTTTTTTTGTGCTAGCTTCGTCAGTTATGTGTCACCCGGGCGGTACCGGATTTGTTGTTTGAACTTCACCTACAGGTACATCTAACTGCAATGTAATTTTGTTTATTTTCAAGACTGAGACTGATTCTAGTCATGGTGATTCATTCGTAGGCAATTTTTCTGCCTTCATACAAACACACTTAAGAAAGAATGTAAGAATGTTGGGTATTCTATTTTATGATTTATTTCTATCTTCGTCTTTCGGTTGATGCCCACAATCAAAGGAGTTGATTATCATGGATTATTTTCCTTCTTTTCTGTCGAATTATAAATTTCACGATTCGGATTTTCAATGGCACTTCCTTCGCTCACCTATTTTTTTTTCTTCCTTTCTTCGGATCATCATTTTAATTTTTAAAAGATGTTGATCCCTTTTGAGTATTATTCCAAACTTTTTAGACTTTGAAATGGGGTATGTGTCATAACGATGCATAATAAAACTGACGAATCATGCGAACAACTTCATTTTACGACTATATACGTGTAGAGAGATTATTATTATTATTATCATTATTATTATTAATATTATTATTATTATAATTATTATTATTATTATTATTATTATTATTATTATTATTATTACTATTGTTATTATTATTATTATTATTATTATTATTATTATTATTATCATCATCATCATCATCATCATCATTAAAACTTATTTAAAACAATATTATCGACTATTCTCGTTACTCAAGCACGATTTCATCGTTGCCTTTCTTATATTTTTTAAAAAACCATTTCCTTCTCAATGTTTTCATTCTGATGTTTGTTATTTTTACTCCCTCGCAATGTAAACCAGTGATACCTTTTTTCCATCTCCCCTTTCTTTTCTTTTCTCTGCTCTTCTTTCTCTTTATTCATATACGATTCCTTTCTCAAAAGCATTTTACCCCATTCTTAACTTTACCCCCTCCCCCCCCCCCCTCTCTCTCTCTCCTGAGTCTCCCCTCTCTCCTGCCCCCCTCTCTCCTCTTCCGTTTCCCCCTCTTCTGTCTTATTTTTTTCTCCTTTTTCTCTCGCTTTCTTCGTGTTAATGGATATATAAGAATCCCTACCCTATTTTTTTCTTCTTCCGTCACTTTCTTCCACCTTTGTTTCCCTCCATCGCTCCTGCTTTAATACCATGCACTCGTTATAAAGGCTACACTTTGAAAAAAAAAAATTCCCCTCCACCACCCATCCATAACCTTCAAGCCATTCTTAACGTCACTCTTGTATGGTGGTGGATCCAGTGTCCGAACACTTTTCAGAAAATCAACGATAGCAAATTAAATATCAAACGAATATCTGTCAAACTTACATAATGAATGCTCAAAGTCCTACAGAAAAAGAAGTTGATGGAATTTTAAAAAGATAACGTAGATTTAATACGATATTCCCTTCCGAGTGAACCCCTTCCCAACGACGCGGCGTTTTGGTCCCTTGAAAAAGGTACTGTATTTCCGAACGTGTGAAACCTATGGGAAAAAGTTACAACCTTTGTTTCAGTAGTGTGGTTTTCATACGCGTAATCCCACGCGTATGAAAACCCATTTTAGGCGCTTAACTATACAGGTTCGGCAATACAATCTGTTCTGAATTACAATCCTTGACTATACGTTCGCGACTCTATTATGATCTGTGTTTAATTATTGATGTTATGATTAATTATTTTTAATTCTATTCTTTAATTATTATTTTATTGGACCTGTTGTTTATGCTCTTGATAAATTCTGGGTATAAGTATTTTCCCTTCTCTCTTCATTGATTGCTCCTACATGTATAATACATCGATTTTGGTGACGTCAATCAACCGGTCCAGTGAGTCGCAGCAACACTGACACGAACACCTAACACGGCAATCCTCTGTAATTAGCAAAAAATCTCCGTCCAAAAATTACTGAAACTTCAGTTCATTTGGGAAACGGTTGAACAAATCAAAGATGCTTGATAACGAATAAATCAAGTCCTTCATTCATGCAATGTCATATCTCATAACTAATACACGGATTATCAAAAAGATCAAACTTTAGAATGTTTCGCAAAAATATGAATAATTTATTCATCAATAATACTAGAGTCTATTACCGTGGATTATTTTCCTCCTGTAATTTACTGAAGTATAATTTTAGTATGATATATAGATACTAGGATACATGTATTACGCGCTCTTTACAAAATTGATTAATTCTGTACGTACATTTTGACAGAAAATGCTATCAAAAGGAGGTTGAATTTTTAATTACACGACCAATATTTTCTTATAACGATATCTCCTCTATAACGAGCAAAAAAGCATGTCTTGTAATTCGATACATATTCAATACCGTGAGAGCTATTACGACGCATGTTGACGTATGAGGCTTGCTCTTTTAGGTATGCTAAAGTCATATTACGATAGATTACCCAGATTTTCAAAATCTGAAGTATTTGTAAACATATGAATAATTCATTCATCAATAATACTATAGTCTATTACATGGATCATTTTCCTCCTATAACTTATATTGAAGTTTAATCTTAGTGTGATATGGATGCTAGGATACATGTATTACGCGCTCGTTACAAAATTGATTAATTTTGTGCGTAGATTTTGACGCAAAAAACAGCCGAAAACGGGGTGAATTTCTCATTATGGAGGTAAGCCTGTACATTGCAGGTAGTAACACAGTGTGGGGGCTTCATCTTCATTTCCATATCAATCGGAAATTTATTCAGAATGTCCGGGCAAACTATTCAAAATGGCGGCGCGCATGAAATGTCCATTCATTGTGTAGTGAACGAACGTACGTGCACTCTCTTCATAACCATTTATAAGATATCCCTGTATTACTCGAGAAAAAACGGAACTTGGAAGCCTAGCAGGTCATGGCCAAGGCAGTGCCAATTTCAGGACTACGTCTATAATAACGCACATCTTGGAACCCAGAACCAACAGCAAAGTGAGAACGATGCGACGGTCCCTCCACCATCCCCTTCTTACTGGCACATCTTTACAGCCTGTTTTTAGACCCCTTAAGAATATCAGAATTATATAAATAAACCAATGCCTTCACAATGGTACAGTTCCACGTGTCATGGCCACCGAGATGCCAAATTCGGGACAATTTGGGGCAAAAAGTAGAACTTAGGACCCTAGACCTGCGATGATATGAAATGACAAAGCGCGTTGACCGCGAAGCTAAACGGATTATACACGCATTTTGCCTCTGAATCCGTAGAAGATCAAAACTTTTAAAACTTGAAATCATATTTCACACTTCTTTATGTTCTCAATTTGATCCACCGCCTTTGTCTTGGTGTCATACCAAAGGCATGACTTTCTGACACCTTCCTTTTCTTTCTGTCCTGTCTGACAAGAAAAGATGAAAAGATGGAGGTCATGAAACATCAACAATCTATCTTATACCCTGTCTGCTTTCACGGGTGGTTCACTGTTGTGGTATAGCTACAAGCAATCGAACAATGGAAAATATTTTCTTAAGCCTTTGCTGTTTTACCCCTGAACTTGTGATATGGTGCCAGCGTGCCCAGACCTCTAACGCCTGCTCAAGAAAAGAAGAGAAAAAATGTCTTTTCTGTTGTATCAATATTCTGTTCGAGATGTTCCGTCTTTTATCTTTTGTAGACCTTTGTGCATTCCGCATTCCACTTCTACCTTTTTTTTTCTATAAAATGACTTTACTAACTTCTATATTTTCACTTCTTTGGTGCACTTTCACTTTTGCTCAATCTTTATGGTGTATGTTTATTATGTTACCCATGTCACCAAAACAAAACAGTTCGATCGACATTTTACGATTTTTACATTTTTCGATGATTGGCAAATCTCTTATATAGGTTTTCATTTTAATTTCTATATAACCATACTGCTTCTTATGTCATTATCCTGTATTGGATTTTATTTTAGAGTTATTCCGTACGAATTTAATTCTTGTCATTCTTATTAAATATAAACCTATTTTTCCTCACTCAACGTTGAACTTTTGTATATTCTTTTAAAATTCTTGATAGGTAATTTCTTCCATTATATGCCAAATTGATATAAAATTTAAAAAACCTTTCAGGCTCATTTCGATCTGTTATTCTGAATAGTGACGTTAATCAACTTCCATTTTAAATAACCAAAACAAGGTTAACACCAGGTTATGTCGATTTAAAACTATAATTCATTTCGAACATTACTGTCACTAATGAGACGTAAGTTTTAATTTCCCACAATGACATTGCGTTAGCGTGACATTCCACATATTCATCACCGATTTTTCGACAAGTGTTGTTATTCCCCAACCCACACTATTTGCACAACTGATACAGTTAAAGTAATATTCCATCATTTACAACCAACAGAGCGATTCTGCCTGTTCCAGTTCAACAGGACCCAACCAAAGTTTTCACTCAACCGCTTGAAGTTGTTTGAAATGCGAGTGACAAAACTCTAAGGGCTGCTTGCATTTTTTCTAAATATTTTAATCACCGACTCGTGAAATAGTAAGCAAAGGGGTTATTTTGATAGTGAATAGAAAGCCTGTTACAATACATCGTCAGTGTATAGTGTTAAGCTATAAAGATGTGTTATAAGTAGAAAGCTGTTTGGGAGGTATGCATGCCTTTCTGATGGCAAAGTCTAGATAAAGATACCTTTCTCTTGAAACTGTGTGAATTGATTTTTGTTAAGAAAGTATCGTGTGATATCTAAAAGTATTCATTGTTTGTAAAATATTTATATGATAGTAAACAGTGTAAGTATAATACGCCCTGTGATTGGTTAGATTCGCATCACGTGACGTGCAAAATATGTGTTATAGTGCACGATCGTGCACTATAACAAAATGAGGCCTGGGCCTAATACACAATAACAGTTAAAAACTCTAGGGGTCTATTTACTATAACAATTAGTGCATGTTCTATTTATGCACCAAATGTACTGGACTATATGAACTCCAAATACTAAATTATCCTTCGTGCAGGTCTATTTCACTTCAGCCTGCGGCCTCGGTGAAACAAAACTGCACTCGGGATAATTTAGTATTTGTCTTGCACATAATCACTATTTTAATGCACTATTTTTTATAATATTGCACGGTCATCCGGGTACTTTTACACAAACCATGAGATATCGTTATAAAATTGCACGGTCATCCGGGTACTTTTGCGCAAACCATGAGATATGCCACTTTTTCGGGTCGCCTGAAAACCCTTCATACAAATAATAATTATACTTATTGTCTATAAAGTGAAAGCATGTCTGTAGGTATATCATACATGTAGTAGGAGAAGAAGCCAAGAGAAATCTAACGAGTTAACCGTTCACCAATTATTGTAAATTACCTCTATTCAATGAGCTAATGAAAATAATACGGCATGGCAAATTATACTCAAGGCAAAATCTCAATGCAATCCGTTTCCAGTTTTATTTAGAAGGGCGACACTGCTTCTTTTCATCCTCCATTCAACAGACAGAACTTCAGAGAGGGAGGGGGAGCGGGAAAAGGTAGTTTGAGGGGGTAGGAGGGGGAGAGAGGGAGAGAGAGAGGAGGAGAGAGAGAGAGAGAGAGAGAGAGAGAGGGGGGGGGGGGAGAAATAGGGGAGAGAGAGAGAGAGAGAGAGAGAGAGTGAGAAGTGAATATATCACTTACAGTAATGGCTTATTCATAAGTCAACGATGGGGCTTAGTTCAAGAATCCATTCAATTTGAGCCCTCAAGTGAGGAAGCAACCAGACATCTTCTCAAATGAGAGGATTTAAAGCAGTACGCAAACACCTTATAGAGTGGGGCTTAACTTGAAGACACTCTTTAAATACACAGTTTTGCTTAATAGATTTGTTGAATAAACCCCACTTTGTAGATCCGATGCTGTGGAATTATCTCGTGTGTGTCTCTCTTTCTTATTTCATTTTTAAAGCTTTACCTGAATGTGCCTTTTTAGTGGTTATTCAACCAAAAGAAATCTGTGTAGCGTTAATAACTTTTGTTTAGCAAGTCAAATACTTTATGCCGCTGTTTACAAAATACAAATATGTTACAAATATGTTGTAGTAGGATAAGTTCATTCATGCAGGTTTATTTTGTTGATGCGGTAACCCATGCAGTCAACAGAACTTTGTCCCTCTATGGGGTCCTATAACAGTGGGAAAGACATGAAAGAGAGAAATAATGAGGGAGGGAGAGAGAGAGAAAGAGAGAGAAAGAGAGGGAGAGAGAGAGAGAGAGAGTGAGAAAGATAGATAGATAGAGAGAGAGAGAGAGAAAGATGTCGGGGGGGGGGGGTGATATGGGAAGGAGAAAAGATATGTAGTACATCGAACGACTTCATTTTAACGAAGAAGGAGGGGAAGAAGAAGAAGAAGAAGAAGAAGAAGAAGAAGAAGAAGGAGAAGGAGGAGGAGGGATTTCACCCTCTTGAACATCAATTTTCTGGATACGCCATAGATGAAAATAGAGAGAAAGTGACAAATGGAAAGTAAAAGATCGGACGAAAGAGAAAGGGGGATAGAAGAGAAGAGAGAAAGAGAGAGAGAGAGAGAGAGAGAGAGAGAAGATACAGAATAAAACTGATTGTTTTTAATGCACAGCTTTTCCAACGAGACCTACTCTTTTAAACATGCCTATTTCTGAAGCTGAACCCATACCTCTCAACTAAATGGGAGATTAAGAAGATACATTGAAGCAAGAGTAGAATAGAAATTATAAAAAGGTTCTTATGAATGAGAGGAGATGGCAAACAGAAAAAAAAAAATCAGAGAACGGATTTCGTTGTGATTCTGTAGTCAAAGCATAATGGGAGTTAGATCAAACCGCAATACCAGATAATTCTCTTTATTATACTTTTGAAATACCATACCCATTATGTGTTTATCAAACTTTAAATACCAGTCTGAAAATGATAAATGACTGCTGATGATACCTTAATGTGAAGGGCTCACGTCGTGTATGGGGCCCAGGATCACTTGGTTGTGTGTTGATACAATCGTTCCTTCCTGTAGGCCTGCGAGGAATGTATGCAATGCAAATTAAATTTCTTTGGAAATAGTTCCATCCCTGGTTCCATATTAAACGAGATGATGTTATGAGGTTTTTAATGTATATAAAAGATGAAATAATGGAGGCCTGCTATGAAAAATGAGAAAGACAGATAAAATTTTCCTACCAGGTAAACTAAACTACTGTCACTGATATATGAATACAAATGAAAGGTGAAATGCAGTCACAGCAAGAGAATGATTCCACTATCATGCTAGGTATTCTTGCTTGTACCCATTATTTAGTCGCGAATAAGTCAAGCAAACCTTAAACGCGTTGAAAACAAACTTTGCGTATTAAAGCTACATGTCGTTTTTCCGAAGGTTCCTTATTCTGAAGTTTTGTTGAACCGAACATTCGTTATTTCAAAAGTTCTTAATTCCGAAAATGAAATGCAAGATTTATGTCATAAACGGAATATTGAAATGCACATGATTCTGATTGACAATGCTGCGCCTTTGAATTGTTCAAGATTATGTACTTTCTCTCGAAAGGCCTGTTTGGCCTTTTTAACACGAACTTTGAATGGGGATTTAAGTTTTATTTAAAAAATAGACTTTTCTCATCGATTGTGTGCACAGGACGTCCTTGCTAGACCCGTGGGATTCCAGCACTCAACAAAGATCACCCTCTGATATTTGTCGCGAAATGGTCTCGAGATATATTCACGAACAAACTTAAACCATGCCAGTTTTACCAGTTTACCATATGATTCCAAGAGAGAATATAAAGTCTGCAGCACATGCACATGTTGAGTTTGTTTTTTAGAAAGAGGGTTAACATGGTTAAAGAAAATTGTGGATCCAGGATAGATAGCTAGATAGGTGGGAGTATATATATATATATATATATATATATATATATATATAATAAAAAAAAAAACTTAAATAAAAACACCGCAGGAGCCAAAAATTTGGACTGACGTTTCGGTCAAAGACTTTTATCAAAGTGAGACTGAACATAAACAATCAGCTGCAAGAAATTAGGAAGACGCATAAGTTGCCATGATACAAATAATAATAATAATGATAAAAGTAAGCTCTACGCATCATTTAAGCGCTAGGAAGTGACGCCACAAAGGAAGGAAAGAGTATTATTATAATTGTTATTATCATTATTTGCATCATGGCAACTTATGCGTCTTCCTAATTTCTTGCATCTGATTGTTTATGTTCAGTTTTACTTTGATAGAGATCTTTGACAGAAACGTCAGTCCAAATTTTTGGCTCCTGCGGTATTTTTATTTGACTCCTGAGTATTTACTCATTCTTCGATATATATATATATATATATATATATATATATATATATATATATATATATATATATATATATAGGTAGGTATATAGATTTTTTTCGCGAACATACAGAAAACCTACAGTTATCTGCGAAACCGGGCTTACGCGCAGACGCTACAACACGTGAAACGAGCTCTAAAACAGGCATTTTTTCACATAACGCGTCATAACTTTTGAACCATAGAATCAGTTGAATTCTTGTACCCGGATTTGAAAAGTACATTTTTGGGGGATTACTTTTATGTATAAATCATCATTTGTCGTCTTTCAAGTCTTTGGCGAAGCACATCTCGGGGACTACCTATCGCATCGACTTTCGTGTAGTTTCTGAAAGCTGAACTCTTGCAGATTTCTCTGATGTAAGACTTCTTGTCACTGGCAAATTAGTTCCGACGTACTTTTTGGGTAAAGAATTACTTTCTGATTACTATCCAATCAAAATGTTCGATACAATACTACACACAATCGCGCAAGACTTCACTGAAGGGACGGGTCAGCACTTACGTCACAATACAGGCGCGCGCATGTTGTGTGTGTACGCGCTTCGGATTTTCGAGGCATGCGGTTTTCAATAATAATTATGATGGTCTTTGAGATAATTATATATGTTCACGAACCAGCTTAAATTATATCCGTTCACAAGAGAAATTTAGAACACATGAAAAGTCTATATAGAATCTATAGTTAATAGCACGTTCTGGGCTTGTCTTTAGAAAAAAATTGTTAAAATCTATCCAGGATATATAGATGGATGGATGGATAGATCATGTATATAGATAGGTAGATAGGTAGGTAGGTAGGTAGATACATTTGTCTCAAAATGATCGAGAGATATATTCACAAACCAACTTAAATCATGTCGGTTTGTCATGTGTTGATATAACACCTAAAGAGTGTAAATAGAGTCTATTATCTATACCACAGTTTGAGCTTGTTTTTAGAGTGTTGAAAGGCACTGTGGATCCAGGATTGTCTGAACGGGGAGGCCAAAATATTAAAAACTCAAGCAGGTCCGTTCAGTATATTGATGTTGATTGCCAAGAAGAATAAGAATTATACTGTTACCGCCGCCTGAATAACTCTAAAATTTATGTCAAAACTAGAAAAGTAATTTCAACGGAGTTTCATTCGATTATCTGCATCCATAACCTCGCAGCCTGTAACCATTTGAACTTATTTTTTAAACATGTATTTTCAAAGCTTGAATACTACTATTAACCACGTAAGTGTCATAATTTAAATAGGCAAAATTAGCAAGTATAGTGTGTCATTTTTGTGGCTCGCCGTAACAAAGTCGAGAATTGGGAATGGTACTGAATACTTTCTAAAGGGCTGGTCACATTTGTCCGATAACGATAACGATAACGATATTTTTATCAAAGGTACGCCCTATTCTCTTATCCATTTTTTTCTCTTATCTTTCCTCTTTCTTTTTAATTTAATTCTTCGTTCTCTCCGAAGGAAACTGAAAAAAAAATTGTTTAAATTCATTAGTTATAGGATCTAATGATATACATGTATATATATATATATATGTGTGTGTGTGTAAAGACTATTTAAAGCAATTTCATACAAAATGTACACTCACACTTATGTGAGGTTATGATATGCGAAATGTCAAACTTTACTTGCGATTTGTTTATGTGAAAAATACATTCCAATTGTTATTTTTATTTGTTTTTTGTAATGAAATAAGTAACTTAAATAGGCCTGTATGAATATCATTCTTCTTGAAATTTGTATTTCGATTCGCAAATATATTTTACATGAAAGTTTATTTCTATTGTTTTGAAATGTGAAACTTCAGTTAGCAGTTATATTTATGTGAAGATTATTTGTAACGTTGTATGAAATGTTTTAAATTATGTACGATTTTTTAATGAGAAAAAATAAAAACTTTTGAAAAAAAAAAGAAGACAAACCCTAGAGCTGCAAAATTATTAGCAGGCACGAGCATACTCACTCACACGCGCCATATATAGTAGGATGTACCTTTAACCCTTTCAAGACAACTGACCACATTTTGTGGTTTGGCTCAATAATTTTCAGAGCTCTAAAAAATATACCAGATGCATGAGTAGAAAGAACAAAATTTTCTACACATACTATGTCCATTTTTATTGCATGACCATATTGCGTTTGATGCCAGGAATTTTAAAAACGAGAATAAACTTTGAGATCCTTAAATTGGCAACGCATTGAGAGGTTCAAAATCATTGTTTTTTCTTCAAAACTGGCAATTTCTAAAACTTTACGGCAAATTCCTAACCATGTATATTTTTTTTCAAAGACATTACAGGTTATTCGAACCATGTACCACTAAAAGAAAATATTGTTGTTGCCAATTTGAAGAACAAAATGTGATCAATTTAACCCTTAAATAATTCCTGTCCTGAAAGGGTTAACTGAACATCTTGTTCTCGTTATCGTTATCGGACAAGATATGACCAGCCCTTAACTTATTCTTGTCAGTAGGCATGCAATATGACTGATCAACGTGCAGCTTTATTCACCAGCGGAAAACTTTACCTGAATAATGTTAACCACTGAAGGCAGAACTCGTCTGTTGAAAGCCAGAAGGGTGTTGAATATATCTAAAATTAAATGAGTTAACACCCTTCTATATTGGAAACCGCTATTCATTCAACACGCGTTATGAATAGCGGTCCTTATGAATAGTTATGAATAGTGGTCCTTATGAACGGAGTTCCTTTTGAATAGCGAGGTAATTTGTCTAAGGTTTGCTCGCTATTCATAAAAACCGCTATTCATATAAAACCGCTATTCATTTTGTCCTGCGTTATGGATAGCGGTCCTTGTGAATAAGTGGTCTTTATGAATAGCGTTCCTTATGTCTAGCGGGGTTACCCCCTATATAGTATGTTTGGTTGTTTGAATTCAGTACATTTAAATTGCTACTTCTGCTTCAGATGTGCAATTCGTCGCGACAATTTACAATGATGATTGATAAACGTAGTAAAACGCCATGAGCGTCACGACGTGAGCGCTATACAAGAAACCACCATATTATTATTAGTAGTAGTACATGTAGTATGATTAGAATGAATGTATTTCTAAAGGGCCTTAGAATGCCAGTCAATGTGGGACATTTCAAAGATGATCATAAATCACGTGACAAGAATGCTTCTCCCTACATCGGACTGAATCAGCTATCGGGGTAACCTTTTGAAAAAATTAATGATCAAGAGGTTAAATCAGGATAGCGAACTTGTTATCTAAATGTAGAGCAGCAAAATGATTATTCATCTTATAAAGGGAAGATTGAGTTCTGGGAAAGGTAAAAAATAATTAGTGAGCATTCTCATTCTTTTTATGTTAGTTTGGAAGAATATCACAGTATAGATATGTCCCCTGAAAATGATTGCTCTTCAAATGCCCTCACCTTCAAAATATGACAAGAAACAGATGAACATTAATTTTGTGTGTAGTCCCATATACACATTTCTGTGTGCAGTGCATGTGACTCCCAGCAGGAGTGAGTCAATATCTTATCATTTTGTTGATTCCAAAACCTTACAGCATACACCAATTCTTATGTGCTATAATTATAATCAACCTTTCCCAATTGCTTTGCGACAGTTTCTTTCACAACTCAATCACATGACCAGAACTCAACTTTATCTTTAAATGCCCTAAATTCTTTACATTTTCTTGTCTCTTTCTTCCAAGAGGGCTTCATATTTACCGATTTCTGTTAAACAACATTTCTTGTATTTTTTTGTTCATATGCTTTATGTTTATTTTGTTTTAGTTGAGGGAAATGGACTTAAATCGTATTATTCAATGATATCGTAATAGTAAATCTATAAAGGCAGGAGGGAGGAGGTAAATATACTTCCAGGTAGATCTAATGAAATCCTCCATTCATCTCTTTTCAAAATTCCTGTAGTGTTACTCCCGCGTTCTTACAAGGAATGCCCTGTCATTCCCCTCCTCCTCTTTCAAAACTGTCCAAACACCAGTATTGACCGTTATATTTGATCAGAAGGGGCTTAACATCTGTATTGACACGTTAATTTTCAGATATGTAGAAATATTTCTTCTTGCCCTTTGCGCAAGTGTCATTTCGATTTTGTCAGTATAGATGAGCTAAGAAGGGAATCAGTCCGTACATCGTAATTCAAAGCAACGTCTGCACTGTTCATTGTGCATTTCCTTTTTGTACGTTGTCACCTTCACATGTCGAGCAAGACAGGGCGCCCCAGTTGCTGACGCAGGTTTACGTCACACAAATGCCCCCTTCTTGCAACGTGCATGAAAGTCAATATACCTGTTCACAAATATATTCAAATTTTATGCATACTTTTAAAACAAAGCTTGTTATTGACAAACTGAAAGCTTGTCAGAGGCTTATCAGACATAGCAACAAGTAATGTGTGCAAACTGGATTCCAAGTATTGTAGTCCATTCATTAATAACAGGTTAATGGAGTACCTCGTTACTAGGTCCCCAGGAAAGAAACATCCATACATTTGAATAATTTGTGAACAGGTCTATTGCATGCATCTTCCGAAAAATGAACTGAGATCGATTACAATGCATGGGATAGTGTCCGGAAGAAGGCTAATAAAAACTTTGAAGATTTTTTGGACCACTTTTCAATAATTTTCTATGAGCTATTAGAAAATATGACAGTTTGACATAGTTTTGTATAATTCATATAATCAAGAGTCTATATAGATCTATATGCTATTTTGTAAAAAAAAAAACACACACAAAAAAACACCCAAGTTTGTGTGTGTGTGTTTCCTATGAATTCTAGTATATTATCACTTGTTAATAGTAAACAATATAGCGTCTTGGCTTCATAAAATTCTCAAGTTTATCGCGTGTGCTAATTTTAACCAATGCACTCACAGCCGCTTGTTATTTGTGTAGTATTATTCTTGTACTTTTTTTCTATTTATCTCTTTTCAACCCATCCTTTGGTGACATGTAAAGTTCCTTTGTTCCCCTGGTTTGCCCGTCCTTTTTCTTTTGCGATCTATCTCGTCTGTTTTTATATTTCCTCATTTTTAAAATTGTCCTTGATTATCATCAATTATATTTTATGCAGCATGTGAATCAGTCAATTTCCATAAATTTGGGTGAAGTTTAAATGTTTCAATCACCAGACAGATTTAAGGACTTTTTTCTTTAAATCAATACAAATATGATGAAAACATATGTAGATTCAGATCCTCCAAGATCAAATCTTGTCCCCCAAACTTGCTTTTAATAAAGTAGAAAAGTCAGAAAAACATATGAAAAAAGTCAGACAGCTAATCAGAAAGTTATATATAAAACCACAATTTTCATGTTAGCTGTCCGATTTTCCTCAAATATATATTTCGACCTGTCTCTCTGATATTTCTGCTTTTATCGAAGGCAAATTATTGGGAACCGGAGTTCTCCTTATATAAGATCATAATTAAATGGTGGTTTCTTTTCATATACCTACTGAAAGTTCAACCTGATAACAATAGTTGCTAAATTCCTCGTTGGCATGAAGAAGAGCCCCTTTTAACTCTTGTATTAACAACATTTGTATTGATGATATGATACGTAGAAGAGTTAAATACCCCTGAATCAGTGGAATTGGACAGTGATTAATGTAGGCCAGTATCACTTTATACAATGAAATAAATCTCCCGTAATGCCCGCGTGCACTATCCGTCTCTCACACTAACGACACGGATGTTGATGTACTCTTTCCATCGGGTCGAGTCTTTTCAAAAGTCTCGAATAACTTTGTAAAGTCTGCGCCATTATTACGATTTCACCTTTTCAACCCACACGTTTGCTTCAGAGAATAAGGACATGCAAGTTTTACTATTTCTTTTCTGAGAAAAAAATCCGTTCCCATTGAAAACAAGACCCCAAAACAAAGATAGGTTCTGTCTTTAGTTCAGAACACACCCTTTTCTGATCATGAGCATGTGGTTCAGTTTCAGTTTCAGTTTCAGTTTTATTTTCATTTCCAACAGAACAGTGATTTTAACAAGAAATCAAATATACAATTCAATATTCAATAACAAAATACATTTTACATGGTTTAAAGTTATAAAATAGAAAGTATACATAGACATCCAGTATAATAGTATTTAAAAAAATTTTTTTTTTTAGTTAAACCTGTGGAAATGGAGGGATCCACTGAAAAGCAAAGCTTGTAGTATGTGGATCCCTCGAAATAATGACAAACGTATTTTTTTTTAAAAAGTAAATATATTGACCAGAAAAAATATAGATATACATAGATTACCAAAAAGTGGCAGAATAATAATACAATTATAAATCCATAATTTGAGAACTTGTTACGACACGTATATAGTATGGTGGTATGTGAGTAAGAATTAAGTACGACTCACTTGTAAACGGACATGACAGTCCGAAGCATTTTAGGTTATTTAAGACACTTTCAATCAAAACCAGGAGTCCTAAAACCTATTTTAGTAACTGAATCGGGCACATTTTACTATCATGGATATACACAGCAAATTTTAGAGCATATCACTGAATAGTTGAAGAGAAAATTGACTCTTAATTCGTAAACCGTAACGGACATGACACAAAATGGACAAGGATTTTTAAGTCCTTTGAACATTTTCAAAGATCTGTGAGTTTTAGCATGTTTAGGGTCCAACTGGTCTAATTTAGGCATCAGCAGATGCTTAAATATATGTCCTTAACACGCCTACATATTGCATAACGATTAGATCATACATTTTCTTGTCAGAGCCGAAAAGGAGCGTAACGGACATGACACTTTGTGCGTAACGGACATGACACTTTTGTCCACCTTTTGTAAACCCTTATAGCATTGCTTTAAAAGGTTCATTGGGTCATGCCAACCTTTTATTTGTAATTTTTGATCCATTCATCACAATTTACTACCCCAAAATCTGAAATGTTTGTGGCATAAAATAATGAGACTCAAAGATAGGACGTTTTGACCAAAAATGTTGCCACTTTTTGTCAAAAAAATTGAGTTTTTATAGAAAATCAGGCTCAAATATACTTTAATCCTATTGATATACACCTCAAATTAAAGAGTTTGTTGAGCTCCTTTGTTTGATACAAAATTGGTCATAATAGACTAAGTACTTCGAACACGATAAAAACTACTTTTGAAAAATCAACTGAAGGCAATTTCAATAGCCCTGTCTATCACCTTTAGCATGATTAGAAATGTGCGAACATTACAATGGCGTATTACGTAATCCGAACCTGATTTCTGTGGGCGGTACAATAGGCCTTTGAAATTGCCCTTGAGTTTATTTTTCGAAATTAGTTTTTATCGTGTTTTCGGGTGTTATAGCCAATTTTTGTGGTTTTGGCAAGGGACATTTTCTGTGGAATTACCCTTACAGAAAAGTCAAAAAATGCCACGGAGAAAGGCTAGTTAGAAATATTGATTCGACTTGAGTTTCTTCTACGTGTTCCCCCATCCATCTTCGTTTTCTTTCCTACCCCATCCCTTCACTCTTAGTTCCCTTTCATCTTTCTCTTTCTTTTAATTATTTACTGTGCTTATTTGCTCCATTCTCTAAGTTGTTTTGTTTATACAACTGTACTTGTATATTTGCTATCATTATGCACATTTTCGTTTGAGGTTTGCAAGGGGTTATTACAACTGATCAATTTCATATTTTGTTGGTAAAATATCATTGTTGAATAATTGAGCATCCTATATCTTCCAAATCTAAGGTTATCGTGATTCAGCAGCTATTATCAGCGCCGTCACCAGCTTTTTTCAAGGGGGGGGGGGGGTGCCTTTTGGAAAAAAAAAAGACAAAACTTACCAACTCCAATGTCAGGCAGTGGTGCTGGTGGCGCAGATATGAGCTGTTCGACACTACACAATAGTACATATAGCCGGCCGGCCAGATGGATGTATAGACAAATGTACTGCCTACTGGTCACTATAGAACATGTCGCCCTTTTCAAAAGACACCCCCCCCCCACCCGGCGACGCCCCCCTAATTTTTTTTTTTAAATTAAAAAACAACAACAAAAAAAAACAACAAAAAAAAAAAACTTTTTTTTTTTTTTTTTTGGGGGGGGTCTGGAGGGGGGTGCGTTCGCACCCTCCGCACCCCCCTGGCGATGCCCATGATTATATAGTGAAACCTGCTTTAGCGACCACCTGACTGTAAATAGAAAGACCACCTGTCTATAAAGACCACTTTTCTTGTTTTCCTGGAGCGCTCTTTATCATACAGGTTTGAGTATAGTTTTAATTTTAAAATTTAATATTCACTGTTACCGCTGCATGGGGGCCCGAGTTGAGATTGATCTGATCAGTCATGAGTCAAATAAATCACAAATCATTTCAAATTCAAAGATTATATGCGATAAATATGATGATAACTTATAATACCAGGTAATTTTTGTAATAATCTTTCAGAGCAACGGAGATATTCATAGATATTATACAGGGATCTCAACAGACACCCGTGTTATGGTCATTCTTCTTTTTCAAATAATTATGTTCCATTCAAATGACCCACCATTTGGAACAAACTACCCCACCCCCCCCCCCCAAAAAAAGAAAAGAAAATTAAACATTGTGCAACATTAAACAGGTTTAAGCATAAAAGCTGCATCTGGTGCAGAAACTTTGAATCTAATAATCACCTTTTCATAGGTTTGTTTGTTTGTTTGTTTGTTTGTTTTTTTGTGGTTATTGTCACTGTTACTGTGTTGTTTATTTGTCTTTTTGTGTTAGTTTTGTCTTTTTGTGTTAGTTTGCAGTTTGTATAGCATCATAACATAATTATTTATTTAACTTTTTGATGATCCAACCACTTCGTGATTTCCCTTGATTTACTTTTGCATGTTACTGTCTTCACTATTTTTGTAAGAAATCTTTTTTTGTATTCTTTGACTTTGCATTAAAAAAAAGAAGAAAGTAGTGAATAATTATATACTTCCAGTTCAAAATTCAATAATTACCAATCGCATTCCTTTAAAAGAAGGCCCCAGATATTTTAAGACTTGAATCTGGGGGTATCTATTCATTATCAGCTGTGACTTCCCCGTTCAGGCTAACACTTAAATGAAAGGAAAATAAAAGAGGTCAAGTTATTTTTTTCAAAGGAAGGAATAACGACCCCTATTCAACTTTGGTGTTACGTGTGGGTTACAGCATAATAGCAAAGAACCTTGGTCGTTACCAAACTGTAATGACACAACACAACAAACTTCAAAATATAGTAACGACATGTACCTTCTCTCTATGATATCTTCTCCACTCGAATCTGACATTGAAAAGTAATATTTCTCCTTTTTAAAATAAATGCCGTGGCGTGTAATTCATATTCAATCAAAATGTCGCGAAAGGTCAATTCGGACAATGGGCCCAACCACTCAATATTATTCTTCGATAGAGTGTCTCTATTTTGTCACCGTGTTCGTCTTTTCTGCACGTTCTTGACAGGTTGATTCTAACTTTTATTAAAAAAAGAAAGAAAAAAAAAGGCGATGATATAGTCTCAGATATTCAGCCTTATAAGGATGCAGTTGAAAACTATTTCGAAAAGACTCTGCTATAAGTACACCAAATGTGAACATCTAATGGACACTCTGACAATTTTTTTTAAAAATTACAGCCATACTGTTTAGTCATCTTTATCAACTTTTGGATGAATATTTAAGTGTTATTACGCTAAATAGTAGAAAACATTTTTAAACCCTCGAACTACAGAGTCTGATTCAGAAGACCTTTTAAGTTTAAAAGGCAAGGCAGCTTGCAGACTGTCATACTTAACATAAAATTCATATCACAACGGGATAGGCATACACTGGCAAAAGACGCAGGTCTACTCCTTTAACCTTGATACGCAGAAAATACTGGAATTACTTTGGAATTATGGAAAAGTACCTCCATTTTTGAAAGGAAAATAGTTCGACCTTAATTTATTTTGGTTTAGTCTTATTTTGTGGTAAGTTGGAAGAGTTTGTGAATTATGTTTTTAGTTCCTTATCGCGCTAATATGTAACAATATGCAAATAGGTTAAAATATCCACTGATGGTCATTTTGCCCCCCCCCCCAAAAAAAAAATCTCTTCCCCCTTTCTCTATAGTTATTATATCATCTTTTTTTCATTATGTATTAATCCAGTCGTCACCCTCGCATCTTTCTCAGTCTCCGTTTTCGAGATGCGATAAAAAGCCGTATATGAACAATGATATCTACATAACTTTGTTACCTTTTTTGTAATTAGGGTGATTCCGTGCAATATGTCCAGTACGACATTTGACTATTTCATCCCAACGTCAAGAATCTCTTAAAATGACCACTGGATAGTGATTCTTTACGGTATCCCTAACACTATTTACTGTCATATTATGAGATTTTTTTCCTTTAGGGATGAAATATATGGATAAATGTCATATATGTCGTACGGGACGCACTGCACGGAATCGCTCATGGCATTAAAAAAAGAAAAAAAAAAGTGAACTATTATATTGTGGCATGTACTATCCACTTCATATGCTATATGTTTATAAAAACGAATGACTTGAACCACATTTTTTGTATTTAAATTCCCTTGGATATGCATGTATGATTTACGATATTGTTACAAAATCATTGGATATATGATTTACAAAATATTACAGAATGATTGGATATGTGATTTACAATATTGTAAAATCATTGGATATATATGATTTCAATTCAATTCAATCAAATTTAAAGACATTTATTTCCAACTTTTCAATATACAAAGTAATAAATGAGCAAAATAATGTACATATATTTTGAACAAAAAATATGACAAAATATACACTAATGTGATACATACATAGTTGGAGGACACACCTCTAAAAGCAAAAGCTTGGGGCGAGGGTGCCCTTAGTACATAATACATTATTACATAATAAAAATATAAAAAAGAAAATAATTACATACAAAAAAAAGAAAGAGACCGCTGAGCTTGATTGGAGGGTAAAAAAGGGGAGGAGAAAAGAAAAGAAAAAGAAGGGGAAAGAGGAAAAAGAGGGGGAGAATGGAGGTGCAACATGTGTACGGAAAAGAGAAATATTCACGAAGAGGCAGGGAGAAGAAAGAATAGAGAGAATAGATACAATGGAGGGTGGGGAAGTGTCTTAAACCATATTATTTGTAAGATGAAGTGAAATATTTTTTCATCCTTCTTGAGAAGCTAGCGAGAGATGCGGAGTATTTTATTGTGTCAGGGATAACGTTCCACAGCTTGGGTCCTGAGTACCGGATATCATGTTGGAATAATAGGGTTCTGTGCTTGTGTAGATGGATGTGATTTGCGTGTCTGGTTTCGTATTTATGAATCGTAGAATTTAATTGAAAGAGATTACATAATTCTTCAGGAAATAAATTGTTTGTACATCCTGTACATAAAAATGCTTTGTTGATGTTTATTTATATCGTTAAATTTTAGTATGTTAAATTGTTTGAACAAATGGTCGTCGTGACACCGGGGAGCAGTAACTGTAGTTATACGAATTATTTTCTTTTGTAGAGTGATTAGTTTTTGCAATTTGGAGGTTGTAGAGTTCCCCCAGGCCAGGTTGCAGTATGATAGATATGGTAGAGTAAGAGAATTGTAAAGCATACGGAGGATGTTGTTTGGTAAAATGTGCCGCAGTCTAGAAATGATGCCAATGTTTTTAGAGACTTTGTTTTCTGTTTCAAGAATATGTTTTTTCCAAGACATAGAACTGTCGATGTGCACACCTAGAATTTTTGTGTTTTCAACTTTAGATAGTAGTACGTTGTCGAGATATATGGAAATGCTGTCTAAATCAATGTTTTTATTGTTGTGAAAGACCATATAGTTACTTTTTTTTAGATTGACAGACAATTTATTAGCCTTAAACCACTCGCATACAAGGCTTAGCTGTTGATTAACATTACTGCACAGTAAGATTTGATCCACCACATAAAATATTCGTGTCGTCGGCATAAAGAACAAAAGTTAATGTTGCTGTTGATTTGAAGATGTCGTTTATATAAAGAATAAAAAGTAATGGACCTAGCAACGACCCTTGAGGTACACATGTGATATTACTCATGTTTGAGACAACCGAGTCAATTTTAGTACACTGGAGGCGATTTCTAAGATAACTGGCAAACCAGTCGTGTGCTATGCCACGGATTCCATACATGTAAAGTTTTTTTAGTATATTAGAATTGAGTGATTAATGGTATCGAAGGCTTTCGATAAGTCTATAAAAATTCCAATTGAATATTGATTTTTTTCAAATGAGTCAATTATATCGTTTGTTAGTTTAGATAATAGCTGTAGAAATTTTTTTTGCGGAATCCAAATTGGTTTTTGTAAATAATGTCATGTTTAACAAGAAATTCGTAAGTCCTGGTGTATACAATGCGTTCAAGAATTTTAGAAAAACTGATAGAACAGATATTGGCATATAGTTAGTAAGATGTCTTTTGTCCCCAGTCTTAAATATAGGTGTGACTCTAGCGATTTTCAGTTGGTCTGGAAAAATCCCTTTATTAAGTGATCAATTGAAAATATGACACAGCGGTTTAGATATATACTGAATTGCACTTTTAATTACCCTGGGACTGAATTCGTCTAAACCTGCAGATTTATTATTTTCAAACGAGCTGATAATATTACTTATTTCATTTTCATCTGTAGGATATAAAAATAGAGAATTATCAGGCGGAATGTTCATGTATGTCCGAAAGTCAGTATTACATTGTGGTATTTCATTAGCAAGAGTGGGACCAATTATTGTGAAGAAATCGTTAAATGAGTTACTTATGGTTAAAGGATCAGTCACAATTTTATCATCAATACTGAAGGCAGTCTCTGGGCATTCATGAACTTTCTTTTTTATAAGGTTGTTTATGGTATCCCATGTACGTTTAATATTTGATTTATTACGCATGAGTTTGTCTGAGAAATATCTGATCTTTGTCTCCCTGAGGAGTGTCGTAAGTTTATTTCGATATTGTTTAAATTGCAACTCGTTTTGATGAGTCGGGTTTTTTAAGTACCACTTGTATAGCTTGTTTTTATGTTTTATAGATTGTAATAAACCGTTTGTCATCCAACATTGTATTTTTTTGTTTTTGTTTCTCTTTTGTATTAGGGGGAAATTTAAATCATACAATTTACGTATTTTTATTGAGAATGTGTTATATGCTAAATTAGGATCCTCATTCATTATGACGTCACTCCAATCTATGTCTTGGATATCTTTATTAAAGTTCTCGATGTTTTCTTGATTTACAACACGGTAGAAACTATCTTGATTTTTTTTCATTCTTGTATTAGATGATTTAATTTTAGATACCTGAAATACTGGTAGGTGGTCAGAGACATTACAAAAGAATAACCCCGAGTCGGTTGGTTGGATTTGATTGGTTATGATGTTATCGATAAAGTGTTGCAGTTGATTTTGTAATACGCGATGGTTTATTGATTAACGGATAGCATGAGTTACTGTAGAGGACATTTAAAAATTTCATAGATGAGTTTGTACTTTGTTGCAGGAGGTCAATATCAATTTACAAAATATTACAGAATCATTGGATATGTGATTTACAATATTGTTACAAAATCATTGGATATATGATTTACAATTATTCTTACAAATTATTTGTTATGTAATTTACAATATCTTTGCAAAATCATTATTTATGTGATTTAAAATATTGTCACAAAATTATTGGATATATGATTTACAATATTGTTACATCATCTACTTACTGCAGTATGATTGTATTCAGATAAAACAAAATGACTTACAATTACCTTTCTCGCACCTTAATCATTTTGTCATGTAATTATGACTACGGTATATTTTGTTATGATTATTTGAATGTTTCAGGAGCTCCTTTGTATCTACACTTTTTCTGATATATATATATATATATATATATATATTGTTATTTATTATGATTATGTTTATGAACATAATATCGATATGTATCAGTGATGTTAAATACAATACAATACAATACAATACAAGAACATAAAGTTGTTAAAGAAAACAAAGTATTTGTCAATCTATAGTTCCATAGGAAACAACAAAATCGTGCATACACACATTGTAATCGAATAACATCTGTATATAAATCAATGTACAAATTTTCCCCGTCGATCATGATTATATTGTTTTTCCTTATTCATCATTATCTTGCAGGTACAAGATGGAGCGTGTCTTCCAGTGGCTATTTATTATCAACGTGCTAGTGGCGTGTGCTACAGTCATAAAAGCCCAAGGTAAGATTATCTCGAGGGTCATTGGTCAACTCGGCTATACTCTCCAAAAATGCTGGGTAAAATCTGATCCAACAATGGGTAAAAAGGGAATATGCATGTTTGTTTGGTAAAATTTTACCCCATATTGGGTCAAATTTACTCAACAGTGTGTAAAATGTATTCACTATTGGGTAACATTTTACCCAACAAGCATGCGTATTCCCTTTTTACCCAACACTGGGTAAAATTTTACCCTACTCGTTTCAGAGTGTAGCCTATGGTATTATATAAAATGTGAAACTGTTCATGTCTTTTGATTGCAGTGTCCATAACAATAAAATCACATTTTAACTAACTGAATTTTTTTTACAAGTAACATTTGCATTTAAATTAGAATGAATTCATGATTCGGATTATATACCCATGCAGAAATACAAAACACAGGTTTGATTTACATACTAGCCTACCGAACCATTCCTCATAACTAATGTTAATGCGTATTCATATTGTTGATATATATTTTCTTAAAGCTTAAAACTTTTTCGTTTTACTTCTTACAGGATGTACAAACAACCCTTGTCAAAATGGTGCGCAGTGCCAACCCGCCATCTTGGATCCGGGATACGTTTGCCTGTGTCCAGTACTATGGATAGGAAGAAACTGTGAAGACAACATCCAGGGTATGTAAATTAAGACAGTGGTTATAAAAGAAGGTTGAGTTCTGGACTGGTAAAGAAGAACAATGAATGTTAAGGCTTCTTATTCTCTCACTGTCAGTTTTGAAGAATATCATAGTGGGAATGTCCCCAGAAAAGGACTGCTCTGCAAGTGCCTTCATCATGATTTGAATTTAAAGTCAAATATGACTAGAAATAGCTGAAAATTTTGGGCCAAACTTTCATTCCACAATTTTTATGCGTACATTGTTAACAAAATTTTCTCTTGAAGAACCGGAAACTTTTCAGAGGTTTGTCCGAAACTTTGAGCAAGAGCAGTTTGTGTTGAATCAATTCCATTCACAAATATGTTAGTTAGTTGTGTATGTCATACAATACAGGTGCAGTGAATAGTTGGTTACCAGGTGTTCTGGGGATTCGAGGGGGAGGGGATTCTGGTTGTTTTGGGGGCTTGGGGGAAAACATTCATAAAACTAGTATATCTGAGTAAACTGGCCTGTTATTGTTGGTAAAACCCTTTCTCACTCGATACACTTTCACAGCTCTTTTCGGCTCAAACGCCGTTGCCTGCAGTAGTACATACTTCGGCACTACGGGCCTCCTTACCTCCCCCAACTGGCCGAACCTCGCGGGAATCAACGAGGAGTGTTTCTATTCTATCAGAGTCCCCACGGCGACTACCCTCAACTTACACGTAAACTTCTTCAACAGCGAATGGCATAAGGACGATCTCTACTACACCGAAGGCCCCGAATTTGATCTCTTCGATAACAATGCCAGATTCAACGGCAATGATACTCAGCCGATGACACTTAACTTTAATACCAACCAGATGACTTTTTTCTGGGAATCGGATTTTAACATTCTCAGCCGTGGATTCAACATCACTTATAGCATTGGTGAGTCATATGCTTGGTATGTTTTCAAATGCCAAAAATTTATAAACTCTGACTTAATTCCAGAGTAGAACCAGAAAGCTATCTGATTGGCTGAAAGTTTCCGTGGCTTTTAACAATCATGTGCGCGCGCATATATCAATGCATATGTATATACGTACTAGGTATAAATCAGCGACGTGTCGAAAGCGATGAAAATTACCAGAGATCATCCACGACCATCGATCTCGTGTCCACGACTCATAAGCGCTGGTTCAAATGCGGATGGAAACGGAAGTCGATATTTACGATGGAAGCTAGATAAACCAGCTCCTTAATTTACGGGTAAATACCGGTAGATTACTTTAAACGTTTCTTGTTGGTGAAAATTTGAAGAATAACGGGGCAATGAAAGTGAAATTGAATGACTGTAGGGTTGTAGTCCCACATATATGCGCGTCTCAAAATGGATGCTGAAACCCCTCGGCCTCACTCTCCAATAACCTCGCATAAGTGTGTGAGTGCACTCGGCCCACTCATAGGCCCTTGCCTATGTGGGACTGTGTCCAACATTCACTGTTGCAGCAGTCAAAAACAGACAACAAAATTGCTCTAAGCAAGATTTAATTTTCTTAAATTTGTGTGAGTGCCTGATTCAGGGACTCGATTAAGTTCAACTCTTACTGTGCTAGCTATACGAGCTCTGTGGCTTATCAATCTGGTACTGGCCACCGAGCTATACAGCCCATGCCTATACTGTGTGTGGAGGAGGATATCAACCAAAAAATCTAGATCTAAATATCACCATTTCCCACATACTGTGAGCCATGCAAACCACCCTCGGAGTTTGCTAAAGGGGTTACCTTCCAGGATCAACTAAGATTGTAAAAATTGAATGAATAAAAAAGAAAAAAAGCCACAAAATTGGCAGGTGTGATCAGGTTTTTTTACCTTGCACTTGTAACTTGTATATATGGGACTACACATGCAAGGTAAGATTGGTGTAGTCCCATATATACAAGTTACACTGTGTAACCTGTATATATGGGACTACACCAATCTTACCTTGCATGTGTAGTCCCATATATACAAGTTACAAGCGCAAGGTAAAAAAACCTGATCACACCTGCCAATTTTGTGGCTTTTTTTCTTTGTTATTCATTCAATTTTTACAATCTTAGTTGATCCTGGAAGGTTACCCCTTTAGCAAACTCCGAGGGTGGTTTGCATGGCTCACAGTATGTGGGAAATGGTGATATTTAGATCTAGATTTTTTGGTTGATATCCTCCTCCACACACAGTATAGGCATGGGCTGTATAGCTCTGTGGCCAGTACCAGATTGATAAGCCACAGAGCTCGTATAGCTATTACTGTGCCACAAATTTGGGGATTCAGAATTGAAAGTGAAATTTTAAATAATGATTTTCCTCTCATGTATGAATGATCTAGACTGGAAAAAGGCCTGCTGATAAACACAAAAGCTGTTGAAGCCTATTCACCTGTAAAAGCTAGTCTGGAGTACAAGGTTATCTTCAGATAAGCTTGTACATGTATAAGTGGCATAGATCTATCCCAACAATTAACCCGATCGCGCCTGTACCATCGATCTTTAGATCTACCCGTGGATAAAGCAATGCCCTCTGCGTTTGATGGCACTGGTCGCCATATTAGGACTCGCAGAAAAACACTGCCGTGGACTGTTTCAATACAATTTTTTTTTGCATTTTTAGAATAAAATAGCACTGTGAGTGTGAAAGTCTTTTCCACAAGTTAAATCCACAGAAAAGCAAAAAACTTTTATTCTTACGAATTAATTTTAAAGGTGACTTAATGTGACAATCTGTATATTGACATTTTTTTAAATAAAAAAATCAAATCTTAATCACGTATCTTTTTCATAGAAGTACAATACAGCAGACGGTGTCCCACGTACTGTGTTTGAGTGCGGGGTTCATAGTTTTTGTTCCGCGGCCGCATCAACTGCTCGCACACTCACACTAATGCGAGATTATAAATATACAGCACATAATATTATGTCTTCTGATAATTGAGCACCCACTATTGTTCTAACAAGCACTATCTATCTTATCTTTTTAGATTCCAATCCTTGCATCAACCATCAGTGTCAAAATGGTGCTACCTGCCAACCTGATGGAATCAGCTATATCTGCGTTTGTCCAATTCAGTATGGTGGGCAGTTCTGTGGAGGAGGTAAGGCAGCTCATCACATTCATATCAAATCAGATCAATTGATTATAATCTACAGTTGTAGATTATCATCAAAAGGATCAAATGTGCAGGAAAAATACAAGAAAAAAAAAAACGGATACAAAAGCCGATCAAAACAGAATGACGCATCAAGTGTCATAAAAGTAATTATTATAATAATAAAGCAAAAACCAACAATAAATATTTTAAAAACAACCAAGTGGTAGGTTTCCAAATAATTACAACTATGTTAGACCTAGGCTTTCTGGATCCTACATATTACTATTATATACATTTAACACAAATTTTCCTTCTTTTGTAGGTTGTTAATTTGCATTATATATGAAAACTGATTAAGTCCACTTTTAATCCCCCCAATTACAGTGGTCGTACTGGTTGAAAGTACAGTTCCGACCCTTACAGCAGGTGCCCAGGTCGTGGAGGGAAGACAGGTGCAGACAGTTGCATTCAACCTCAGGTTCAACCCATCCTTGCGGTCAGTCGGAAACGTAATGGGGAGTGGGCTGTGGCGTGTGGATACATTCCTGAGTGGTAGCCCTACCGGTGACGGGCTACGACTGAATGAAAACCAGATAGTCCTGAACACCCAGCAGGGACAGGTCTCGTGGGTACCGCCAATACCAACTCAGATCAACAACCTCCAGGGACAGTTTCTTGTGGGACAAGCTGTGTGCTCGCAAATGAGTTACCTGTGTGCAACAATTGGCCGTGGTCAAAACCCTTCTGTCGACTTCGTGATCGCTGGTGACCCTACTGATCAGTCCCTGCTTGGATGCGCATCTGTTCCATGCAGAGGTATGTAACAACAGAGTATTTCTAGAGAATACGAGATAAGATTATAGTTTGCGTGGTTTCCTTTCTATAGAAAATGTTCTTGTGGTGAAAAGCATATTAACATTTGTGTAAAATGGTGATATTTTCATTTCATAAACAAATTTTAGGATTTACTATCAGTGTTTAAGATCTTGTGCTTGATCTGTAATGAAAATCACAAGTCAGAAAAAGTTAGAACCAGAGGGATTTAAAGTTTTTTCATCTACTGCATGCTGGGCAGTGACTCAACCACCAGGCTATTCTGGTTAGCAGCCAAGTCATGATGAACTGGAATCAAATACCCAAGATCCTTGTTCTTTCTGACTCATTATTGTTCATAATGATTTGCATGAAAGAGTTTTTTTTTTTTCTTTTCATCTACAGGAGTGGAAATCTTCTCCACTCGTTTGTCAATCACATCTGGGGATACTTGGCGCGAGGGATTCTCGTCCCAGAGTATTGGCTTTGACATCACCATGTCTCCAAGTGCGACAGCAGGAAGCGTGTCCGGCTCCAACCTGTGGAAGGTCACTGTCTTCGGAAGCTCCAACCTCAATGGAGTCGGAGCCCGCGTTGGTGAGACCCAGGTGACTCTGAATCAGCTGCAGGCTGGAGCGGATGTAGTCCTTGGACAGGACACTGTCTTGCAGGGGATCAGTACGCTTTGGAACCTGCAGTCGGGCATCACGTGTGATCAGATCCCCTACTTCTGTGCTCTGGTTGAGAAAGGAGATAACCCTACCCCAGATTTCTTCTTGTCTGAGCCACCGCAGATTGCATGCCAACCAATAACATGCAGAGGTAAGCTCCTTAGTATGAGTTATGTTTGTTGGTCACTAATGTATGAAAGAATTCCTCAAAAACATACAAGTTTTATATGCATTTGTATTTTTTCAGGTTGTTCAAGGTGGAATAGAGTACTGGTTGTAGAATTTTATTCTGAATCAACTGTTTAAAAGCAATATAAGGGGTTTATCACAAATGATCCATGATAGGGTGTTGATAAGTTTGATAAGGCATAAAGGAAGTACATCTTATGTCAGGTAATGCCCTTTCCTTGATTTGAACTCTAGGTGTGGAAGTGACAAGCACATCTATCTCTGTAACCAGTGGCAACCCCATCGTGGAAAGAAGAAACCCTCATCCATTGACCTTTAACCTGAACATTGATACAAATTCAGATGGTGGTAGGGTGATAGGAGACAACCTGTGGGCTGTCAATCTCTATTATAGCAGTAGTGACATATCAGGTACTGGTGTGTCCTCTCCGAGCTCATCGGTAAGTTGGATTTCAGCATCCTTATTAATTCTGGAATTATTCAGATGCTTCACATGTAGACTCTTAAACAGGTCTCATCATTGTTCACCCGAACATAGTTTTAGTGTAATGCTCACACATTTCAAAACACAAAAATATGATTTACTTCTGGTTGATTTTTCTAGCCAGGGCTCCTCATTGCCATACAGCGATGCGTCATCGCCACGATTGTGCAACAACCCTCAGGCTTTCCCAGAGAGCTGTCCCTATAATTGCTTTTCCATATGTGACGAGACTGTTGGATTGCTTTTTCATCACACAAAATTTGAAACACGGGACAATCTCCACAGATCTTGGAGGTAGTCCTGTATTGATCACATGTTGTGGCATGTGCAATGGAGGTCCTTGTATTGAAACTGACACAAAGCTCTGACTGCCTTGTCCTCTCTCATCCAAAATTGCAAATGAAGGCCTTCCTTTCTGTTCCTTTAACCCTTTGCTGTGCAACAGAGGATACAAATTTGTGCAAGTTTTTAGTTCTTGTTCTCTTTTTGCATTGTTCATTGCGATTTAAACTGTGTTCTGTGATATGAAGCTTTACAATGTATGAACATGATTCGAATTTTAACTCGTTGACAACTGAATTATCTTTTTCCCATAGACTTAATACAGGGACCACCTTGTTCCCGTCGGCAATGGGTTAAGAAAGAATACAAGCTATCCTTAGTATAACATTTTGACCGGTATTCTTGAAGTTTACTAACTGTGGTTCAGGTTTAAACTAAGGTAGCTTAGAGAAATGTCATGGCGCGTAAAAATGCGGGAAAGATGCATATGACAAAATCATTGAAAATCAGAATTGTGTTTTATAGAGGCAGAAACAAAGTAGTGGGATGAAGAATTGGTATTTACCTCTTTAAACACTTTTGAGCAAAACGATATGAAAGCTGTTATTCAGATAAGTCTGATTCTAATTCTAGAAGCACTGACAAAACAAGCCATTTTCCTCTTTGCGTCTTTCCTGCGTCTTTATGCGCCATGGCGTTTCGCTTAGCACCCTAAGTGAGTAGACTCGGTCCACAGACTTTAATACAGAGTTTCAAGTGACCCATCTTCGTCAAGTAAAAATTACCATAATTCTGTTACTAAATAAACAGAACAATTTCATGTCAACTTGAAATTCATTTTCTCCTATTCACTTCATGACTGTTATTTTAGTTTTGTTACAGAAGTATTAAGTAATTTGTATTTTGTATAAAATAATGAGCTTGACAGTTTGCACTCCATTAATAACGGGCCTGTGAGATCTCCACTTTTGTTATTATTCTCGCTGATTTCAATTTCCGATTTTATTCTCGCTATTTTATCGGCAACCATTATTTCAGTGGTTTTAAACGGTTAGAAATGTAGTCTAGCTAAACGGCTGCCAGCTTGAGCGGAGTCTAGCTCTCTTGCGACCAAATATGGAAAATAAGGTACTGTCGTATACATGTATGTACGTGTTTTGCCTTCACGCGCGAAGTGAAGTTCATGCTGCGTTTACATTCGTCTACCGGAGAACTGTGGACCGTGCTGCCGCATGTGTTGGGCAGGCTGCCAGTGGGAGTCCGTTGAATCTGCATTACATCAGATAAGAAGAGGAAGACAAGTAAATATATCAGGTAAACTAGTTTCAGCTTTTTTCCACTCTTTTTTTGAAACTCCACTCACAGGCCTGAAATCAGTAGATCAGATTATACCAGGTTTCACTCAGTCTCCGCCTTTTATGAATAGTAGCCATTGTGCTTCAACATTCTAATTGAGGGCAGGTTAAACCATATTGGGCACTTCAAGGTTTAACATGATGTAATAATTATACAAAGGAGGTGCTGAGAGAGAGTACCATTTTGAACAAGAATACTGTATTGAATCTTGTCAGGTGGTGCTGACTCCATTCCAGTCGGGCACGGACATCTTTACGCCGGGTCAACCAACCACTCTGCAGGGACTCTCTGGAAGTATTGATTTGACTTCAACGGTGTGCGGCAATGCCCAGTACGTCTGCGCCGTCCTGTCCCAAAACCCATCGTCCAACCCAGCTTTCTCTCTTTCACCAGCTCCAGGTTTAGATATCAGCGTGATGACGTCATGTGCACCTGTGCAGTGTCAGGGTACGTGTGTCATCATTTTTGTATTATGATTATTTAGATTTTTTGTGAAGAGCTATCAGTCATGTGGACAGGGAGTCTAGTGAATGTCAGTTGATTTCATTTAATCTAACTGATATGTATAAGCAGTGACATATATGTTTGTATTGAAGCAACCAGTGAACCTATGACTTTAAGTCATATCTAAGGGACTTTAAATTTAGGCATAATGCCTTAAGAAAGGTTCTTAAAAGATACATGAAATGAAGGGTGGATGAACTAAAACTGTAAATAACTGCATTAGTTTTTGTATTTTAAGCATATAATAGAGACATCTTGAAGAAACCTGCCTGTGGATGAAGTTAAAAATCCTTGATATAGAAATAGAATTGCAAAAAATTAATTGCATTTTTACTCATGCAATTGCATTGCATGAGCGAAAATTCACTTTTATTGGAAAATCTAGATCTTTTAACTTGTTCATTATTTGTATGGTAAATCCTTGATATGTATTATGATGTTGTTTCGAGAGGTGTTGCTATGAGGCACTTGATGACGTTTCGCTTCAATCTAATGTATTTCTTTGTTCCTCTTGCAGGAGTAATTATCAACACTGTGGACTACACTGTTACAACCACTCAACCTCTCCAAGGCAATACTCCCAACAATGTCCTCACATTTAACTTTTTGGCCAATTCACTGCCTTCTGCGGCCAGCGTCAGTGGACAGAACTTATGGCAGGTAGGCATAGGCTGATCTAACAGTGCAATTCAAAATCATAATCAATGAATTTCTGTTATGCAGGGGCAGATCCAGGATTTTTGTAAAAAGGGGGGGGGGGTGGCAAAATATTCCCCAAATTTTCTCACCAACTCCCCCTCCCCCTTTCCCCCCAAGAAATTGATCAAGTATTTGAGATATCTTTTTTACTTCACATTTCTCTGGCAAGGGAGAGAGAGAGAGAAAGCCTTTCAAGGGGGGGGGGGGGGGGGAGGGCAACATTCTTGTGGCTTTGTACGTAAGAATCTGCCACTTGGGCTTCAAGGGGGGAGCGCTGGTTGTGCTCCCCTTGTTCTCCCCTTACCAGGAAATTCTATTTTACTCACTTTCTCATATTGTAACCTAGTAATGCTAAGCCCCAGATTAAAAGAAATGGGGTCTATGAAAGTCACTCTTCTCTGTGTAATAAACTCAAATCATATCCAAGGGGAAGCGATTCAGTATTTTAATTGAAATAATTTTCCAAGATGTTTGCCCATACATGACAGATAAATGGATCTCAAAAGTGTTGTTTTATGTGATATTTGGGCAGGTCCACACTTTATCAACATAATATGTCCATCAGGTAAATATGATGTCAGCTGTTATGTATGTATGGAACAAACACTATGGTCTTGCCAAGAATATGATTTCTATATGTATTGGAAAACTCTGGAAGTGCTCATAATCATCTGAAATACTTTTTTACTTTTTTTATTTCTTATGCAACATATGTTTGATATCACAAGTACTCTCTTCACACCATACAGTTGGAAATCTTCGCCAACACGCTCGCCAACGGCCAGGGAACTACTTCCCTGTTGCAGACCGTGAACCTACCCTTTGGGACCGGCAATGTGCCCCTCATTGCGGGGAATCCCCTCAATCTGAACAACCTGCAGGTGACCTTTGACCTCTCGGCCTATGCATGCGTAGACATCCCTTTTGTGTGTGTGAGGCTGAGTAGGAACCCGCTGTCCAATCCAGAGTTCACCCTAACTGGGACCTCAACAACCTCGATGGTGTCCTGCAAGAGCATCCCATGTAATGGTAAGAACAAAGAGAGTTTTGCCCCAATATGTTACGACACCCATTAGTTGCCAATTTTGTGATACGTCACTGTAGTGGTGACTAGCACCAATATTTGCTTTAGAATATTTTTAAATGACTTAAAAGTATGAGAATGCATAGATAGAATTTGTCAAAAGAATGTATTGTTCTAATCGGCAATCATCCTACTCTTATTCAGGATCCAGCAAGTAGTAATTGGGAGGCTGTTGCATGCTTGCTCTGGCTACGATCCCAGATACAGGAGAATGATCGTTCATGAGCCAGAAATGCTCCTGTAAAGAAAAACCTAAGATGGGTACAGAACATGTTCCAATAAGATGTCTGTTATGAAATGAAACGTAGAAAATGTGCAGTAGTGAATGAGTATGAGATGTAAACTTTGTTCTCTGATTCAGACCGGAACCCCTGTGAGAACCACCAGTGTCTTAATGGGGCTACATGTGTTGAGTCAGGATTGACTTACCAATGCCTTTGTACACCTGGATGGACAGATAACTTTTGCCAAACCCGTAAGTTCTGTGTCAAGTTTTCCAACCATAACCCTGTCAGAATGGAGAAACCCATCTGAACTTGTGTGTGTGTATGATGTAAGTTCCTGTTATACATCGTGCTTTGACTTCGACGCTTACAGCTATCAGTGAGTGTGCCAGCAACCCTGTCGGAATGGAGAGACCTGTCTGAACTTGTGTGTGTGTGTGTATGTTGTAATGTATATCATATTTTGACCTTTGACATGTGCAGTTGTTAGTAAAGTAGCTTAATACATGTAGCATACTTTGATCTTTGACACTTGCAGCTATCAATGTGTGTGCCAGCAACCCCTGTTTGAATGGAGAGACATGTTTGAACTTGTGTGTGTATGATGAATATTCCATAAAATAATCTATATCAACTCTGACCTTTGACATTGGCAACTATTAATAGAGTAGCTATACATGTAACATCCTTCGACTTTCGACATTTTCAGCTGTTAATAAAGTAGCTTATACATGTAGCATACTTTTGACCCCTGTCAGAATGGAGGAACATGTCCGGACTTTTGTATATACATTAAGTGTTACTTTAATTGTGAAGCATAACGTTCTTTAACCTTTGATCTTTGACATCTGCAGCTATCAATGTGTGTGCCAGCAACCCCTGCCAGAATGGTGGGACATGTCAGAACTTTCAAACCTCCTTCACTTGCACCTGTCCTCTTGGATGGGAGGGAGATAGATGTCAGATCATTGATGCAGGTAAGTTCTCTTTCTCTCTCTCTCTCTGAAAAAAATCAGAGACTTGAGCAAATCGTGAAAACAGCTCTTTCACTGTAATGACTAGAAACTCATTATGAAAGCACGTATTTAGGAATTCAGAATCTCAGAGCATTTTACAAATAATATGCAGTTAGAATTTTTTCTTCTTTAAAGAATCATACAAATTTACAAATTGTAGTGATTCTTCAGACAAGTATTGATAGTATATATATATATATATATATAAAGTAGTTTGATGTAGTGCTGTCTCCGTCTCCATGTAGTAGGTGGATATGAATTGCACTGAAGGAAGTGAATGAATTATTACAGTCTCTGAGTGCTATTTCTCCTGACTATATGGATCTCTTGATAAAAACCATTTCAATATTATGGTATGTCATATGTGATAACCCAAAACTCATTCGTAATTGTAAGGGCTCCCAAAGCGTCAAGCTTTTGTTTATCTTGGAGCTCCAGTTCTGTTGGAAATAATTTTCTGTTTTCATATATGTAAACTGAATATATATTATGTACTTGTACTTATATCCAGAACTGAATAAATGGAATGTTGTGAAGTAACCAAACATATTTTTCATAACAATTGTAAACTAGGTGTCATAATGCAATTTGTACGGCCTGTGATTAATTCTGGAACGGTGCGTCAGGCATCAAACAATAACCCGCTAAATGTAAACGTGGAGCTGAACAGTAACCCCTCGGGCAAGAGTATTGCGGGATCTGGCCTGTGGCAAGTTACCTTCTACCCCAGCGCCTCCATCAGTGGCTTGGGAACGACCCCAGGCACTGAAAACACGCCCTTCCTCACTCTCACTCAGTCGGGCGTAAGCCTCGAGGCAGGCGGACAGGCCACAATCGCAGGCGTCGACTTCAATCTGGATCTGAGGAATTTGGCCTGCTCGGAAGTCCCTTATATCTGTGTAAGGGTTGCCAAGGGACAGAACCCTAACCCCAACTTCCTACTGGGAGGCTCCTTGATGGGCTGCACACCATCAAATTGTCAAGGTTTGTGGAAAGGACTGTCATCCATGTCAGATTTACATGAGAAAAGAAAGATATAAATGAATTAGGTTCAACAATGAAAAATAGGAACATGATGCGCTCTCACTGGGTTCATATGTTGGAGTGGGGCATGTACATTTCTGTTACTTCCCAGGGAATAAGTACTCCTGGAACTGCAGATATCTATCACTAAGGAATTGGAAGAAGTTTTATGGTTTACTTCCTAGCAAAGTGAACTCTTTATCTGCCTCATATCGAAATCTTAAATTGCTAATTTTTTTGCAATATACTTTTTCAGTAGTCAACTAAGCACATTTAGAGTTAATAAGAACATAAAATTGAAAATTAAACTTCAAGTTTAGAAAATATTTTTAGCGGTACAAATATATAATTCAAAATATACAACGTATATAATTGAAGAATTGAAACGCAAATTAACCACGAGGTTCCTAACTGTAGTGTTAGCTTTGACATCTAGAAGACAAATACTGATGTGCTTTATTTGTAATGAAATTGTTATCAAGCCGACATGTAACGTTTTACATGTAATGCTACTCCATTTCAGTTGTAGTAGGCTCGTTATGAAGTCAGTGGTGGACACTACCCAGTGTAATCGATTATTTCTTGTTTCTGATACCGCCCTGCTAGGAGTGGACATAACACAGCTTGACCTCAATCTCCTCTCTGGCTTCATCCTTGATGAGAACACCGGAACAAACGCGATCAGGTTCAACCTCGGGATCACCAGTAGTTCTGCAGGCGGGAGCGCATCAGGAACAAACTTATGGTAAGTATGTTGAGTTCATGGCCCATCCATTCCTGTCGAATCAGGGGGGGAAAGGTCAGTTAACCCACTGCCAAGTGGTTCCTGTATATTTCATGCTAGGGGAATGATAGAATTCAAACAATGGGTGTACATCATTAAAATCAGAAGAAGCACAACAGAATGCAGTTGCTCAATATACAACAAAGTATGTCACTAGACATGCCTTTAAATGTTGGCAAGTTTCACGGGAGAGATTTCTTAGGACAGAATTTTGCTGGAACTCCCAGTAATTGTTAAAGATTGACTGCTTTCTATCCGCCACCCAACCTCAGGACCATCAACACATTTGTCAGCAACCAGGCCGATGGTTCCGGCCCCCGTCTAGCCGTGAACAGCAACATCCCCCTCACCAGCAGCCAGGGTTCGACACCAGCGGTAGCAGGAATCACCACGTACCTCCAGAACCTGGGGTCCAACGTGGACCTGACTAACATTGACTGCAGCGAGTTCCAGCATTTCTGCGCTGAACTCACCAAGGGACCAAACCCCAGTATGGATTTCGATATCACGCCCCAAAGCACTGTGTCATGCATACCTATTATATGCAATGGTAAGAGCAATTTTGGATTTTGTATTATTGTTGTGATAAATGATAAGAAAATGTAATCTTCTTTGGAAAACACCAAAGCACAAGAAGATTTGCTCATCAGTTCTTACTAGACTTTTCCTTACAAGATGGTTGGTGTGATATATTTGCTTGACATAGCCAGTGATGCAATGGAGCTGCATTTATCTGATAGTTTTGTAGAAAAACCCATTGAACTACAGAACTTTTGTTTTGACGATGCTGACAACATTAAGCCTTGTTCACATTTGACATAGTAAACCTCCTCAAGAACCGCTGTGGGAAAATAAAATAAAACTTACAGTTTTAAGTATAGGGTACTGCACGATTCTGTATCTTATAACAAGCAGATACATGTAACTGATTACTCTAATAGGGGCCTTTGTTTCATGCAGCTATCCTTTTTTACCTTCACTTGCCAATTTACAAATATGTTTTTTTTCTGTGCTGCAGCACACAGAAGCAGCTATCATCTTTTACCTTCACTTGCCAAATTACAAATACATAATTTTTTTTAAATGTGCTGCAGAATTTTTGTTGAGGCAGTTTACTTCTTCATGTCTGAACAGGGCTTTAATGTCTGTTTAACCCTTTACCGGCTTTGGTTGACTAATGGAACAAACAGAGGACTGCCAGAGTCGACTTTTGCCACATGTGCAGTGTTTGCTGCAGTCTAGCATTTGTATCTATAATAATAATAATGGCAACATTTATATTGAGCACATGTCCATCCCATGGAATGCTCAAGCAGCCTTCAAAGTACTATTATTACCCTGGCTTTAGTCCAGCTGCCCTGGAGTGAAGGAAGAGTTAACAACATATCTATGTCGGATAGGAAGTATCTGTAGAATGGAAAAAAAGATAATCCCAACTTTGTTTTCTTTGCATTTTAAGGTGTAAACATTGCCAACGTAATTGCAACAATCAATGGGGGATTCCCCGTGACCAGCGGCCAGCCCAACGTCATCACCTTCAATTTCAACGCCATTTCCAACCCGTCCTCAGCCAGCATCAGCGGGAACAACCTGTGGCAGATCCTGGTCTACACTAGTACCACCAACAACGGCAATCCATCTGACATCACGTCCCAACAACTGGCCGTATTAGGTCCGCAAGCCAGCTTAGACCTGGTGGGAGGGGGCTCTCTAGCATTTACCAATGTACAGGTATGAGCGTACAGGTGGCTTTTAAAGGATTGTATTAAAAGGGGGCTTAGCAGAATTTAGTAGGCGTAGAGAACACAAAACACCGAACACAAAATACATAATTGTTGAAAATCATTATTTCATTGCATGGAGATAGAGCCATATCATTAGAACATAGAGCTAGCAAATACCTTTTCAATCTTGATTATGCTGAATGTTAATCATGCTGTCTTTCAAATATGTCAAATTGTACTTCTGTATTCAATGTTTTTCAAAATTTTGCTTCTAACAACTACCCCATTTCTATGACAAATTTGCTTTCAGCCAATCAGATTCAAGGGTTTCAGTAGCTTATAACAGTTCAATTCAATTCAATTCAATTCACATTTATTCGGCAAAAGATAACAATCAGAATGAAATAATTACAAATACAATGTATTGAATTACATACCGGGATTGCTAAAAAAGTTAAAAACTTGTAAACAAGCAACCCCAAACATTACAAATACAGATACAATACAATACAATACCAATAATAATAAATACTAAAAATATAAAGTAGAAAAATATGAGATAATAATAGATAGATAATGAAAAAATAATGTGAATCAATTATACATTTCAATAAAACTTCACTGTATCAATTCAATAAGTGGCAAGTATTGTTCTTTTCAGTTTAATTTAAAATGTGTTATAACTCTATCACCCTTCAAATGATTATTCATAGAGTTCCACTGTAGAGGTCCTTGATATCTAATAGATTTATTTTGCAGGAATGAGTTAGTGAATTTGGGTAGATGGAAGTCATCTTTTTTTCTTGTATTTAATGAGTTGACATCTGAGTTCAAACAAAAACTGTCATCAAATGTTACTGGTAACATATCATTTTTAAGTTTGTACATGAATAATAAAGTATTTTGAGAAAGAATATCAGGAAGTTTAAGTAATTTCAAAGACTTAAACAATGGAGAGGTGTGCGCCCTGAAGGATGCGCTGCAGCACAACCGTACAGCACGTTTTTGAAGTGTGACAAGAGGTTTTAAAAATTTATTAAATGTTCTTCCCCATACTAAATTACAATAAGAAAGGTAGGGATATACGAGTGTATAGTACAAAGTAAACATGGGTTTATATGGTAGAACACTTCTTAGCTTACTCACGATGCCGATATTAGTGCGAATCTTCTTAGAAATTAATTCAATGTGCTTTTCCCATGTGAGTTTGTTGTCAATGGCAACTCCTAAGAAGTTTCCAAATTGTACTTGGTCAATAATGTTACCATCTATTTTCAGATTTACCTCTTCAATTGAATTATTACTTTTGTTCCTAAAATTAAATAACACGAATTTTGTTTTGGTCTAATTAATCTGTAATTTATTTGCGGAAAACCAATTGGCAACTTTTTGAAGTTCAACATTGGCTTCAAAAATTAAGTCATCCAAATTTTTACCAGAATAAAATATATTTTTGTCATCGGCATACAATACATAATGTAATTTCCTTGAAGACTCAACTATGTCGTTTATGAAGAGCAAAAATAATAACGGGCCTAAGATACAGTTATTGTAACTTGTTATTGATAAGTAAGTTTTATGGAACAGTGCCCTGGTTCCCGTATGCAACGAGTTAAGTATGCAATTCTACGTGTACCGCTGATACTCTACATATCTTAAAATGTCTCCTCTTTTTCCTTGTTTGATGATTAGGGAACTCTGGACTTGACAAACCTAGAATGTGTTGAAAACAGCTACATCTGTTTTGACCTGCAAGCGGATCCAGGAGCTTCCTTGCCTTTCACTTTAACAGGAAACACTAGATACTGTCAGCTGCTCCAGTGTGCAGGTATGCAATGGAACAGATATAATTTCCACCTGGTGAACTGGTAAAATATTTATGAATGAATATTTACAATTGTTTTGGGGCTGAATAAAAGAATTGCTGAAGTAAAAGTTGGAAGTTGGAAGTTTTAAATCTGATTAACTCTTCCCAGGCTATGGTCGACCAATGGAACAAGCACAAGACTGCCACAGTTGCACTTTGTCACACATACATTATACAGGTGCCATACCCACCTAACAATGTGGTAGTCTCAGGTTTTCGACCCATAGAAAGTAAAGAATTAATAAGAACGTATATACACGAATGCACACGGTACAAATATTATCGTCTTCCATCTTTCCCATACTGCATCTTCACCTTGTACAATTAATACCTCTGTAGTAGACATTCAATATCTACATGTATCTGTGCTTTATAATAATGGTTTCCATCTTTCCCCATACATCCCCTTCTTTATAACATATATGTATATGTATGAATTTCTGTCTATGTTTTATTGTAATGGTTTTCCACCTATCCTACACAACCCCTTCACCATGTACAGTCAGTATTTATATCACTGTCTCTGTTTTATGATAATCGTTTCCTAACTTTTCCATACATCCCCTTCATCATGTATAGGTCTGTGTATAAATCACTGTCTTTGTTTTGTAATAATGGTTTCCTAACCTCCCAATACATCACCTTTATCATGTATAGGTGTGTGTATAAATCACTGGCTATGTTATATAATAATGGTTTCCTAACCTGCCAATACATCACCTTTATCATGTATAAGTGTGTGTTTAAATCACTGTCTATGTTTTATAATAGTGGTTTCCTAACCTTCCCATACATTCCCTTCATCATGTATAGGTATATGTATATTAAAATCACTGTCTATGTTTTATAATTATGATTTCCTAACTTTCTCATACATGTACATGTACATGTATATCCCCTTTATCATGTATAAGTCTATGAATAAATTACTGTCTATGTTTTATAATGGTTTTCTAACTTCCCAATACATGTATATCACCTTTTTCATGTACACACCCTGTATAGCTCTGTATATAAATCTCTTATGTTTTGTGATGATGGTTTTCCATCTTTCCCCACAGCCCTCCACCATGTTCAGTCTATATTTCATTATACGGTAACGGTTTTCCATCTTTCCCCATGCAGCCCCGTCACCTTGTGTAGCCAATGCATGTTTTAATGGAGGTACATGTATTGAGCAGGGAGAAGGCTTCATATGTAACTGCCCCATTGCTTGGGTTGGAACCAGATGTGAAATAGGTGAAAATAAGCATCGTATACTAATTCCTGAATAATTTCAACCCTACCGTTGTCAGCAAGTTTCTTAACCCTTTTGAGACAATATTGAGCACATTTTGTAGTTTTGTTCAACAACTTTTGATTCAGAGCTCTATGAAATATTCCAGATGCATGAGTAGAAAGAGCATAAATTTCTGCACACATTGTGTCCATTTTTGTTGCATAACCATAATGCATTTAATGCAAGGAATTTTATAAAGTAAAGTTTCAAAAACCTTAAATTGGCAACACATGGAGAGGTTCAAAATCACTATTTTATGATCAAAATTGGCATTTTCTCAACTTTTCAACAAAGTTTCTAACTATGTATATTGTTTTCAAAGACATTACATTTTATTAGACCCATTTAGCACTAAAAGAAAGATATTATTGTTGCCAATTGAAGAACAAAATGTGATAAATTTAGCCCTTGAATAATTCATGTCTTGAAAGGGTTAATATATACAAAAATTTTAAGTTATAGTAGCCTTTTTCATTGTTCATCTTGACAGAAATATTTTCCCATGATATCTAACTTAATCAAATTCTTCAGTCCATTTTTTTCTTTCAAGAAGAAAGAACTTATCTTTGTCCAAAGATAGTAGCTCCAGTATCAAAATCTGGGCTGGTTTAAGTGCCCTAGGCTCTGGAAGGGTTGAAATTATTCTCATACCAGTGTGTAAAGGCATCATATTGGTTTTGTGTAAATCTAAGTGCTGTATATATGTATGTATATATAAAATATATTGGTCGTCTTTCAAGAAAAAGTGACGGTTCTGTTTAAGGCTCGTTCACATACATTGTATGAAGCCCCTCAAGTTTTTTTTCTTGTGTATTAAATGAATGGCATGTGGGGATGCATGACACAACAAAAGGTCCCACATGTACTCACTTACCTGTTTGTTAAAAGATACCCACGTGTGATCCGCAGTACGCTTAAAGGCGGTACGCTTTGAGGCGTTTTACCATTTCATATTTGAACGAGCCTTGAGACAGTTAAAGTGGAAAATAATTCTTGAATGCTTTGAAAAGAGAGGAGTAGGAGAGAGAGAGAGAAAGAAAGAGATGATGTATTATTTGATTTGCAGCTAATGTGTTGGTTATTTGTAAGCAAGTATATTTCTCAGTAACCAAACATTATTATTTTAGAACTCTCTACCTGCTGTAGATTTATATCAGATTTCCCATTTTTTCCAGTGGATGCGATTCTATGTTTAAAGTACTGGTAGATCAGTCAACCCTGTTTTCAGTTGTTCAGGAGAATTCCCATAATCAACAGCAATGCCAAATAATTTCTATAGGTTATTTATTTAAAAAAAAAAAAAAAAAAATTAATGCCTTGTAATGTACATGTACATGTACTTGACAATTTGCAGACAACCCATGCTTACCTAGTAACCCCTGCCTGAATGGAGCGACATGTCTTGCCGAGAATGATGGCACTTTCCAATGTTTGTGCGTCAATGGCTACACTGGAACCAACTGCCAGATACCGCCGGGTGAGTCACTCTTGTTCTTTTATCATCAAGTACATGTATTTAGCATCACCTGGGCCTGAGAGGGGAAAGACAAACCAAATCACTGTAACCCGTGGGTCTCTCCTCCCTGTCTGACTGGATGGGATGTGCAGGTGTACCACAACAACAGGGTTTCCCCCCTTCTCTTATACGAAAGTGCAGTGGGTTCTTAACCTTTTTGAGACAATTGACCACATTTTGTGGTTTGGCTCAGTAACTTTTGATTCAGAGCCCTGCAAAATATACCAGATGCATGATTAGAAAGAGCAAACATTTTTCACACATTGTGTCCATATTTGTTGCATAACCATATTGCGTTTGATGCCAGGAATTTTAAAAAGCAGAATAAGCTTCAAAATCCTTAAATTGGCAACACATTGAGAGGTGTTTTTTTTTTTCAAATTGGCATTTTTTCACATTTTCGGCAAAGTTTCTGGTTATGTATATTGTTTTCAAAGACATACATGTATTTTATTAGAACCATGTAGCACTAAAATAAAAATGATATTGTTGCAAATTTGAAGAACAAAATGTGATCAATTTAGCCCTTGAATAATTCCGGTCATGAAAGGGTTTTGATGCATAGGAAGTGACTCCCATACACATGAGGCCTCCATTTGATATCCCCTATGAGGGAGGGAGGGAGTGTTTTCCACTGTCACCTAGCCAGCCCCTATGGAACAGGAGAGGGGCACGTTAACAAAACAACGAAGGGTTCATTATCCCCCTGGGTTGGATTTGAACCCACAATCTCTGGTGTTGGTTGCACTTTCACTTGGAAACAAATTTTGGAAATCTTGCAAGTTTGCAGTTTGAACAGTTACATGTACATGAAGCTTCCTGTCCGTAACAAACTACTGAGACTAGAATTATATTCTGACACATTTCATATGCAACTTTCAGTTCAGCTGTATGTGTGCCACTTTTCTTTTGTAGGTAAGGAGCTTTTAGAACCTTCTAGAAGAGCTACACATGAACATGTTTCTTAACTCGTTTCTGATTCTGATGCTTCTGATCCCTTATACGCTACAAATCAAGATTTTGATTAAGCCACTTCTTTGACTTTGATCCTTTCTGAGACATGTGATGTTCACTTTCTTCTCAGATCCTTGTAATTCCTTCCCGTGTTCTAACGGTGGAACGTGCAATCGCATTGGGCAGAGTTCGGCTTATCAGTGTACCTGTCGAAATGGTTACAGCGGTGTAAGGTGTGAAAATAGAGGTAAGAGAATCGTCATATGAATAAGGGGAAATTTTTATCTCCTGATAAAGTCACCATAAAAATTCATCTCATTGAGAAGAAAAATTGTAGCTAACATACTCCTTAAAAATGTGAAACTCATAAAACACATTTAGATTTTTTGTTGTTGAGCACGAACCTTTGATCTCATTGTGATTCTGTAAATTGGGAATTAATATTTAAAAGCAAGACATTGATGAGAACCTAAATAAGAAGTTAAATGCAGGGTCTACAGGAACACCTTGTGGTTTGGTACAACTATGTGTTTGGTTTGTGGTACATATATGTACTACTATCATTCCAATTTCCTAGAGCTTCTTTTTTAACACAAAATATCAGTATTTCCATTGTACTGATGGAAATTTAGCCTTGTAGTTGTTTTTAATGCTTTCCATAACAAAATGTATTCAGCAATAATATTGATTGCAGTACTGATACTTTGTCACAACGAGGATCTTTTAATATTCAAGCATATGGGCCCCATTTCATAAAACTTGTTATCAATAACAAGTTACAGTAACTGTTGTAAGCTTCTGAAATCCTTGCATCTCATTGGCTGAGACCTAATTTGTCATAGAAATGTGGCAGTTGTTACTGATAACAAGTTTTATGAAATGGGCCCAGGCCAGTGAAAAATCACCAAAGACTCAATAAAAAGTCTTTGGTTGAAACGATGCTCAAACATCTGTTTTGCTACATGATGTTCAGACTAGAAAACAATTAAGTACTTATCATATAGCTGTATGTTTTTTGTATAGCTACATGTATACTGTGAATTTTGGTAGTCTGAACATTAGGAAAAACTGTGGCTTAATGTGATGTACATTTTTATAAGCTGCCTTTTCATGTATTTCTCTCATAGAAAGAAGGACTTTAGCAAACTCAAAAAAATCACCGAACATTCCGGGAAAATTACATGCAAAAATTCAGAATCTCAAAGTAACAAGTGAATCTAAACTCATTTTAGAATTGAAAGAAAATTATGAAAAATGAAAATCACCCTCTGTTTCCATATTATGTTTCATGCATTCTGGTAAAACGACTTTGATCAATGAACTGTTTTTAAAATTGCCTTGTTCCTTTTTCTATCTGCACATACAATCAAAATACTTCCTGATTTTTATGTTCTTCTTTATTTCTGTAATTTTCTCGTACCATATCGATCAGTCCAACATTCACTTTTTTCTTTTCATAATCATGCAAGTAAACTAAAATATAAGGAAGAATGTCTATGTCATTATGTATATGTATGTAAAGTTAGTTTGATATATATATATATATATATATATATATAAGTTTACAGAATGTGAGCAAAAAAAATTTCCAATATTGGACAATAGATTGAAATTGAATTTGAGTATAGGTATGTTTCAATGGTTGGATCGCTTGTCTGTTTTTCAGATCGTTGCATACTGGAGAACCCCTGTAGAAATGGAGCAACCTGTCTACCTGACATCATCTCATCAACTTACCAGTGTCTCTGCCCAACCGGATTCAAAGGCATCAATTGTCAGTTCACAGGTTAGTCAGCAGTTTTTTTTTAACCCCTTTCGTGCAGTAAGCAGCAAATCCTGCCTAAGATTTTCAGTTTTGAACAATGTGTTTTGACCAAGTATTGCTATGTTCTCCTTCTGAGAAAGATACAGGAAGCCTCAGTGTGAAGTTTATGCCCATAGGAAGATAATATTGAAACTAATCTACATGTAACAACAAAATATGCAAATAAAGAAGTACAGTTTAAAGCTTGAAAGTGTATTTATGACAGTTAAAAAGAAAACATGGTGGTATACATGTAGAAGGGGTTAAGAAGAGTTCTTTAACCTCAATAATTACTCAGCCATCTATGCTCTTTGACAATTTCATTGAATGATATCATTCTGCTAAGTTAGTGAGGATCACTTACACTATGAAATGCAAACAAAAAAAAGATGAATTTATGTGAAGGACCAATGTCTATGCACAAAAGGATTCAAAGGCAGTCATTGCCAGTTTACAGGTCAGTCTGCAAATTTCGAGAAGAGTTCCGTAACCTCAACCCAAACTGAGCAATATGTTCTCTTTAATCTTAAGATCATGCTATAAAACAAGAAACTTGTGCGCATGAAGTGTTCGCAAATTTCGCAAGTGGTTCAGATTTGCAAAAGTTTCATGCTGCAAAATGAATCAATCACAACTGATGTAACACTGAATTTTTGCAATTTGTGATAGTTTCTTCTCTTGAAACTCGCTCTTGTTTTTAAATCGCAGAAGTTTTTTCTGGTTTTACAGTAGATGATTGATGTTTATTTGTCGATACTGTTGTTTTGGTAAGATTCTCTTTCAATAGATATTTTAAAAAAACTAACAAATGCAAATACCTTACTTAGAGTGTAAACAAAAACTGCAAGCCTTTGATTAATCTGTGTTTGTTTCATTTTTGCCAAATCAAAACCATTATTTACAGATGTTCTGTTCTTATGATTATTACTTTTCTTCTTCTTCTAGAGAAATTCCAATTGCAACTTACAAGAAAACTATTTCAAAATATTGTATTTCAATGGGCTTATGTGGGTCTTTTCAGCAGGTAAGGGAAATATGATGTCTAATTACCATTATCATAATGATGCTTCGATCTCTTCTCTTTGCTTGTTTTATTTGTAGATATTTGCTTCCCAAATCCTTGCCTGAATCAGGGTACATGTTCATCAGATGAGTTTGGGATAACATACACCTGTAATTGCCGTCCCGGATTCCAGGGTTTAAACTGCCAAACTGAAGGTAATGTATGTCTGCTCGATCATCTTATTTTGGTGCTATCATATCCATGCCTCCTCAATTAAAGGTGGTGCCAGAGGCATGATGCATGGCTTCCCACCATTCTTATTAATGGAGGAGTGATTCCTATTTCTTGACCTTAAGATAATGTTATAAACCCTAGATATCCTCTCTTTTTCTGCAAACTTTTGTGTGGTAAGCAAGCAAAATACATGTACACTACATGTATATTACTACTTTTTCCTTCGGAGATTCCAAATTTTTGCTATGGAAGGGTTGGCATGCAGGTATGATGATGTTATGGATTTTCTTCTGTTCGTCTGAATGTTGGTTTGAAGGTCTGTCCATTTCAGTCCCTGGTTATAGCAATATTTCACGGACCATTCAAGGCATTAAAGTGTACCAATCACCTGAAAAAATAATTTGTGTACAGCTAAAAAGTATAAAATCAACCGCAGACTACTTCATCTCGGTATTCTATAGGTCAACAGTTAAGGAGTATGAAGGAAATAAAGGATAACATGAAAATGCTTGTGCGGAACCGAACTCCGAGTTTGGTTCTGCTTGGCAAGCGTGCATGGGTGTGTCGAATAGTCTACTCACGAGTCGCTTTTACGCTTATAGAAAGTGTAATTGAAATTGCAATATCTCCTTATATAGCTTTGAAGCCCATATTTTGAATATAGTATAACGACGTGGATCCTCTAACATATAGGGCAAAATATTTTTAGTGATTGGTGCCCTTTGACTTCATTCAGATCTGTTACCAGTATGCAACATCGAAGAAAGATAATTTCCTTGTAGTCAGATTTTAGTGGATAAAGTCAAAGGTTAAAGATTGCTGTACTATTCGGTCTGTCCTCAAGATTATTCTGTTGTGCCCCTCATGTTCATGTGTGTACATGATTGTAAATTAATATATCATTATAAATCAGTGAAAATAATATTTGTGTTGTAGCAGTATAAAATGCAGGTTATCGACAATTAGATGCGTATAAAAAGAAATGTACATACATTGGATTTGTTTGTTCATCTGATCTCTCTCTCTCTCTCTCTCTCACTCTCTCTCTGCTGGTATAAATTTGTTGCTTTATGGTACATAAAGGTGCTTTTTTCCACAAGCCTGTATACATGTCCTTATGTGTATAAACAGGAGCAGATCTAGGACTTTGTAAACGAAGGGGGGAGGAGGCATAGTTAAAAAAAAAAAAATCATACAATTAAGAGGGTAATTTTGTTGTTGTGTATTTAAAATATGCTAATTGGGTTTCAAAAAGGGGAACATAAACTACTAGGTTAGCCCCCTCCCCCTCAATCTGCCAATGCCTATGAGTTCCATTTTTTTCCCCCTTTCATTGTTACAGATTTGTGCTTTGTGAATCAGTGTTTGAATGGAGGAACATGCATATCGCAACCAGATGGATCGAGGCTGTGCCAGTGTCTGTCACAATACAGTGGAAACCTATGCCAGTACACCAGTGAGTATACCATATTGACCCTCCACTCAAGTCCTGCTTCATTTTAAAACCATCATGTTAAAGTTTATTGTACTCTTATTGGACTCTTCTTCTGTTCATCCCCAGGATCTCATCATCAATCATCACCGGGGGGGGGGGGGGGGGGGGGGGGGGGGGTGGAATGTTAACAAAAGAGCCAGCTCATTGTTTACTACCCTTTTTTTCAGTAGAAAAACAACAACTACACGTATTTTACACCTTCTTCACTTTACTTACTACCCTTTTTCAACAGCCAAAAAACAACTACATGTATTTTACACCCTTTTCATTGAGAATTCACAGCTAAATCACATTCCCTCCCCCCCTCACAACTAGAGTATCTCACTTTCTTAACTTTTTTTGTTGTTATTTTCATTGTGTTGTTTTGTTTCTTCTAGATCCTTGTATGCCTACCAACCCTTGTCAGAATGGAGGTACCTGCTTCCTAGATCAAGCAGGTCAGATCTCTATTTGTCAGTGTCCCCTAGGCTATACCGGCTCCAGGTGTGAATTTACAAGTAAGTTCACTTTGTACCAAATTTTCAGCCATTGATAATGAAAATATGTAGCTAGCCTTGTAATAGATAGTAAAAGTTTAAACATAGATATGTGTGCACACACATGTATAAATATATGAATATAAATATTGAAAACAAAAACAACACCGTGTATTTGACAAAGAGGCTCATATATGTAAACTGTACTTGTAGATTAATTTGTAAAAAGAAAAAGAGAGGGAGAAGAGAGAAGAGAGAGAGAAAAAAAAAAGAGAGAGAAAGGGAGAAAAAGAGAAAGAGAGAGAGAGAGAAAGAGACAGACAGACAGACAGAGCTGCATTCATCAATTCAATTCAGTTTAATTCAATTCCAATAAAATACAAAATACAAAATATAATCATGGCAGAATAACAGTATAAATCCATCAAGAGTACAGAATAAGGTAGAATAATAAAACAATAAAACAATACAACAGATAACAATACAAGATAGAGTATTATTGGAATTGGGTGGCCATAAAAAACCATGAGGACTTGTCGAGATGACCACCCTTAATATAGGTAAAATAAGTTGCATTGAACATTCAGTATAATATAGAAAATTTAAAAGATAATAGCGTACTATAAAGGAATAAGTAATTAAGAATATGTGTCATATTTTATTCAAAAATACATATTAAATGCACAAACCCAACACAGGACAATACAAGGCAGTAAAATTAAGAATTCAAAATTTCAAAACTTGTGATTAAGTAGGTTTTGAGTTTTCTTTTAAAGGTATTCATTGAGTTAAGTGATTTTATTTCTAGTGGGAGATTATTCCAGATAACAGGAGCATGATGTTTAAAAGAGAATAGTGCATAAGTTTTAACAGTCCATAGATGATATTTATTTCTGCTTCTTGTATTATGGTCATGAACAGCTGAATTCAAAGTGAGCATTGATGATAATGATTTATGGAGCATATTCTGCTTATGTTTAAAGAGTAATATTGCACAGTAGTAAGAGTTGAGTTGAAAGACAGTAAGAACATTAAATTTAACAAATAATTCTTTGGTGTGGGCTTGTCTCCAAGAAAATGAACAGATACGAATAACTCTTTTCTGTAGTATATACAATGGTTGCAGTTTCGTCGGATATGTGTTTGCCCACACTACATTACAGTAAGATAAATAAGGCAAGATTAAGGTGTTATACAAAGTAATAAGAATACGTTGGGGCAAGAAATTGCTAAGTTTGGGGATGACACCAACATTTTTGGATATTTTGTTTGTTACATCTATTATATGGTTATTTCATGTAAGTTTTTCATCAATTAAGACACCTAAAAATTTTGTGTGACTTACACGTTTTATAACTTGATTATTCATTTTTATGTCTAATAATTCCGTGTTATTATTTTTAGTATAATTATTAACATAAAAATATAGCATGTATATAATTTGATTTTTCCATATTTAAAGATAATTTGTTATAGTTAAACCATTCAGAAACTTTCTGCAATTCAAATTTGAGAATATTATTCAAAGATTGTGAAGAATCATGAGAAACTAAAATGTTTGGTATCATCCACAAAGAGTAAAAATCTCAACTTATTTGAACAGTTTGGAAGATCATTAATAAATATCAAAAATAAAAGTGGCCCCAGGATAGATCCTTGGGGCACACCGCATAAAACATTTACATGTAAAGGCTCAGATAAAACATTATTGTAAGAAACGTATTGCACACGATTAGATAAGTAGCTTTGAAACCAGAGTAGAGGAAGACCCCTTATTCCATAAAATTGCAGTTTATGTAATAGTATGGTATAGTCGATGCAATCAAATGCCTTACTTAAGTCTAAAAATATTCCAACAGTATGAAGTTTCTTATTCAAAGCATTAATTATATAATCATGTAGGTTAATCAAAGCCATTTCGGTAGATACGTTTTAAAAAAAAACCAAACTGATAATCATTCAAAAGAAAATTACTTAAAAGGAAATCGTATAATCGATTATATACAATTCTTTCTAAGATCTTTGAAAAGTATGGAAGTAATGAAATAGGGCGATAATTAGAAACATCATGTAGGTTATCTTTTTTATATATAGGGATTACTTTAGAAATTTTTAGTTTAGAAGGAACAATACCAGAAGACAAGGATAAGTTTAAAATATGGCATAATGGTTGCAAGATAAGTATTATTACTTTCTTCATAACTACATGATTCAAATTGTCAATACCACAACTACTACTACATTTAATTTTTTTAGTAACTTCAATTATTTCATTTTCAGCATGCATGCATGTATTTGAGTCTCTATTAATTTTAATAAGAAAAAGTTTTTAAAAAGTAATGCATGTACTTCTCTATATCGTTTTAAAACAAGTATAGTTTTAGAGCAACTTACATGTACATGAAGGATAAAAGATATAAAACACAATTGTGATAACCATATATGTATCCTTTTTCTTAGATCCTTGTCAGAGCAATCCCTGTCTGAATGGAGGAAACTGTCAAGTTTCTTTAGCAGGTTCATCCTATACCTGCAACTGTAATACAGCACTCTGGATAGGTGCCAACTGTGAGACAGCTGGTAAGCATATATAGTCATACAACAGTATGGGTACTTGACCATGGTCAGGCAATGTTTTCAGTTTCACTTAAACACTTTCTTCTTCAATGGACAAAAGCTATCGGGTTTCTTTATCAGGTTCATCCTATTGCAGTTGTAATACTGCACTTTGTATAGGTGCCAACTGAAACACAGCTGTTCATCTTACAGCCATACAACAGCAACAACATGTGCATAAACATAATGTGGTCAAGCAATGCTTTCCGTTTCAAGTAAACGTTTTTGAATAGTTTCTGTCAGGTTGTATCGATACCTACAACTGTATTGCTGCATTCTGAATAGTTGCCGTCTGTAACACAGCTGGTAAGCATGCTGTCATACAAAAATGTGTGACTTGTCACATCAAAATGAGACAGAAATCGCTGGGCTAGAACTCGTGAAAATTGGGGAGATCATGAAAAATGTCCAAATTGTGAATTAAACAGAACCACTTCAATCTTCAATGTTTCCTGTGTAATCTATCTCGCACTAAATATTGCAGGAAAGAGTCCACTTGCGTTACTTACACTGAATCTATCTCTTGTGCTTGTATCTTTCTGCAGTGGTCTGTGTCGGCCTTCCCTGTGTCAATGGAGGAACCTGTATCCCGTCCTTTGATGCATTGTCGTATTCGTGTCAGTGTCCTCCTGGATTCGGTGGAAACACTTGCAGTAGCAGACGTAAGATGATTTTAATTTGATTCATTTACCAACAGCAAATGAGTACAATTCATTTTCATACAATGATATTTATATACATGTATCATAAAAGAGTAAAAACATTGGCTGGTAGAAGGGCCAGGTAATAGCACATGTGCTAGTCGAGCATGATCTTTAAAAGCGAAACAAAAGTATTTCGCTAATTTAAGTTCAGCAAAGAACTGAGTTTTGATAAAATTGGGAAAGTAGATGGTTCGCTTATATTGGTCAAGTGGAGACTTATTGCTAGTGTTATGATTTCAGACAGATAAATGATTTACTCAAACTGATCTACAAAATTTCGAAGTTATCCATTTATGATATTTTTCCTCCTTCAAACGATAAAAACTGGTGAAATTGTTCTCATTAGCACTTAATTGTTAACTTTTAAGTCACTAAATGTCGTGATATCAAAACCATGTAAGTTTGATAGCAGTAGATTATGTTGCTCATCTAATGCTAGTTTTGTGATAATAATTCGTTACTCAGTGTGATCCCCAAATTAATTAGGATATCTATTTATCATTTTTCCCTTTAATCAATGAAAATCTGCTAAACTGTTTTCATTGATACTGAATTATAAACTTTCAAGTATCTTAATTACAATCGAACTGTAGTGATATCAAATAAGTTTGATAGTTGTGGATTATTAAGGTCATGTGGAGATCTACGGGTATTGCTAGTGTTGTGATTTCAGACAATACAGACAAAAAACAAAAAAAACTAATCAACAATATTACTATCTATACCTTTTCTTCCTTTGGAGAATGACAAGGCACTATATACAGTAAGGAAACATTGATATTATTATCATCATCATCAGATTAATATGTTCTCTATATGTCTGCATCTTCAGAGTTGTGTAACCCCAACCCCTGTCAGAATGGCGGCGCGTGTACCACCGATGGGAATACCTTCTCTTGCAACTGTCCTACTAGTTTCCTGGGCAACCTCTGTCAAATACCTAGTAAGTAAGGCAGCGCAGCGTGGAGAAAAGCAGTGGTGCGTATCCCAAACGCACAGTGCATAATTAATGAAAATCATAATTTGATTGCTTAGGGGTGGAACCATATCATTAGGACATGGAGCTGCTAAAATTTGTCAATATTTTGATTAGGCTTAATATTACTGAAACTGATCATTCAGATACATGTACATGTATGTCACATTGCACTGATATCACCGACAAGGATAGATTTTGCATCTTTTTCATCTTAGTCAGGTTTGCATTTCCATATGCACCGTAGTTATCTTGTTACGTCAGTTTTTCAATAATTTTCAATGAATTTTCAATATATTTCTGTGATATGTGTGTACGTATTAACCACATTGGGATATGAATTCATGGTTATGGGTATGATGCATGTGGCACTTGGTGCGTAGAGAAGCTTTAACCCTTTCAGGACAGGAATTATTTCAGGGCTAAATGGATCACATTTTGTTCTTCAAATTGGCAACAATAATATTTTTCTTTTAGTGATACATGGTCCTACTAAGGTGTGATGTCTTTGAAACAACTTCTACGTGGTTATAAATTTTGTTGACAAGTTGAAAAATTGCCAATTTTGATTTAAAAAAAAACCAATGATTTTGAACCTCTCAATGTGTTGCCAATTTAAGGATTTTAAAGCTTATTCTCATTTTTTAAAATCCTGGCATAAAACGCAATATGGTCATGCAACAAAAATGGACATAGTTTGTGCAGAAATTTTTGCTCTTTCTACTCATGCATCTGGTATATTTTTTAGAGCTCTGAATCAAAAGTTATTGAGCCAAACCACAAAATGTGGTCAATGTCTAGAAAGGGTTAATAGAGAACCTTGCACTGACTGGAAGGATTGAAGAGTAGAAGGAGAAGACTACTCTGGATGGACAGTCTGCAGAAATGGTTAGAGGAGAGAGAGGAGTGAAAGACCAAGGAGTGGTGCTGATGAAGAAAGGCTGGAAACATAGGCCTGAATCCACGAAAGAGGTTTATCTTAAACCATGATTTAAACCATATTTTAAACCTCCACCGTGGACTAAAATAAGCATATATAAGACTAGCGCATTACTGTACGCCCATTGGACGCAAGGACATTTGTGTACTGCGCTTATGGAGGTTTAAACCATGGGTTAGATAAACCTCTTTCATGAATTTGGGCCATAGGGTTGTAAAACATCATGAATGTCAAAGTGTACAGATATGGCACCTACAGAGAGAGAGAGAGAGAGAGCTCCATGACAGTAACAGTATGTTTTCAGAAAGATGAATCAATTAATTCATTGATTAAGATTCAATTCACTTTAAATTTTCTCATTTTAAAAAATAAACCAGACCCTTGCCAGCCCAACCAGTGTTCCAATGGAGGGCTATGCACAGCTACATCCCAGGGACTGCAGTTTACATGTACCTGTACCAGCTCAAGGTTCTATGGCCCAACTTGTAATTTTATTGGTAAGTGAATAAATCCTATCATATATGGCACATTAAGATACCAGGCCTCTAATTGGTCGAATCAGTGGGCATAAGTTTGGCTATTGACAGCTTTTTCATAAGTACAAGGCAATGGTAAGTAAAACCACCCAATGTACAGATTTTGAATCACTTAGTCCTTTGGGATGACATTAGTCTACATTTGCTACTCTCAAGTCTCAACCCAGATGAAGTGAATGGGTGCTGGGTAGAAAGAAATTCAGTGAATGCTTGAGTGCCTTATCATGGTACATAGCTCTGCTAAAGCTGGGGTAGTAATGTGATCGCAGGGCCCTCAGGGAGAACAATGTCAATACTGATGAGGCTACCCTGGGTAAACAAGACATGTTGTTATTCTTATTATTATTATCACTCTAAATTCTAGTTCCCCCTGAGCAATCTCTTTATGCTTTTTTTTTTTTTTTTTTTTTTTTTACAATATTCGTTAAATGGTCTATTTTGAATCGTCATGAGTAATAGATTTAAAGAGAAGGTTGAGTTCTGGGGAAGGTAAAAAATCATTTGTGAGCTTTCTCATTCTTTTTATGTTAATTTGGAAGATTATCATGGTAGAATTGTCCCCTAAAAGGGATTGCTCTTCTAATGCCCTCACATTCAAAATATGACAAGAACAGCTGAACTGTTCGGGCCGAACATTTGTGTGTAGTCCCATATACACATTTCTGTGTGCAGTGCATGTGACTCTCAGCAGGATTGAGTCAATTTCTTATCATTTTGGTGATTCCAAAACCTTACAGCATACACCGATTCGTATGTGCTATATAATCAACCTTCCCAACTGCTTTGAGTCAAATTCTTTCACAATTCAATCTCATGACCAGAACTCAACTTTGTCTTTTATTTAATTCTTGACCTTAATAGATGGATGCTCTCCTGATAATCCATGTCTGAACGGTGGGATCTGTAATGCTGTGGATGTCTTTGGAATATACACCTGTAACTGCCAAGCAGGTTGGTCTGGTACACACTGTGAAATCAGAGGTAAGGGTCTCGGATTCAAATCCCAGAAGGGGTAGTCCCACATTTCTCCTCATTTTCTTTTTTGACTGCTTCATCATGCATCGATCTGACCTCAGATCCTTTAATATGTTTGAAGGGTCTTGCAAGTTTATTATTATGTATTTATCCTTAGTTTCGTCATAGTTGTCATTATAATCATTCAGTTGTTCATTATTGATTACGAATATTACTATTACACTGTGTTATTGCTGACAGTGTTTTTGTTATTATTATTATTGATATTATTGTCATTACTATTAATATTGTTATTGCATTTCTTCTTCTTCTTCTTCTTCTTCTTTCTTCTTTCTTCTTTCTTCTTTCTTCTTTCTTCTTTCTTCGTAGTAGTAATAGTAGTAATAGTAGTAATATCATTATGAAGGGTTCTAAATATCCATTGATTTCTACTCCATTGTCCTGTTAGAACCCTGTGGTTCCAACCCATGTCAGTTTGGTGGCCAGTGCTTCAACGATGTCACCCAGGTCAGTGGATTCAGATGTGTTTGTATTTCTGGATACACCGGACTCACATGTAACATTATCGGTGAGTACTTTGGGACGTAATTAGAGGGGAAGTCCACCCTGATATGAAGTTGGCTTTAAAAAGAAGCAGAAATTTAAACAAACAGATCAATGAAAGTTTGAGCGAAATCCGATAAGAAAGTTATGAATGTTTGAAGTTGTTATCAATCAAACACAAATTGGCAACTCCATGACGTATCTTGCGAGTTCCTCTCCCATTTGCCTTGTGCTAATAAAATCATAAATTTCCATTTTCTCTCCAGACAATATTTAATCATGTATGCACTGTAGATATAATCATAGCACATATGTTTTTTACACGCAACCTATATGAAACAATATTCCTTCATCAACAACTAAGAAAATGATATTTTCTGTACAGAGCAAATGGTCGAGGACCTTGCAAACTGTGGTACAATTAAAGTACTTGCTATCCACATGTATCCATGATTTCCTAATGATCCAGACAAAATTTGGTGACTTATACCTGTTCAAGAACCCTTCTAATTTCTGGACAGTTACGCATCTTATATGCTTGTGTGTGTTGTGAATGTGTTTCTCTGTGGAATTTAGGTGAAATAATAGTGCTGACCATTATTTACTATTTTCAGGATTGAAATGTCTTTAATAACTTCAAGATCTGTCAAGTACTCACATAGATCACATGTAGCAGCCGTTTTTCTGACATAATATATGCTGTAGATCGGTGATAGTTTTGTGTGTGCTTATTTCTATAAAGTGTTAATGTAGCGTTAAAGTATGGTGCCTAGAAGCCTCAGATACTTGTAGTTTTAGAATCTTTACCAACAATGTACATGTACATACAGTACATGTTCATTTAAATGTAGATTATTTTGTTATTGTTACATATTAAAGATAAAGTTGAGTTCTGGTCATGAGATTGAATTGTGAAAGAAACTGTCTCAAAGCAGTTGGGAGAGGTTGATTATGTAGCAATTAAGAATTGGTGTACGCTAGCTGTAAGGTTTTGGAAGCATGGAAATGATAAGAAATTGACTCAATCCTGCTGAGAGTCACATGCACTGCACACAGAAATGTGTATATGGGACAAAACTCAAATGTTCGGCCCTTACATTTCAGCGGTTTCTTGTCATATTTTGAGGGCATTTGAAGAGCAATCCTTTTCAGGGGACATTTCTACTGTGATGATCTTCTAAACATTGTAACCTTGTTACAATTGATTAACATATGTGTAAATGTTGTCCACTGAGTGCAAGAACGGTGCTAACTCCTGTGCTTTTACATAGAATCAGCAACCTTCTGGCTCTCAATAGACAATACAAAATGTTGTTATTTTGATAAAAGTGAACTTAGTAGAATGATAGATCTAACAACCTTCCTACTTTACTTGAAAGGCTTGTTCACATATGCTGCGGTAAACCACTGCAAAAAAAAAAAAAAATGTGGCAGTTTTTGGCGTATTACTGTAAATGCGGAAATATTTGCGGTACATTAATTTTCACGGATTTCGCGCTATTTTCGGCAAGCGCGAATTTTAGAACTCGCGAAAATATTAGCCTGATTTCCTGTATGCTGGTTGAATTGCGCGCTTCAGCACATTGATATGTGTGTGTGTCCAATTCATTTTTGAGCACTTGTGTGTAGTTGCGCATGCCGTATGCATTTGAATGGACTGCGTGTGTGTAAATTAATAAATGGAGTGGGTGTACATCACAGAACTCCTATTTGTTCTGTGCTGTACATACGAGCGTGTTATTGTGCATTGCGAATTTAGACAAGATACAGAAATGCGAAACACAGTACGCTTAAAAATCCCTGCGTTTTTTTTTAGGCTGTTTACCGTGGTATATTTGAACAAGACTTTAGTAGACCTCTGTTTTGCAGGACCCTTGTACAACAGAGAAACATGTACATGTACAGTGGAAATTCGATATAAAGAGCTCCGATATAACAAGATTCCTGATATAACAGGGTAATTCTCATGGTCTCAAGGTCCTCGATATATGAGTTTCCACTGTATATCATCTGTGGAGAAGCAGAAAGACATTCAATCATACAATTTTACATAGAGTTAAGGTAATTTAGCTCTCAGGACACAATTTGAGACTGAGATTATAGTGAACTTAATCGTAGAACAACAGAACTAACAGCTTTCTCTCCTTACTCTTGATAGACCTCTGCAGTTCAGAACCTTGTCACAATGGAGGCACTTGTATGTTGTCTGCTCAGTGCAAGAATGGCATTGAAACCATATATTTTTGCATACAATGTAGAGTGTAATGCCCTTCTAGCTCTCAGCTGTCGATATATTTGTTATTTCGATAGACGTGAACTTCGTAGAGCGATAGAACTAACAGCTTTCTGACTTTGCTTTCGATAGACCTCTGTAGTGCAGCACCCTGTTACAATGGAGGGACTTGTACGCTACTGAATGGTGGCAATGACTACGCCTGCGACTGCTCTGACGGGTATTTTGGAGATCAGTGTCACATGCTTCGTAAGTTCAGAGGTCGTGGGTTGAGGTGGAGGAGTGCATGCGATCTCATCGGTCATTCATCCATTATCCATTCTTGGCGTCATCCATTGTTCCATCTTTCTTTCATTATTTTCATTTACGCTTCTGTCTTTCATCCGTCTTTTTGCCTGTGTGCACGTCTCATATTAACACATTTATTATTGGAGTATATCTTATACATTTGATGTCTGTTCCATTGCAGCTCACCATTCCTCATGCAGATTTATTGGGTATTTTATAGCTAAAGTTTTTGTTTTATACATGCATGAATGTTTTAGCATTACCCTTTTTAAAGGGGCTAATTAATGAATCATAATTTTCATCCTGACTCTTTGCACAAACATAACCACCTACATGTATTTATTAGGTATTAAAAAAAACCAGTGGACACTTTTGATTGTTAATAACTCAAAAATTATACCTCATATCAGACTGATTTTTTTTACATTGTAAAGTTGAAGGATGTAACATTTATTGAAAGTTTTATATTTCTCTAAATACTTTTCTTAAATATTGCTTTAAATATTTTTATAGATTTTTCACTTTTTGAAAAATCAAGGCCACAAAATCTGTGTGTGTATCAGTCCTTAATTCAGAACACAACAATTCGAGCGATTGCCAATAGGGTAAAAATGCCCGGATGCAGGTATTGGGGTGCGTTTGCAATGCAATGTGGGACAGCTTTTGTGACCTAGTCACTTCCGGAATCTGACCGGTCGGTGAATGACCCGGCGGCCGTGCATAACCTCTCAAATCAGCTTTCCAAGATACGGCTTTGTCATTTAAGTCTCGAACAGAGCGGTCCGCAGCGGGCACCCGTCGTCGCTTTCTGCCGGACGCCTCCCGGTCGCAAGGCTCAATAACGCTGTAACATTCAGCGGCTCTCCGTACTAGCAATTCCAATTCGAGTTTGCGTTTTCCGTTGCATGGAATGCCTCTTTCTGTCAGAAAAGCTTTCAGCTGCAGAACGGTCATATTCTTGAAGTCTTGAGAAACGCTCGCCATGACAATTCTACGATTACCTTAACTTTTATTAGATAAATTTGAAGAAAAATTCCTGAAGTGTGTACCGCGGTTACTGTAACTTAGCATCCATATACACCGGAAGTACACAGGTCCCGGAAGTTGAATGAGAATTCGCCAAAAACGGTACATCCGGGCATTTTTACCCTATTGGCGATCGCTCGAATTGCCATTGTGTGTTGCGCCTGTCATTTCTGCCAAACTTTTGCTGTTGAATGTCAATAATGATTCATGACTCTCGGTTAAAAAGGTGTTCTGGAATTTCAGCTGTAACACACAATTGCAATGGTTGTGTTCTTAATTATTTACTGATTCACACAGATTTTGCAGCTTTGATTTTTCAAAAAGAATCTAATTAAATATTCAGAGCAATATTTAAAGAAAAATATTTAGAGAAATGTCATAAAGCTTACTCTCAACAAATTTTACATCCTTCAACTTTACAATGCAAAAACCTCAGTATAATACAAAGTATAATTCTTTTAAGTTATTAACGATCAAAAGTGTCCTTTAAAAAAAAAAAAACCTAGTACATGTAAAGTGTACCATCTTTCCTGCTTCATGGGTTCAAACAAATGCATTGTATAAATCACAACTCAGTGTGTACACCCCACACTTCTGCACCCCACACACCACCTTCTGCACCCCACGTACCAAATTCTGCACCCCATGTACCAATTTCTGCACCCCCAAACATCTTCTGGACCCCATACACCAGCTGCACCCCACACACTACTTTCGGCTTTCCACACACCACCTTCTGAACCCATACACAACGTTATGAACCCTATACATACATGGACCTGCACACACATCTAGCTTTACGCCATAAACCATCTTCTCCATCCCGAACACCATTATGTACACCTTATATGCCACTTACTATACCGTACACACCAATATCTGCACCCTTTACACCACCTTTCTTGTACTTTACCGGTAATCCATTTTCTCATGCCCATACTGATCAGCTTATATGTGTAGCATTTAATGTTTGTCTACATATACATTGTATATCATTACGGGGAAAAGAACTTTTGTTTCGAGATGTGTTGAGATTATATATGTTTGCAGTTGGAATCCATTCAGAAAGTATTCCATATTTACATGTGTAATGTGCATGTTTAGTATGCATTCGCTTTTACCCAAATATCCACCATTTCCTTTTATGTGTTTTGCAGCTCTCTCATGGAATGGTTACCACTTTGATTGACCTCTTACATGTAGTTAGCTTAGTGAAATGTATAGTGGCATGAAAAGACCCCTCTGGAATGCGAAATGCAAATTTGTTGAAAATAATTTATTTTATTGCATTGAGGTTCAAACATATCATGAGGACATACATATAGAGCAGGTAAAAATACCTCTACTACTTTGATTAAGATTAATATGACCAAAACTGTCATTACATATGTCAAATTACAACTTTGAATTCACCACTAACACAAACAATTTTGCTGTTTGTGTTCCGGATGCCTCTTTTCGTGCCACTCCATTACACTATAAAGCTACATGTACCTAATTAGACATTCTTCCTCATTCTCTTAACCCATCAATGCATAACTCATGCAAGTATTGATCTCGTGTGCTTTTTCTATTTATACATGTATCGTGTTCCATTGTGATTATGTTTTGCTGAATGAGTTTGGTTATATAGCAGACTGATGTATTTCAAACCCAGTACATGTTTATCAAGTGATATTGAATGAAATCTGCATGTATCATACTCGCTTTCCCTCTTCCTACTCATTACAGACAAAGATTACAAACATGTAGCTTTAAAATCATGTTTCCATAATGTGTATCAGTTCAATTATTTGAAAAAATCCTAGTAGATATATTTACATGTATATAATATGAGCAATAATATTTTTGTTATGATCCATTTCCCTGAAGAAGGAACGTTGGATCTTTTCGAAAATTTGGATAATAAACTTTAATTGGTAAATGATGCATCTCCACCTTGCTTTTCTTCTATATAAAGCAATTATATATACATGCATATCCATATAAGATAAAATATGATCTAACAGATTTTAGAAATGCATGTTGATATGAAATATTAAAAAAATAAAATGTTTTAACAAGTATTAGAACATATATATTTATATCAGCTTTGACACAGTCGGATATCTGAATTTAATATCAAGGCAAATATATTACCTATGAAAACGAGGAAACTACTTTTTTTATTATAATGTATTGTATTTTAGTCAGCTTCAATTCCTCAACATTATTAAGTAACTGTAGGAATGAAAGAGATGTACACAAGTTTATTTTCCTAACTCCTCCCCAGCCCCTAACTCCATGTAACTCTATGCAAAACTATATTCACTTAGTACTATTCTTCAAATCCTGTTTATATTGCTTTTTTTCTGACGTAGATCCATGCAATCCCAACCCGTGTCTGAATGGAGGGCTGTGTAATTCCATAACGACTGTCACACCGGTCACTTATACTTGTACATGCCTGACGGACTTCACCGGCGTCAACTGCCAAACCAATTGTAAGTGTCATCAAAACTTGCCATCGATTGTTTATTCAGTCAGTCAGTTTCGTCAGATAGTTAATCATTCCATATGTGAATCCTTCTAGAAGACTGTAAAGCCCTCTTCTCTTCTTATGTCGTCAAGTTGATTATTCAAATTAAGTTATTACCCCCGGGGTGGGCACTCAAATATTTTCAGACGGGGGTGTGCCACAGCCGCCCTAAAAACGGGTGTCTAAGGAACGGACTTAAAGGGCAAAATACAGGGTCTTGGAACCTACGGAACTCACCAGCCGAGTGAAAAATAGGGTCCTGGGAACTGCATATCTAACAGCAGCAACAAGGTCTTGGGAACTGGCAACCTTTATTTTAGGTCTGTATGCGTATATTTCGAAGCACTCGGGATCCAGAAGAGACACTGTAGGCTATAGGGAACAGATCAGAGCGTGTATTACGGGGCATTGCGTTTCCAAGGGTCTTCGGAACAGCAGTTAAAAGAAATCAGGTATCTTGAGAACGGCGATTGGCCGTTTAAAAAGGGGGTCGTCAAAGCGGCACATACCCGTCTGTCCAATATATTGAGTGCCTCCCCCCGGGTTATTACCTAAAGTTGATTATTCAAAAGTCTGTAAATGGCCTCTCACTTCATGTTGTCATTCAAAGCTTATCAGTGATCTCTCTTTTTATGTGTGTAACAATGAGCTATATGTACGTTATACATGTACTTCTAAATGTTTCCATATTTAACTGTTATATGTGCATGCCATGCGTGTGTAATCATACATGTAGATTTGCTATTGCTACCGCTCAATGTGTAAAAATATGATTTGTTGCTATGTTAGACTGTCCCTGCATACATTGAAATGACTATATTTATAAGAGTTTGTAAAGCATATTACAACAGATTACAAGAGGAAGAAAAACAGGAAGGAGATAGAGGGTGAGAATTGAAAAACAATATGAATGCTAGAATTGAAAAAAATTGGTAAGATTTTCTTTTAGGACTAAACTCTACATGTACATGTAAGAGTGCAATCATATTTATCCCCCCCCCAAAAAAAATGGTATGGATGTTTAATGGAAAAACTAAATGAGCTTTAATTTTTTTCTCATCGTTCCAGTGCTGCTATGCCCCAACCCAAGTGATTACATGTGCCTCAATGGAGACTGCGTCAACGGACAATCACGCTGCAACAACATCCTTGATTGCCCCGATTTCTCGGATGAAACGAGCTGTCCCCTCCCATGCCTGAATGGAATGTTCCAGTGCACCTCTATTCTCCAGTGTATCTCCTCATTGCTTGTCTGTGATGGGGTCAACCATTGTAACGATGGGTCAGATGAGGGGCTAGTTTGTAAGTATTTGTCAGTTTGATTACTTTTATTTAGAGAAAATGCTACAGCACAATAAAATGTATTCCTGTAAAAACTAGCAACTTTTGCATGCATGAAACTTCTTGAAAATTTTTCCAGTGGTGAAGATTACAAAAGTGTCATGCTGCAAAATTTTGATGTAAATTAGCTAATAATCATGACGTAGAATTTTTGCTCTTTGCGAAAGTTTTTGTGCCATTAAAACAGCCACCTTTTAGCATTTTGCAAATGTTTCGTGTTGCAAAAGTTTCAGACTCAACAGTAGACAATACCCTTTTAAATAAATGTATAAAAATTGAAATAAAGAAAAAAAAATAGGTGTGATAGCGATATTTACATGTTGTTGGATCTGATCTTCAAGTGAGTATAGGCCTTCATGGTAGGTAGAAAAATATGTGATTGCTTTGTGCACTATATTATGGCAGCTCTCCTACAGTAAAGTGGTTGAATTTTCATGCATACATTGTATTTGACTAGATCTGTCTGAATGGACAGCACCTTAAATGCTTGCTATTTCTTACACATGCAGCTGTCATTAGACACAGCATGTGGTCATCACTTCCATACAATAGCCTGATCATTAAAAAATGTGGGCTTTAAAGGAAACCAAAACCCAAGGAGAGAATCAATTTTATTGGAAAGTGAGAATTCAGAGAAGCACTTTACAAAAAGTTTCATTGAAATTGGTTAAAAAATGAGAGAGTTATGGAAGTGTGAAAAGTCTCGTTTTACTTTCTATGGGGATCCTCAAATTGGCAAAATTGCTTCAAAATGGCTGATTTTGTGAACAACTCTCCATTTGTTTTGTACATAGATTTTCAGATTTTCCCCATTATCTCTCAGGGTGCTCCTTGTCTCCTGCTGAACTCGACATATGTGGTGTAAAATACATTTTTCCCATTATATATGTTGAGCTCAGAAGGAGATTAACTGCACCTTGAAAGATAATGGGGAAAATCTGAAAATCTGTGTACAAAACAAATGGAGAGTTGTTCACAAAATCAGCCATTTTGAAGCAATTTTGCCAATTTGAGGATCCCCATAGAAAGTAAAACGAGACTTTTCAAACTTCCATAACTCTCTCATTTTTTAACCAATTTCAATGAAACTTTTTGTAAAGTGCTTCTCTGAATTCTCACTTTCCAATAAAATTGATTCTCTCCTTGGGTTTTGGTTTCCTTTAAAGGCCATCTAGAGTTCTTGTAATAAAACAACCTCATAAGAGAAACTGGTTTCATGTCATTCTGATGTCATTATCTTGCATTTGCATTTTGTTTGCGTTGGCAAAGTCTACCCCGATTTATGAAAAACTGCATAAAATCATTAAACCCTTCTGCGTGACCAGTTTCTTTGGTGATTGTCACAGACGACCTTTCAGAAGTGAAATTTGACTTGTAATACTTTGTTTTAATTGTGAGAATGGACATAACTATCTGCCATGGATATAAACTTAAGAATGAAGTTACCCGTTTCTGATTCAGGAAGAAAAACATCTAGCCGTTCTTAGTCCACACACAGTATTCAGCACTCCAATTCTTGGACGGACTTTGTTGCCCATGGAATGGAAGAGGTTTACTTTGAAAGCCGTAACATACGTAGACCTACATGTACTCCCTGTATTGAATAACATGCTATGCAGGACGGCTCAACTATTTTGCTTTTCTTTTCATTCTATATGCTCATAACTTTATCGCTATTCTACATTTTATATCATATTTGTTTGAAGGATCTACTTTTGATCTTTTTGCTAGTCTTAGAAATGTTTGTAAATATTGTGGGATTCTGTGAGAATTTTGATTTTCATCATTATCGAAAATGAAGGCCTCAAGTACCTTTAATGAGCTAGGATAGTACAGAAGTGTGGTATGTGATGCAGGGGAGGGGATTACATGTACTCTTAAGAAAACTCCTCCCATTTGACGTGATACATCCGTGTTTATCTGTCACAAGGTGAATGATTTTACTTCACTCTCTCTCTGCCAAGCCTGCCAAGTGATGTGTGAAACCTTGGAATAGGATGTAGAATGTTGCACCGTGGGGTGAGGTGTGGTATAAAAGGCAGATTGTGACTCATTTAAGTATACTCACTCCAGGGGGGGGGGGGGGTTTCATCAAGTGTCCTGTCAGTGATTTTTACCGACAAATTTGCTCTCAGCCAATCAGATGCAAGGATTTCAGTAGCTTATAACAGTTATTGCAACTTGTCATTGATGACAAGTTTTATGAAACAGGGCCCAGTTATCTCAAACAGTTGGGCTAATAAGGTGAGGGTGAAAAAGGTTATGGATGGAGAGATATATATATATATATATATGCAAAAGGAATTTTAAATTGGGTAATGCCATCTTTTGTATATATTATAAACTTTGTATGATCTTGATGTGCTTGTTCAAGAAATAAACACATAGAAGAAGAGAGACAGAGAGAGAGAGAGAGAAAGAGAGAGAGAGAAGAGGATAGAGAAAGATAAAGGAAGAGATACAAACATGTATATAGAGAAAGAGAAGGAGAGAGATGAGACTGAATAAAGAGATATATACACATGTAGAGTACATGTACATGTATGTACATGTTTAGTGAGAGACAGAGAGAGAGAGGGAGAAAGAAATGTAGCTATAGATGGAGAGAGAGAGAGAAAGATGTGGAGAGAAAAAGGAAGAGAGGGGGAGAAAGTAATAGAGGCAGAGAAAGAGACTTGATAAATGGAGTTGGCATAAAAGAGAAATAGACATACGGTTGGCTGAAAGCAATGACAATATCACACTGGGGGGTGAGGTGTGGCTACAAGGGCGGATCATGACTCATGATATTCATCCCAGTGATCACAGTGTTTTGTAAGAATTTACCAAGCTACATGTACATTATGAGGAGGGTGAGAAAGTACATGTGTGAATGCAGAAAGGGAAATGAAGATGTGCTTGCGTGAGAGATATAAAGAGAGAGAGAGAGAGAGAGAGAGAGAGAAGATAAATGAATAAAGGAGTAGGAGAGAGGGAGGGAGGAAGAGGAGAGGGACAGAGTAGGAGAGAGAGATAGAAAGAGAAGATAAATGAAGGAGTACGAGAGAGGGAGGGAGGAAGAGGGGAGGGACAGAGTAGGAGAGAGAGATAGAGAGAGAAGATAAATGAAGGAGTACGAGAGAGGGAGGAAGAGGGGAGGGACAGAGTAGGAGAGAGAGATAGAGAGAGAAGATAAATGAAGGAGTACGAGAGAGGGAGGGAGGAAGAGGGGAGGGACAGAGTAGGAGAGAGATAGAGAGAGAAGATAAATGAAGGAGTACGAGAGAGGGAGGGAGGAAGAGGGGAGGGACAGAGTAGGAGAGAGAGATAGAGAGAGAAGATAAATGAAGGAGTACGAGAGAGGGAGGGAGGAAGAGGGGAGGGACAGAGTAGGAGAGAGATAGAGAGAGAAGATAAATGAAGGAGTACGAGAGAGGGAGGGAGGAAGAGGGGAGGGACAGAGTAGGAGAGAGAGATAGAGAGAGAAGATAAATGAAGGAGTACGAGAGAGGGAGGGAGGAAGAGGGGAGGGACAGAGTAGGAGAGAGAGAGAGAGATATGATATGTGTAAAGAGCCTTATCAACGATTGTGTTGCGCTTTACCTCTCAACTGACACAGTGGACATTAGTAGCTAATGAACAAGAACACAGCACAGACAATTTAACAGCATAAACCCAATTTTTGCTGCCTCAACCTAGAGGCAGTGCTGATGAGAGGCCATTTGAGGTATAAGAGACATAATTATTTACAATGTACAACCCGAATGATTTGAGTGAATGAATAAATGAATGAATCAGCATCTACAAAAAAAATTGAAACATATTACCAAGGTTTCAAAAAAAGTGTACAGGTCACAGAAGACCATAAAATGGTAGAGACTGCCTAATAAAATGAGTGTGGAAAAGAATAGTCAAAGGGTAACAGAATGAAAGACAGTTTGAGATAGAGAAGAGATATCTTTTAGAGAGAAGAGATATCATTTAGAGAGAAGTCTGACCAACTGTAGAGCAGCTTCTAGGAGTAAAGGAGTGATGGACAGCCTATTATCTTAGTAATGAGGGCTTTAATGTGCAATTTCAATGGGTTAATCTGAGCTTCCTAAGGCTTAAGTATTTGAAGCTTTTCCAGTGAGTGTAGGACATACATGTAGCTCTTCATATTTCTTCAGCTCCAACTGTTTTGATGCCAAACTCCTCCCAAGCAATCATGGAAAAAGAAAAAGACAGAGTAGCTACAGGATTATCTCCAATCCAGTCGAGATAAGACCACTTGATACAAATGTACATGTAAGTAAATCCGATTGCCAAGTTGAGTAATAAAGCAGAGGCTGCACTAAAGTGTGCCTTTTGTTGGAAAAATACTTTGAGCAGTTGGACATCCACAATTAAGGTTTAATGATCAGATATTGCATCAGTTTCTGTGTGAAGTAGATTTTCCCACAAACCTCAGTGCTCAAAATAATTCAGTTTCTATTTCTTGTACATTTTAGTATCTTTCATTAAAACTTGTTAACATTGCATTCATGTTTTGTTTTTTTGTTTTTTTGTTGTTGAAAATACTGTTATAGTTTCCCCAAAGAACCAGCATTAAAGAAAACCTAAATTTAAAAAAAAAAACAATTCATTTCTAAATTCATTTTCTAGCTGTGCTGCTATTAAGTTTGATGCATGGTGCTGTTGAAGAATTACATGTACTTCGATGTTGTAAATACAAATGAATTTATAAAGATGAACAATAGAAATATGCAGGAAACTTTTTTAAATCATTGATTCATACACAAGCAATGCAAGTACAATGTATTTATGAAGCACCCTTCTTGTTTTGTTAAGAAGAAGAAGAAGAAGAAGAAGAAGAAGGAGGAGGAGGAGGAGGAGGAGGAGGAGGAGGAGGAGGAGGAGGAGGAGGAGGAGGAGGAGGAGGAGGAGGAAGAAGAAGAAGAAGAAGAAGAAGAAGAAGAAGAAGAAGAAGAAGAAGAAGAAGAAGAAGAAGAAGAAGAAGAAGAAGAAGAAGAAGAAGAAGAAGAAGAAGAAGAAGAAGAAGAAGAAGAAGAAGAAGAAGAAGAAGAAGAAGAAGAAGAAGAAGAAGAAGAAGAAGAAGAAGAGGAAGAGGGAGGAGGAGAGGGAGGAAGGGAAGAGAGAAGAAGAATCAGAAAGAACAGGAGGAGGAGATGAGGAGAAGAAGAAGAAGGGCATAAACACACAATATATATGAAAAGTTTGGTCATATAATGATTTTGAGCCTGATGCTCATGAAACAAGAATTGAAGACCCATATACACTGTAACTCATAATACTGAGATAATATTGAGAAATGTTCATTACCCATTGATGTCCATAAATAGAAAATTGGTAACTGCCCTCTTGTGTTGTGACTCAGCATATCGTCATTGAATATTGATTTACTATTGTCCAGATGTTACACAGAGTGATCACTCAGCGGGAAAATCCTTGAGAATTGTCCTAAATTCTAATCCATGGCAAGAAATAAACATGTATTCTTTTTGGTGAAAAGTAAATATATAATGGTTTCTTGTCTAAGTTCAAGACAAGGAACATGTATTACAGCATGGAAGCACTTGTATTGATTTTTATTTAGTCTTATCCGTCGAAAGCAAAAGTATAAATGGTTGAACCTTTTTTGTACAATTTTTCATGTATAGACTATTTTATAAACATCATGAATAACTTATTTCATTGGATGAAACATATCAATTCAAAAAATTATTTAAAGAAAATAAAGATGCTGATAATCATTGCTCATGAAAATTATGATACTATTTGATTTTTGCATAATGTTTCTGTGATAAAAATAGTTGTATTTAAGTTAGTTTTTTTTTATCACTATCATGTCCAATGAACCTTAATGTACTAAGCTAAAATGAAGAAAGACTTCCAGTCTACTGCCTCAATATTTAAGGAAAATTGAATGAATAAACAAATATTAAATGCTATGAATCATTAATTGTCACAGTCCCAGTGAAAAAAAAAAAAAAAAAAAAACCCCGAGTGTGGTATATCTGAGTATCAGACCATAAACAGTGATTGTTTTGAGGTGAGTGGCCTGTAAGACACAGGGATGTCCTTCTTCCGATTGCAACACAATGGTAATCAATAAATGCCAAGTTGACCCTAGCATACAGCTGGAAAACCACATTGAAATTTGAAAGAGGTTGTGTAATATCAGCTTTTAATCACATTGGCCAGAATTCACAAAGCTGGTTTCATTTCAGACCATGGTTTATGCAGATTTCGTGGTATAAATACGCTTGATTTAGCGCATACACTTAAAAAGATCCAATAATGAACGTGCGCCGGTCGCGCGTGGTTGGCAAAAGCGCTAAATTCATGCTTGTTGCTATGGTTCAGACCATGGTTTATGTGTACGCGCTAAATCGAGTGTATTTATACCACAAAATCTGCATAAACCATGGTCTGAATTGAAACCACCTTTGTGAATTCCGACCAATATCTTCTGAAGCGTCAATGAAGACACCCAACTGAATCTTTTTTCCCCCACAACATTGGTGAGATGGGGGGGGGGGGGGCATTCTTATGGGTTGGTTGGTTGATTAGGTACATACATGTACATGTACTTGTCTATGTATGTACAGTAGTTTTCTCATTTACTTGTTAGATATGAAGCTGTGGGCTGTACAAGTTTGATATTTTTTCGTGCTTTCTATTAAATGGCTATTAGAAATAAGAAAATTGACTTTTATGTAAAAAATGTAAATCCTGCTTTCAAATTTTAGATCCACTTTTTCGTTGAAGCTATTTGTCTAAAAGTCGGGATACATTGACTTTCCTAAAATGTACATGTAACAGAGAATTTCTGTATACCATTTTATTAAAATATACATTTATTGAATATTAAGGGCAAATTTTGCTGAAAAAGAAGCTACATCAACACAGAAAGAAAACCTCTCATTACCTATTTCCCTTTTCCAAAATTTTTCCAACTATAACTCTCCTTTTCCTCTTAGTCAATAAATCACACAGCTATCAACTGTACCTCTACTTTCAAAAACTTTTCTAAGATTACACCCAGTGGGGTTATCCCAACTGTCTACCGCCCCCCTATTGGTTGGAAATAACCTGTCACGGTGCACCCCTCTGGTGTAGTGTTCTTTTTCTTTTCAGGCTAAGCCTATTGTTTCCCCCCTCAATGGAGAAATGAAAGGAACAAGTTGGTGCGCTCACACGCTCCATGGTTTAGAAGTTTCAATGGGCTTCATTGGAAGTAGTGTCTACTTAGCCAACCGTTCTTTTCCCTTTTCATTGTATTTGTAAAGTGTAAAGACGTTTGCTCTTGTCTTGTGAGAGTAAAGTTGGACGTGTCGCGTGGGATCAGAGGGTAGGCTTAAGTCCCAGTGACTATAGACAGAAGACTTACGGCAGTGGTCACCACAGGGCTCTAACGGGACTGACACGCTTCTGGAATGCTGCTGTTTGCCGAAAAAGACAGGATAAGAGGGGACCGGGATTACTGACGTGATGCCAGTTGTGTAATTATAATAAAGCCAGAGAGACCCAATCTACCTTTCAACACAGACGGATTCTTTTGACAAGTGGAGTTTGATTCAGCGGCAAAGGATCATTAACTCAAGTTGGAAATGAGAGTTGCGTGCATTCTTCAAAGAATTGATGGAGCATAACATGAGAATATGTAATTTAACTGCTGCTGAAGTGAAATGTCGTTAACTTGCAGGTCTACTTTAACAATTGATTTGGCTCTAATGGTGGACAATGGTTAATGTATTTTGGTGTTTACAAAGTTATAATTGAATGTTTCTGAGGTTTTTTTTGAAGGGACAGTTTTGTCCTTGCTCGATTTCAAAGGCTGTTTACTGGGAATGTATGCATTTTCTGCAAAAGATTTTGTTGACACACTTTGGTTTAAGTTAGCAGTACCTTCTGTGGAGGTTCACATTGAGGCTGTTTATACTCTTTAGAGCTTATCACCGTCATCATCTTCTTGAATTATACCTTGCAAAATGAAGCCATGCACTTCAACCTTTGTTGGAGAAACCTGATGTAGTATTGCTTTTACTACTTTGGTCGCTGTATTTAACCTGCAGTAGACTTGGGGTTGAAATCTGGACAAACCACATAGCCAGAATGTCTGCATTTGGAGAAATAAATAATACAGCTTATCCTCCATCCATCTGCCAAAATGCTTGGCAAAAACTGGACCTGTGTACCCTCCAAAAGGCATGTGACGAAGAAGGAGGAAGAGGAGGCGATTGCCATGATATCCATTTAGAGATAGGAAGGTCCACCTGCACGAATGCATCAAATAACATCTCATCCCTCTCATTTACCACTATGCCTACAATCTGCCAAACATGGAGTCCGCTCCATCTCACCAAAAGCATCTCATTCACCAGTGACTCTCCTGCATCCGGCCTGGATCAAGACCAATGCCTTCAAGATGATCAAGACGACGTTGATGAAGTCCGATCCTCTCCCCATCCTCACCAGGATCAAAGCCAACACTACAGTCTTCCAGAATCATCAGCTGTCCAAGATCATCAAACTGCCTGTTGCTTCAGGAGAACAGCTATTGCTTCTTCAAAGACACCTCTTCGGCATTTGAACAGCAGCAGTCGAACAGCCTCTTGTTCATTACCTAAAAGTAAAATCACCTTTGGATATGGTAGGAGTACAAATACCAGAACATTCCCTACTATTCAAGGTGCTTTAGTGCTTGTTCTAGCCATCCTATCATCTTGTGCAATTTTAACTGCTGGTGAGTTTTATTCTATCTGTGCAATTACAAAGCGCTAGGAATAAATCCTTGACATGTATTTTTTTCATCTGGATTTGTTAAATGCTTTTGTGTAAAAAAATGTACTTCAATTTTTAGGCTATGGGGGTTGCACACATACAATATGTGACCAGGCACCACAAAACCACCAAAAAGTCGCACTATGTGATTTTCAGTTAGAGCTCAATCAATGTGTTTTGGGTTGGCATGGTCAAATTTTATTTTTGGGTATATCCTGAAAGAGTATACTTTTTTCTAAGTAATCTAAAAATTTGGAGGCACCAAACAATCTAAAAGTGGTATTTTTGACAGTTTTTTTATTAGATTATGTGTGTCTTCTCTGAATTTTGTTGTATAAATTTTCTTTTTTATGACCCTGAATACTTGTCTCATTTTGATCTCCCATAACTTTTAAACACAGTAATTTCTTCAATTGATACTTGTGCAGTATGATAAACAGGATATGCCTAATTAGTATGCCAAGTTTTAGGACAATCTGATAATCCCTTCATAGAAATTTTTATTGAAATCTAATCCTCCTTTTGTCACCTTAGCACAACACCTTGCAAGTCAGAGTGCTTCAATAGACTGTAAACTTTAAACCCTTATTTCTCAGAAGTAACATTCTGAGGGACTGTGCATTCTACTCTTTGTACAGTGAGTTAGGAACATCCAATGCTATTGAGTTATATATCATTTTAAAGCTGAGAATCTCCTCTTTCAGAATCAGACCTTAACTGAAAATTCATATCTGGCGACTTTTTGGTGGTTTTGTGGTGCCTGGTCACATATATACTTTTTAACAGAGCAACAATAAATGATAAGTTTATACACCTGACAGTGTACTATTGTTACCCCCTTTCTCCATGCACTCCTTGATGACAAAAATAAGGCTTCATATTTTTTTTTCTTATTCATTTTATGGTTTAATGCATGTATGCATCATGTCACATTCCCTTTGCTGTATAACTTTTAGAATAGTTGCTCATCCATGTCATCAGGTTTATTTTGTTAGGATGATTTTGAGATTTTTCTCTCTTGTTGGGATATATGATTTTAAAAGAACCCTTGAATTTCATTAATCTGATTCTGAATTTCATTGTAATCTATGCAGTTTTGATTTTCATGCTTGTTCAGTTTTTGGAAGTACTGGTACAAAGAAAGTTTCGCTTAGAATGGTCAAAAGTTCTTGATATTTGTGATTATCCCAGCTGCGGACCTGCGGTTCTCGACCAAATGTTATAATAATAATAATAATAATATTGGATATTTATATAGCGCTCATATCCACCATGAATGGTGCTCAAGGCGTTCCAATATTACCCTGGCTCTAGCTAGGCTACCGATTTCGTTGCTCACAGCATTCAAGGAATTCCTTCCTGCCAGTACCCATTTAACACCTGGGTGGAGAGTGGCAAATGTAGATTAATGTCTTGCCATTTTAGCACCTTAAACCAAGATTATATTCAGATACTTTTTCTATTGTTGAATATTGATCTATCCATGATCATCATAATTTTAGTCATGATCGTCATTATAATCATCTTTATTATCATCATTTTGGGTATGGTCATCATCATCATCATGATCATCAAAATCGTCATCATCCTCATCACCATCATTTTTTAAAAATCATCTTCATCATCACACTTATCATCATCATCATCATTATCATCATCATCATCAGTATCATCATCACCACTATCGACATCACTACCATCATTATCATCATCATCATCATCATAATCGTCATCATCATCATTGTCATTATCACCACCACCCCATGCCATCAGGCCTGTTATGTTATGAAATATCTAGCTTTGTATTTGACACCACACTTCTGCGTTTATTCGAAAACTGGGACAACTTTTTTAAACAAGTTACTTCCTGGTTTGTCTATCAAAGAATTCCTACTATGCAGTTCCAAACTAGAATGTAAAAAAATAAAGCTGTACATGTAAGTTGAATAGAAGAAGTTATTTTTTATATCATTGATTTTGAAATCATGCAAGTGCCAAAGTCCATTTTGAATGTAGTGGTTTTATGTTGAAAGCTCACAATTGATATAATTTTCTTACCTTTTTCAATAAAAATGTATTCAAAATCGAGCAAGTTTGATATGAACACTAACACCCCAAATTGAAATTTTAATTTGTATTATCCTAATTTTGTTTTTGTTTTGACATACATCTGTATGATCCACAGGACAACTACCCCCCTTGATCAACTACCCCCAGAAGTAGTTGCCCGGGGTCTTGTCTAGGGGGTAGTCTTGTCTTGGGGGAATTGTCCTGAGGGGGTAGTTGGCCTGGGGGGGGGGGGGGGGTAATTGTCCTGGGGAGTAATTGTCCTTAGGGGTAATTGTCCTGGGGGTAATTGTCCTGGTGGTGTAGTTGGCTGGGGGTAATCGTCCTAGGGAGTAATTGTCTTGAGGGGTAATTGTCCTAGGGGGTAGTTGTCCAGGGGGGTAAGTCCAGGGGGGGTAATTGCCCAGGGGGGGGGGGTAGTTGTCCAGATATGCTTGGAATATTCTTTGACACTGTTTATTTTATGTTTTCAAATATTCAGGTCAGGATCCCTGTAATCCCAACCCCTGTGTGAACCAAGGAACATGTTCTGGTACCACTGGCACTACATCCTATACTTGCGTATGTGCACCTGGGTTCTCTGGGTCAAACTGTGCTACCGGTAAGTACTGAATCATCCATTCTTCTTTCTTGTAGTGTCTTTACTTCCCAGCATTCATTATTCAAACTTTTCTAATTGTGGACTACCTGATCATTTTCAAAGTGGCTAAATGATAAGTTATAAACATCAACCTTGTTCAATTTTTTTTTTTTTTTTTAGTGTTGATTCCTATTTCCTGATATTACATCTCACAATGTAATGTTGTTTGCATGCCCCCTTTTTGGGGTGGTCCATTTTCCTTCTCCTCCGATGTCCATTTCTCTTTCGTTCTTGCTGTTTTTTCCCCTACCGAATAGAAGCTAAAATTTCAAGTTGATAAGCCTGTCACTGGAAAATTCTGATTTTTAAATATATTGAAAAAAATATGAGCTTTCTTCATATGCAGGCAATGTGTATCCCCTAATTCTTTTTAGATAGATTTCAACCAACATACATTTACAGGGCTTGCCCTTAACTTTTTTTTTTAAGATGGCCAGCAGGGCCACTTGAGCAGGAGATCCAGGTGTCCAAATGGATTCTCAGGTGGCCCGAATGCTACATCTTATTTATTTATATCTTACTCTATATTTTTTTTTGGTGGCCAGTGGGGCCACATATCTGACAGTTTCAGGTGGCCCAACCCCGTTTCAGGTGGCCATTAGCACTTGGGCCACTGTTAAAGTCGAGCCCTGATTTACAATGTACGTTGTATTCAATAGGTAAATACAAATAAAGGCACATACATGTATATGCAGTGGTATATCAAACAGATTATAATGGTCAATCAGCGATAATGGGAAAATCAACTTAATGGAGTCTTTCTATTCTATACTGTCCAATTGATTTCTTATACAGGCAATTTACATTCAAATGATTTGACCTCAGTGTGATGGGTTCTTGCTAATTTTCAAAGTAGATGGAAATACATTGTGAATGGTAGCAAGTGGCAATAGGGCAATCAGGGGTTTTAAAAGGCAACCATAAGCCAATAATTATGTGTGCTATATTGGATTAAGAAGCTTAGCGAAATGGAGTGGCACGAAAAGACACGTCTTGAACGCAAATGGTGAAGTCATTGGTGATAGTGGTGAAATAAAAATTGTAATTTGACATACATGTATGTAATGGCAGATTTTGTGATATTAAGCCTAAACAAGTAGAAATATAAACGTAGAAGTATTTTGACCTAGGGGGTGTTTCACAAAGAGTTAAGTTTGACTCAAAATCGCACTTAAATTCGTAGTTGCGTGTGATATATGACACATGACCGCATTGTTCGGATCATGCTCAGGGGACGCGCTCTATTGGGTAATCTACCAATGAGATTACGCGTTTAATACTGTATGCGCATTGGCACTTACGCATGACTTTAAGTCAAACTTAACTCTTTGTGAAACACCCCCTGATCTACTGCTTAATGATGTTTCTACCTTAATGCCATAAAAGTATGATTTTCAACGATCATGCATTTTGTGTTCCTGATGCGTCTTTTCGTGCCACTACATTTCGCTAATCTACCTGATATCTGGTAATGCTTCCTGTAATAGGTGTCAAAAATTATCTCTAATCTCATTTTTGCAGTAACTCTCACAGTGTGTATTCATGTTTCTTAGCTACACATGGATATTGAAAAGAGACACATGCAAGGCCTATATCAGTATGTGAAGCTAATTCGCTTTCAAAGAAACATATTTATTATATGTTCAGTTTTGAATGGGAAGGGACAGGAAAGCTTCTGGAATGTCGACATTTAAGGAAGATAATACAGGAGAATGACAATGCCACAAATGACCTTATTCCCAAGGGACAGACAGACAGCAGTTCACACCCTGTTCATTTATTATTCATGTCTTTTACTCAGCGATGCTGAGTCCATTTTTGAACTGCTGAAGAGGGGACATGGATTTAAATGTTCTTTTGTTAACCTCCTGAATCCTCCATTCTTGTTCTTTAGTGTGCTCGAGGGAGCTGCACGTACATGATAAGTCAGTTTTTGAAATGCTACGCAGACATTGCAGATTATGTACTGAACGTTTGCCAGTTACATTGCATTGGTGTCACTGCTTTTCTAAGGATGACCTTAGATTGATCCATTTTACAAAGAAGAAATTTCCCTTCACTTCCTTTCACATTATTGCCTCCTCATCTATGTGGGCATTGTTCATGTACCATCTTTCTACCTACATGTAGCTACATTTAGATTGCTTTATGCAATTGGAAAAGTTACCTTTTATATTCTCCTTTTATTGCTGTTCTCATATGGAATTTCTAGTAAAGAAGTGTTGAGTTATGCAGTAAAAATCATGTATAATAATTTTAGAACTACATATCACAAAAACAAACACCATGACACATTTAAGCCAGGATTGTGCCCTACGAATGTCATATTGAGTTATTGGACTGCCATACACAGACCTGAGAAATATCAAGAAGGTTTTGGATAACTCCTCGGAAATATATTAGCTGAAGTAAATTTCCTTTCAAGAATTTTCTTTTGAAAGAAGCAAAACATATCTTCTTTTATTTAATGGGGGAACAGTATACATGTAGAGGGCAGGAACCTGTATTATGGCTACTATTAATTCAGATTTGTATTGGATTATTAGGCCATGAACAATATTTTTGTAGGTGTTTATCTGTGAGATCTTGTGGAAATTCCCTCAAACTAATTTAATTGGGACAAGCTGTCAATGCTTCTTTATACTTTTTAACTCTCAAAAAGAGCCTGTTATAACTGGTATACATATGGCTCGTATGGTCAAGATTCCAGTTTTATAGCTTTCTTATTAGTAAAACATATGCCAGGAAATCATTTGAAATGGTTCTTATCGCTGAAATTGGGACAAGCTCTCAATGCTTCTTTATTATTTTTAACTCTCAAAAAGAGCTGGTTATAACACCTAATTCTCAAATGGTCGGGGAGGAAGACCTACGTGTCATAGCTATTAGGTTAGCCCTTTCCATACCCAGGCAGCCTAGCTGGCTTATGTTTTCAATCAATTATTTTTCTTTTATGTATGAATATTTTGTTTTATCTTGATGTATATGTTTCCAAATGATAGTGAATGAAATAAATAAATCTAGAGTAAATGCCTGCAGTCAATGATTTAATTGGGGCAAATGATTATTTGCTCCAGATTCAAATAAGGAATTTCTTCAAAATGTTTGAATCTTAACTCTTTATTCACCATGGAAGGAAACCTAAACTGCCACATTACTTGGAGTATGTGATAGTATTTGTGACAAAAGTTGGCTGTGGCAGTTTATTGTTTGTTCCATATGCCAATAGATATCATCATATGCCAATAGATATCATCTTGTATTATTAAGTAGTTCAACATTATCACAAATGTTACAGGAATAGTAACATACATATGAAAATACATGTAAATAATATATTGAATTCATTTTCATGAGTCATTTAGATAGGATGTTATAAATCTATCATCAAATTGCATTTTACTATTTCCTGCCATGGGGTCCAAGAAAAATACATGTATTTGAAAGCAGAAAACGAATTCTCAAAGTCTGTAGTCGACGTCCATAGCTTGTAAACAAAAGGAATTCCCCTTTTTTCATAGCCCTAGAAGATTTTTGTTGTTCTGGAAAGGTCCTTTCAATTAGTGACCGGAGGCATTTGTCATTCTCCATTGAGACCTCACTGACAGTTGACACCCATCTCAATAGCCCTGGTAGACCACAAATGTTTAGAAATTCTGTCTCCTTTGTTAGATTAGAAACCTCTACCTCAGCTTTTGTTACAACCTACTTTTTTTTAAATGTTTTTTTTAGCAACCATGAAAAAAATGTTAAGTACGGTAGATTTCTACTTTGATGAAAAGTATAAAAAAGGATAGAGGACAAATTTTTCTTGTATTTTACTAGAAATGTGCTTAGCTGTTTGAATATTTTTGTAGGATTTTTGTAAACTTTGAAAATCTGGAAATCCTTAAGAATCCCACAAGCTACTTATTAGTTTATATTTGTCTGGCTATGGCATGAAATCTGTCAGTTAGGTCACTAGAGGGAAATCAAGTGATTTTCATTAGATAATTATGCCCATTTGCCATGCAAGATCAGGAAGAAAAGAAAAGCAGGAGGCGAATCTAATCTTTTAACTTCTGTAACTTTGTTTGAAACTTTCTATATATACCTTTTTCAAGCATCTTAAGATCTTGGAATCATACAGGTCTGAAAACATCTGATGAAAAGAGTTACGTGTTTATAATGCCAGTGTGCTTTATGTTAAATGCTGTCTTGTCCTATGATGTATGAATTCAGTGTAGGGTACATCTACAGTTTCTTTGATTTTAAATGTACTGTCATAAGCTACTTCTGAAATGTTAGTGTTTTTCATGCCAAAGGGTTTGATCTTGAGTGCCCTCTAAACAACTTCACACAGTGAATACATACAGTTTAGAGTACTGCTTCAATCTGTTTGCTTTGAAAAACAACTCTCCCAGCAAAAGCTGCCTTTGAAGTGTTTGGTTTTCAATTTCCCACACTTTTTCCCCATGTTCCAATTGTCTATACAATTGAATACATGAGCAGATGAGGGACCAAACTCCATTAAAACATTTTTTTAGGTATTAGAGAACCTTTGAAAAAAGAAAGAAAAGAATCTTATATTAGCTTTGAATTGAACATTTAAACAGGTTGACTCTGAGCAAATGTCATCTTTCTCTTTATTGAAGACTTTTATTTGTTTCAAACAATGCTAGAAGCGTTTGATTTGGGGTATTTGAAAGCGGATGTCATAACACTTTGAAAGTGGGTGTCACAACACTTATCCGGTTGAAGACACAAAGGTGCTATGCTTTTAGTGTGGTAGTATGTGTGTGTGTGTTGGGCAGGGAGGGGGCAGAGGAATTAATGAAAAAATCTTGCATGTTGTCCCATGGTTTTATCTCATTGTTTATTTACATCTTGTTTTTATAGATGCACTTTCTTGTTTTGGAGGAAAGCAAATTCAGGGGGAAAAGTTAATGCCCAATACATATTGAATTAATTACAAATTTACTTTGTACATGTATGTAATTGTTCTCAATCAGGAAAAAAATCTTGATGATGTTTAACTTTGAGCAAAAATAATTTATCATTTTCATATCCTAGGTTTCAAAGAAATATTCATTTTTTATGCTTTCTTGTTAGAAAGGAAAGTAAATTTAGTGCATAAGTGAAGGCCCTGTAAATACAAAATGAATTTTAAGCCAACTTAATATAAATTTCAAAGAGAAAAGGAAAGAGAATTTTCTATGACAGTGTGTGAGATTGAGCAACAAGATATTTGGTATCTTTACAAGTATAAAAATATTATTGATTATTTATTGTTCTACAGATGCATTTTTTGTTAGAAAGGAAAGTAGATCAGTGCAAAAACTTATTGTCCTGAAAAAGAAAGAAAGAAAAAATCAAAATGAATCTTATGTGAATAGTTTTCTAACAGGAAGAGAGAGAGAGAGAGAGAGAGAGAGAGAAATTCTAATCGGCTTATATGATTGAACAAAGAGATTTCAATAACCTGAAGCAAAAAAAAAGTGATGTTTTGTAACCAGATATTTTACTGACTTTCTAATCTTGTATTTGATGATATTTGTCAAAACTGCACATAGGCCTCCTCAATTGAGGCACACTTAAGTTTCTCCAAGATGTAGATGACTATAAAATTATGTGAAAAGGTTTACACCTTCAGATTGCATCTCATAAACTCTATCAAAATTTTTATGTGTTTTGTAACTGAATCTTTATTTTAAATTTATAAATAAGAGCAAGTCTCTGTTTTTCACACAATTTCTTGAAGAAAGTGGATAAGAAGCACAACAAAATTTATAGCTTGGGCATGATTGAATAGCAAGATTAAACATAACCTCTCTTTTTGGACGTCATTGCTGAAATTTATTATAAAAGGATATTATTTAAAAGCAGTTATAACTATCCGAATGGTCAAGATATTTATTTCAAAATGGTTTTCCTTCATGAAAGGAATCCAATTTTTAAAGTTTATTCTGGTTCAGACTGGTCATTTCAGATGTGAAATTTGATGCAAGGATTCTTCTGTTGGGAGCCAGAAGGGCATCCAGTCATATTTCTAAACACAGAGTTAATGTCCTTCTGGCTTCAACAGATGAATTTTAATCTGGGATACAATATCACAGAAAAGTACTCCGTGCAAGGAAGGTTAGCAAAGATTAAAACTGAGCTGATTCAGAGGAAAAGGTGATTGTGGTTTTCATCAAGGTTTGGTCATCAGAATATAAAGGATTGTGAAAAAGAAAAGGGTAAAATAATCTTGTATCCAATGTATCTTTAAGAGTTTACTGTTCCCTCAGAGTCTCACTAGAATTTCAGAGCAGAGTAATAAATGTTAAAAACAGCTTGGAAACAGATATGATGAAAAATAGAAATATTAATCTTCAAAGGCTCCTGGCATTTCATCATTCAGACACCCAACCAAGTTTAGTTAATGTTTTTTTTTTTTTTAATCATCAGCCAATGTATAATCCCAGTGATGCTTGCAAATCTTTGAAAAGAATAGAAAGAAGCTACAATGTACATGTATTTAATTGCAATTCTCATAGCTTTATCTTGTACAATGGGAAAAACTCTCCAGTATCTCAAAAAAACTTCAAAGTTTCCGACACCTAGCTCAAGTCTTTTTCTTTTACCATCATGCAATCATGCAAACTGTGTATGTTTGCAGTGCAAAATTCTCTCACACATGACACAACCATGCAGTGTATATGAAATAAATTTTGTGGAGCTCCTGATTTTGTTTAACCTTTCCTGACTCAGTTCTTCAGATGAATTCAGGCATGAAGGCTGGTGCCTCAAGTCAAGTGGGAAATTTCAAACTGAGTACCCCCCCCCAAAAAAAAAGCCAGAAGGGCATTAACTTAATAGATACTCCATGTACAAGTATCTAAGTTAACGCCCTTCCTGCACTGAGCTGACAATCGTTGAGTCCTTCTTTCTTTGCATGGTGCAATAGCTAGCTACATGTAACTGCTAAGAGCCAGAAGGGTGTTTACTCAGATACCTCTCCATGGTTTTCACGCCCTTCTTGCTCACAGCAGACTATCGCTGCATGATGTAGTGCATGTCACCAACTGCTGAGAGACAAAGGGCATTAGCTCTTATACCTCTTTGCGGAGTTAACATCCTTCTCGCTCTCAATAGACGATCGGTGTGACCTTCTATCACTGCATGGTGTCATAGCTAACATACCAGGGCATTGAGCACGCTCAAAACCCCGGAGTAATCGCTCAAAAGCCGATTTTGAATAAACCTCAAATTTGTGTCACTGCTACATGTTTGAATAGCCCCGAGTTGCTATAACTCTTTCATCTGTAAATGCTTTAAAAACACAAAATTTCACAGCCTTCGGGGCCGATACAGGGAAATCAAAATCAGGTTGTGGAAAGAATAAAAGGGCTTATGATGTGCTCATGCAGTAAGTAGATTAGAATAGAAGGTTATGGTATTAAACTATTATAATCAGGTTTTTTGGAGTCTGGGGTCGTTTAGGGTATTGTGTTTCATTTGATTCCCATCAATCTATACAGCCCAAAGGCAGTGACTTTTTGACAGAAAGGCAAAATTTGAGAATGATGGTTTAGTTTATCAAGACTGCCAATCTATCAATTATATTACATTTTGGTTAATCTATAATTGTATCAAGAAACTTTTCTTACATGCATATGAAGTTGAATGAAGATTTAGCCTGGTCACTAACCCTTCGACGTGATCCGACATTATATATCTTGCACTCGAATACATTTTCGTTGTGCTATATATCTACCTTTTTTGTCCATTTCTTTAAAGAAACGTAATTCTGTCCAATAAACTTGAAATTTGTTTGATAGTTCACAGATATTCTGACAAATTGATACTTTTACTATCATGATTTACGATTGTAGTTGAATTGTGCACCAAGAATAAAATCTACTTCTCTCCCATGAAGCCCCTGAAACAGTCTTATTCATAAACCATGGAATAGGGTCAGAAAGTCTTCTAGCCTACAAATGGATTCTCAAAGGATATACTTTTCAAGAAAATGAAGGGTTCATTTCTAGGCTCTTGGGGTATTATTACACCTAACACTAACCTATTAACTCTTACTTTGCCAAGGGGTTTAGCTCTCTTCAAAATTTTACCAAAATGTGATAAGTGCTTACTTTTCAAATGTCCGCACTTCATTAACCATCTATTATTTCACAAAATATTGTGTACAAAACTTGTAGGAAATTTATTACCATTTCTTATGATACTAAACATTATTACTTTACCCAACTCTGTGCATAAGAATTATTGAAAATTACATTTGAGTTTCTTTTTTGTCCATTATTTTTTGGTTTCTCATTTGTTTACTAATGTTTAATGTTGAAATAAGGTAATATCTTTTTAAACATTTGCAATTTTCTCTGAAAATGTCTATGGTAACATAATTATAATTATACATTTAGAATGCTTGATTTATGCTCAAAATTTTGACATACATTGACCACCATATACCTTTCCTGGGGTTGAGCAATTCGTGAATGAAAATGACAAGTCTATCTGTCACATGTGACATCGGCACTGGAAGAGTTAACACGTACTTGTAACAAGTTGGATGCCACATTAATGGCATGATTGGATTCAGCAATTGTAAATAGTGAGGTACAACATTTTGAAGACACTGTCACTTCTTTGCCCTTTTGAAAGTTGAGGTTGAATCTTTTAGAGTCTCCTTCCCTTTGTTTAGAACTTGCTGTTTTAAATGTGGGATATCCATTATCCAGTACTGAAGTTTAAAGGTAGAAGATAGTTTTGGGAAGCTCTCAAAAACTTTTCGTGAGATTTCTTTGATTTTACTTAATAAATAGCAGGGTACTAACATAACTAAGATGCTGTGAAGTTTTTTCCTCCTCAAGTGAAATATTTATCGAATGAGAGGTGAAAAGTAATAAAAATCCCTGGCCCAAAAAAGAGGGGATGTAAATTCAAACAACGGCCACACACATTACGCACATGGGGATTGCTGTGTGTTATAGAATACGCTACACATAGTGCGAAGCGCTGGGTTTATTGTGCGGGGAACCTTCGGGTGGATATGGTCTTCGCGTGAGGCAGTGAAAAGCCGTTACCAAGCGTTTCTTACAGATATTTACACTAAAATTTGTTCGAAATCGTGAATGGAATGTTAAATAATCTCGTACATGTGTCCTATGATAAAAGGAGAATAGTATGTGACTATGTTAGATAAGTTTCTTGCCAATATGTTTTTGCTACCGAGACTGTCTGTGAGCTTTAAATGCTTAAGAGTCTATATAGTGTAGAGTCTGTATAGACTCACAGCAGATAGAAAGTAGATGAAATGGTGGCAGGAAGAACATGTAGATTTTTTAATACGAATTCGCCAACCCAAACAAAAAGAATTTATGAAAGCTTGTTGCAAATGCTTGAATTGACTTGGTATTTATTGATCTTAAATGAACTTTCTGCTCTGAAAGAAGGACTAAGGAATGATAGACAATTGAATACCTGCTAGTCAGAATTTTACCCCTAATTATTGGAGGATGCAGTCAACTGATAAATTGGTTGTCTTATCCCACATTTGTCTTGACAAGGCTGTTGAATTCTATCCTTGCTGTAGAGAATTATGGAATCCTCTGTGACGACACCTTGAGAAGAAGCTATGTTTTGAGTAATCCTAGACACTTATAACTGGCTAATATTCTTAAGAATTTTCATCACAACAAAAGGGACAGAATCCCTCAATTCTTTGATCTTTTAAAAAGTACATCATTAATATTCATTTCCCTGTCACATTTCAATTGTTTTGTACACAGTCACTAATTGTAGAATCGCATAAAAAACATTAGTATGAATTTCAAATACACTGTATACATGTATATACAAAAATAAATATTAAAAATGTAGTATAAATGCAAGGTTATGATTTGTCAAACTGTTTGCTATGTATTGAAGAGGCCTTCAGATTTTCTTTTAAATTACTTATTACATCATTGTTTTCCAAAGTATTAATTGAAAAACAAATTTGAGGTCACATTTATTTGCAGTGAAGCTCAAAGTATACTTCTTGAAAATTGTTGAATGCTCAAATGGAACAGTAAATTACATGTGTAATCGAATTCATATGACTTCCATGTTTGGCACCCCCCTTCCTCCGTTTACTTTACCACACAGGAAAATGGAAACTCCAGAAGCTTCCCAAGTATTGCCTTTCGATCTCCCCACATTGCAAAACTCTCCCTTCCACATTGTACTATTTATAGAAAAGGCCTACTTTGTTCCAATTTGTTCCACCTCTTTCATTACACTGGTCTGCTTTTGATCCCACCTGTAGGTGAGAAACTATTATGAAAAGCCCTCATCTATGCCACCCTTTAGTTTACTGGTACTTTATTTCTTCTTTTCTATTGCTATGAACTGGGATGAGTGTTTATAGTCCGTTCGTGGAATCAATACGCCCACAGAAATTTGTTCCTTTGAAGAGTGGAACAATACAGCGTCACGGGTCCCTGTCATCTATCTCCTTTCAAATCCCAATTGATTGGGTCTTGTGCTTATGAATTCCAAGTTTATGTTGCTCTGCACGTACTTGTATATCCTTATTGCATTTGCTCAAAGTTGGTCCAAATCTTAACAGTGACCAGAGTTTCTTCCGCACGTTTTCAGGGCCTCTTTCAAGTTTCTTCAGCTACCAGTAATTCATGAATAGAATGTTATTTTGTTACAATGACAAACAACTTCTAGCATACCCTAACCAGCGTGGTCCACAAGGCGTTTTAAAATGTGACAGTGACAGGTTTGAATTTTGAAACCACAGGTTTGAAAATCAGTGACAGGTTAAAATTTCATGACTGTTTATTTTCATTTTCAACCAAAATTTATGAAATATTAGTCATAAAATTTGTTTGAAAATTCTTCAAGATCTGAGAAGCACAGAGCTTCCAGGGCCCTCTAGACTGCAAGGGACTTTCTGCTTCGCACACATCAATTTATATTCCTTCCCAGTTGCGATTTTACATGTTTGAATTTTTGTTTGTGGACCACCCTGCCCTAACCCTGACTCTCATGCTTTCTGCAAGTTTTCAGGTCCTTTTCAAGTTGCTTCAGTTAATTCATGAGTAGAAGTTTATTTTGTCATGACCACAAACAACTTCAATCGTACAGAATTTAATTAAAGGGAGAAATGGTCTTACAGTTGTACGTTTAAATATTGTGTATTGTAATGTTGAGCCAATAACATTTGTTGTTATTGTTGTTGCTTTATCCAAAAATGTATTTTAAGCCAGAGTTTGCATGGTATTGAGCTCTTTGAAATTCATTATTGAATTGCATGATGCCAACTTAAGAATCAGTAAGGATTACTTTGTGTTCTGGTGCATGGTGGAACGTTTGGAATGATTTTCCACATTGACAGTGTACTGTACCTTACATATCTGATATTTGGCTTGGGGATAGAATTAATCTACTTTATTCATTCTACAAGTTCTCACTTTGAATCAAATTCATTTCAAACCTATTGAAAATATATGATATGGAATGTCTACCTTCATTGGGTCAAAATAAAATGTTGGCATCAGGTCTTCTTTTGTGAACCCTCTTTGTAAGGCATTATATATAGTTGGAGCATGCAAGACAAAAGATGTTGTTTTCATACTTATAACAGATGGCTTCATGAAATCACAGATAATATTATCAATTCAAAACATTTTTATTACCTTTTTTTGGCTGAGCATGTAGTTTTTTTTTTTTTTTTTTTTTTTTGCAAATCATTTTAATTTCTCTTTCAGTACACAGTTATTGATTTATGTTATTGCAGATTTCAGTATCCTTAATTTACTTTACTTTCAAAATTTTACAGCAAACTACAAATAGACCAGGCCAAATGTGATGCTTATCAAGTAAATAAATGCTTATGTGGGAAATGTATAAATTTAAAGAAATAGAAGAGTAGTTTGTTTTTATGAGAACATTTGTCTACATGTACTGCAGAACTTACATGTATTGATTCTTCAGTTGAAACTATTCAAAATCAAACTGTGATCAATATACAGATGTATTGATCGCATAAAGCAGATTGTTTGATAATAGGTGATATCGTGTCGTATCTCATATCCCTCTAATGGCATGGCATTTGGATAAAGGGAAGCTAAATGAGGTTGAAATTGCTTCCCATAGCTGGCTTGCTTTAAATAATGACAAGGACAGTTACATGTACATGCATTTGTGAATATGATAATCTGCTCTTTCCCATAATGCAGAGACTGTAAGTACCGTAGGATTTCAGAAAACATGGGTTAACAGCAGAAATGATAGTCCCATTGCTGTAGAGATTGTCTGACCTAATTTGATATCTTCTTTTGCTATGTCCTGTACAACTTTTTTGCTTTCACAAAGTTGTAAAATCTGGACTTGCAGTGTTTCATGATTATAGTCGCAGAGTTTCATGAGTAGTCCTAGGAGGTGAATTATATGAAAAAAATGTCTCAAATTTCACCCCTTTTCAAAGAATCAAGACCTGTCCATTTCTGTCTTTGATCAATCAGAAACTGAATCTGAGAAAAAGTTTAAAAAATCAATGCAGCTGAATTTTCATAAAACTTTCTATATTTCTGGTTGTATAACAGACTAAAAGATTGTCATCATCTACTAATGAAGTACAATCTAATCTACTAGACTCACAATTATTTGCCCAGTCCATCCTAATTCATTTAGAGTTCAAACTCCTTCACATTTGCTTAGCTGACTGATCACATTTATTTAGATTTTACCAAATCAAGAACATCATCACTCAAGCCACAAAACCTGGCCAGCAGGAATCTGCCAAATTTCTCTGGGATATATGGACGTGTGCAATTGTTTGCCAAGTACCTTTCATCTTATTTGGAGTTCAAACTCCTTCAACTTTGCTTAGCAGAATGATCACATTTATTTCGATCTTTATTTGGAGATGATGATCGCTTTGAACCACCCACTAGCGAAGCTCTGCTAACTCACCCTCCTAGATGGATCAAGCACTTGTTTGCTAAGTCCCTCCCATTTTTATTTAGATATCGGACTCCTGCGACTTTGCTTAGCAGAATAAGGTTAGGGGAGCCGTGTTTAAAGGTTGGAGAAATGCAAAGAATACACAATCCCAATTGTGCATTTGTTTTTGCACCTACTTGTAAAGAAGCCTTCTCGCTTTGATTCGGTTAATAGAAAGTTTGTCCCGAGGTGTGCACATGTAGAAAGGGAACATTGAATTGTGTTGGTTGTGCTTACCAAGGTGTTTAAGTTGTGATTATAAACACACTTAGAAGCTGTCAAGAGGTGGATAAGACACTTTTTTAGGGGAGGAATTTTTGAATTTGACCAGTGAAGAATAAATCTCCTGAATATGGACAATGAATACTCTTCAAATTTAAATTCAATTTTTCACAGAATCTGACAAACTGTATTGCATTTTATAACAAAATTCTCAGCATGCAGTAGGGTATCTAGAAATAAATCTTCCCATATTTTTTGAGGGGTGGGGGGGGGGGGGAGTCATCATAGTATACCTGGGAATGTGCATGCTCTGGACCCATCATTGCTTACGGTTTTGGCAGGGGGAGGGAGTTGTTGATCACCATTATCTGTTATTTAGATTTCAGGGATATTGTCATATATTATAGCTAAATGGGTAGAGATTAACATGTTTTTGTGTTGGTTTTTTTTTTTAGATTTTGAAATCATGTCCTATACTTTATCTCAGCATTTCACATAACAATGAAAAATGGTTCACAAAGGTCATCCTAAAGTTGAAACAAACTGCAGTCCCTAACAAGAAGAAATTCATATACACGTTTGTACATACATGTATTTAAACTCAAGTACCAGGGCAGGGTACATCCTAATTAGTACATCTTACAAGTGGAGGTGCATCACGTAACACATCTGTCAATTTACTTGGCGAAAATACAAACATGTAGTACATGTGTATACACATGTGTCTAGAGTACATGCATTGTTATCTAAAGTGATGAAGTGAAGGCTTGATGACTTGCAGATGCAGCAAGGTTTAAACTCGGCCAACATACTGTTGCCATTTCAGTGATTTATTAGACGATTGCATTTTGAATACAGGTAGAGGTGAAAGGTCATGGTTGTTTGAAAGCTTGACGGAAATAAAGAGAGGTTTGAACTTGACAAACTGAAACCGATTTCAGAAGTTAATTGTAGCCAAGTAAAGTAATATGGTGAAGTTAATACAATAAAGAAGGAAATACACTTGTTTCAATCTTTAGGATATAGGCCCTTCTGAAAGGCAATAAATCTTTGAAATTCTGTTCATAAGAAAACTGTCAGGGATTTATATTGATAACAAAAGGTAATTTAGATTATGAGCAAATATTTGAATTATTTTTCATCCCTCACTTGTATATTACTCCTCTTGGAAGAAAGATAGAGAGAGAAAGAGAGAGAGAGAGAGAGAAGCACCTTTGCAGCATATATACTTTATAAAGTAGCTTGCAGTTGGGAGTATCTTAGTTAAAGTGATTGATTAACTTTGTGAAAAATTGTAAAATCAGCTCAAATGCCAGTGAATTGTGTGCAGTCCTCTAACTACATATATAATTAAGGATATGTGAAAGTATGAGAGAAAATGGAACCCGTTTACTATCCTAAAAAAGAGAAAATCGCGATCAATCGCTAGCGCAAGTCGCTCGGCTTCTTCGCTGCGCTGCAGTCACAAAAACCAAGCACCAGTGCTTGGCGATTTCAGAGCGGGTTTCCAGCCCATACGGTATTCTGTGATAGAGCGAGGTATGCCAACCGTAAGAGTTCTTTAGGGTTCGGTGGTACTCTATCCCGACATCAATGTTCAGTCGTAAATATCTTGATATATAAACGACCGATCAGCTTATAAAACTCAGGCGATTCCCAATTCCTGTCTGACCTAAAGGTTTGCAATTATGATTACAGCATTAGCTGGAACAGTGATTTTTTTTTTTCAATCCTGGGCAAAGTTAATCAATGCCTTTAACTGTTCATAAACATTTAGATCTACATTATCCATTTAATGAAATAAATAATCTGGCAAATTGCTTTTTATGGGCATACATGTACATACAATCTATACCAGAACTGTCTGATTCACCTGTATGTATCTTGGATGGCTGCTCAGGGTAATGGGTATTTGCTTTTGGTTACATTTTGTTGACTTGGAATCATAGGAGCAAATATTTGTTACTCCTCGTGTGGTAGAGTATATCACAATGGAGTTAAAACATCCTGGTTGAGGAAAATCTCTTTTCAGACTTTTGAAAGAAGCCTTGGATTTTTTCTTGCTTAGAGTTCTGTTTGTGTTACATGAAATCATTCATATCAAATGAGTGGAACACAATTTTTGCTGTTTAGTTGATGTTTACTCCCTGAATACCATAACAACATGCTGGAAATATTTTTATAATCTGCTGAAGTCATAATTTCTGTTGACAAGCAGTATAAGACATGGATCACTCTCCTTTTTGAAAAAAGTTACCGTACATTTTAAACGTCATATATTGGAGTACGCATATTTTGAACTTCCAAAACCAAGTTGCATCTACCTAAAAAATAGCACCGGTCATCATGTGTCCCTAATATTGTGAAACACAATTTTCAAGCGATTTGCGCAATATAATGCTTGTCAGTTTCGTTTTACTTTGTCTTTATACAAACATATAACCGGTTCAGGCTTTCACTTCATGATCACGTCAACGATGATCTTTGCAGGCAACAAGGGATGAAAACGTTCACGACGCTAAAAATAAAAACCAAACACTTGCTTAAACATATAATCACATACATGTAGGCAATGGGAGAACAGTCGTGTTGCTTGGCGGGTTGCTTAGTAACCATTGCATACATGTAACAGCTGAGTGGACTTAGGTCAAGAGTTCGCGCGCGGTCTTTCTCCTTGGGTATTATGTAAACATACAGCAGATAAATCATTTTGTTGAGAATTTATGGGCTGAACTGGCCTGATATGAAGTTCCTCCAGGGCTGAAAGTGGTTAAATTACAAGTCAGTACGAGATTTATACACCTTGAGTTAATTGAAAATACCTGGGGAGCGTTTCATCAAGCATTTTGTCAGTGATTTTTACTGACAAATTTGCTCTCAGCCAATCAGATTCAAGGATTTCAGTAGCTTATAACACTTGTCGGAAAAAATATCCGACAAATCCTTTCATGAAACGCTCCCCAGATAAAAGTACAAGGTTCATGTCATTTTTCAATAGTCTACTTACTTATGCTACTTTCATTCACCAAAGAAAGTTTAACAGCTATGGCCTGCCTGGCTAATCTAGTTTCTCTCACTGAAAGTAAGGTTTAGTTTGTGAGTGAATTAAAACAAAGAGGGGATGCAAGTTTGAATTTAAATTCTTGTACCTCACTCAGTAAACTTTTATAACTTTTATTTAGGAGAGGAGTGGACTCAGAAAATGAAATGTGAATCTTCATTTTAGTGTTGTTTTTTTTCCCTTTGACTAAATGCATCCAACTTGATTCAATAGGAGTGTAACTAACACTTAAAATGATCCCCTTGGCATAACACAATAAGATTTTCTGGACTATTTGTCTGAATCTGTCTCGGAATGAAGGCTGATATTGATCCTGTCATGCAGGCTAAGACTAAAGTTTGGTGAGTTGAACAATAAATGCTTCTACAGTACTGTACTGTACATGATTTGATTCCATGGTCATATTTTTATTCCACATTTGGAGTACACATGACAAGAAAGCCAAAGAAAGTGATATTTTGAGAAAGAGAAAGAAAAAGTGCTGCTGAAGAACAGATAACAATAGTCTGAGGAAGAGAAAAGTAAAGTAAAAAAAAATTAAAAGAGTGAGAAGAGGTTAAAAGTTTGAAAAAAGTGAGAAGAGATTATGTTATCTACAACCAAATGTTGTAACAAACAAGTTCTGTGCATTCAAATACAGTGACCAGTGCGCTCTACTCTTAATAATAATGGCCACAAAATGACGAGGTAAATATGGCTCCCCAAAACTCATACGGGCTCCCCCAAAACTCATACGGGCTCCCCCAAAATGTACTTGAGGAGCCCGGCTGGCTCCCTAAAAAAAAAGTAAAGGTCAGGCCCTGCTAATGGTTCCTACATGTACCAATCTGTATATATATAGAATAGGATGACTCACAAAGTAATCTGGGTTTGTCTTCTACAAGTGAAGCCCTTCTCGGTGTGCATGCTGAACATATTTGAATATCATAGCATGCTTCTCTTTTTGAACCTTTTTTCGGAGGGGGAGGGTTGGATTGAGCAACTTTAAAGGAGGAAATTTAGTTCAGTCGTTTATGAGCGGACATGGAACTGTAAAGGATGGGATAACTCACAAATATAATCAGGAATTATATCCTCTGGAAATGAGACCCTTTTCAGGAAGCATGCTTTATACGGAGAGTATTTGACTATCATAGCATCTTCTTCAACTGTTTTGTTGTTGAGGGGGTTGCATTAATGAACAAGCTAAGAGAGGAGGAAATTGAGTTCCAATTGTTGTATTAATTAAAGGGAGTGAGGAAAGATAGAGCTATGTAGGATGGGATCACTCACAAATATAATCTATGATTATCCTCTGCAAATGAACCCTTTTCTTAGGTTGCAACTCCTTACTCTGTTTGACTATCATAGCACACATCACCTTTGGAACTTTTCTTTTTTGAGGGGAGGGGATGGATTAACCAAAAGAGGTAGGATTTTGCACCCCTCTAAATGAGACTGCACAAAAATATTTACCAGGATTTATTCAGATTGCATATGTCAGGTTTCTCAGTAATCTGGATAATCTCTCGTAATGGGTTGCCAAAGGGATACACTGATTAAAAAAAAAAGGGATATTTTTTCTTAAGAAACTCTGACATATTCATCACTTTCTGGCAGCAATTTACTGCCCAAGCTGTTTGTAAGCAAATTTATCTATTTTTGTGTTTTTTCACTGTCCACTGTATTGTAGCCTATATAAATACTAACTTTTAGAAAGAAGGAAATGCCTTGTGAAGGAACAGACATTAGTTTTTGTAATAAAAATGAATCGCAAATAAGAACAAGAGGTTGTCTAAAAGGGTAAACGAACTGAAAATCATTAACATGAAGAAAGATGAGGAAAGGAGGAACAAAATATTGAAGGAAAGAGAAATTAAGATCTACAGTATGAAAAATTTGAAAATAGAATTTTATGAAACTGACATGTACTTCTAATGAGATTATTCCTTTCACATGTTTACAATAGAGCATACATTTTTCCTTACAACCTTGATTCCTCTGAATGTTTTCAGTACACATATCTCTTACTTGAAATACTTTAAATGTAAAAGAGGTTTTAATCCCTTTCCAGACATTATAAAGCTTTGATCCCCTGTGTCCTTGGGATTAAATACTCTACAAAGTAGGGATTAATGGAATGGATTACAAGAGGGATTAATGTCTGTTAAGTTGATGATAAATACTGTTATATGTAAATGAATGTGGAGGGGATTACAAAAGTTGATTAATGACTGCTTTATGTTGAATAAATGCACCTTAGCAGCACATTCTTTGATAAAGAAAAATTTCTTGCTTTTGATTAGATCAGAAATATTTGTAACTCAATTGTTTTGCTAGATATTTGGAGTGCTAAAGAAAACTTGTCTTCATTTGCTTGACAGTTGATTTAGAGAGTTAGTTGTAATCTAATAGGAAGAGAACTTGGTTCTAGGCCTACATTATTCCTTTATTCAGTATTTTGTCCCAACCTGTTTTGCTTATTCATTTATTTTTTAAAGGACTTTGGTCCATAAAAGTAAGATGAGCTTCATGAGATTATTTTTTTTTATTTTTAAAGAGGGATTGTAATTGATCATGAAAGTATATGCAGAATCGTGAAAATATTCAGGAGAAATTTATCACAACATACTGCACAAATCTGTAATGAAAGATGACACATTTGGAGAAAACTTATCACAACTGTGTGAAATGAATGCTTATTTCGAAGAACCAAAGCATAATTATACAGAAACTTAGAGAGAGGAAACTGCCTGACTTTTAGAAGGAACATGTGAGTTTGCCCTTTCCCTTCCTTATTGTCATTCAGAGGCCTGCATTTATTTGAGGAGGGACTAAGGGAAGCTTAAAGGAAGCTTTACGAGTGTTTATTTCAAGTGCACTTTCACCATCAAGCTGAACACAAATGTCAAATAGGATTGAAATAAGTGTGAAAAGGAACAAGTTTAGAGAGAGGAAACTGCCTGACTTTTTGCAAACAAAAAGGTGATCAAAAGGGGGCAATTCAGGGGGTTGAGCTGTGAAGTTTGTTGGGCATTTTTGTTTGGAAGACTTGTCTATTGGATTATATCCTGAACAGAAATAGATATTCCTATTTTGTAAAGAGAGCCTTTTTTTCTTTATTGCTGTGGTTACAACTGTGTTCCAGCAGTTCTACGGATAAATGCAGATGCATTTTCATGTCGGTTTAGTCCTTGAAGTTGTCCCTTTTGATCCAGAAGGCTATGTAAAGTGGTATTTGAGTTAATGCCCTTCTGACTCTCAACAGACAAGTGTGCACAACACAAGTTTGTTAATGAAGGATTTTTTCAAGGATTAATTAGCACCAATCTTATTATGATCACTCAGTTACTTCAGTCTGTTAAAAGAAAGTTTACATCTTTGGAAAATATTAGTTTAGAATTGTATAATGAATAACACTTATTCCTGCAGTAGGAACATATTATATGTGTTCACCTGTATCTAGATGGCATGTTGCACTAAACTACATGTAGCAACTTGAAACTATTTAGAAATTAGAAATTAGAATATATTTGCACACTTGTATCTAGATTTCACATTGCACTACACTTGCATCTTAAGACAATTCAGAAAATGATTTTCCCCTTGTAGTAATCAACTTAAACCAGGGGAATGTAGTAATGTGAACTTTGTATATAGATGAAAACTATGAGAATTTGAGAATTCTATAGTCAACAGGTTAAATCCATTTGGGATATGATTTTGTCCTCTTTTCTTCTCCAATGAGACAGTCGACACTCATCATTATGAACTTTGGACTGTAATTATTCTACATCAAGTTGACAAACAGGCGGAGCAAAAAACCTTCCTATTCATTTTTTTTTGTCCAAAATTACTCCAAAAATTATTTCGAAATTGATCATCATACTCTTTCCCACGCTGGCGATGCCCAGCCAAGCGTAGCCGAACTTGTGGATTGCACGGACTGTAAAACAAACTGAAATATTCAGTGACGTGTGCAACAATGCAATGACACGCTCTATTGAGGCCACCTATAGTTAGACTGGCTTTTACTGTTTGATAATAGGAACAAAATTAAATCAGCTATTTTATTGCAGTTTTATGAAAAGAGAAAGGAAAATGGTTTTCATTATAAGAACGATATACACTGTAAGCGAAGTAGGTTTCTACGGTAAGAATTACATGTAGGTCATGTCTTTTTAAATGGAAGTATTACTTGAAAAGTGTTTATTTATTGTAGAACATAACAAATTGTAACATAATTAAAACAGATTTTTTTTTTTTCCATTCAAATATTTTTATGCTGTGAATTGATGTTTTATCTTGAAAATGTCTGTTTGGTATTCCTTCAAGATTTTTATTGTCACATTTTATGTTTGCATTACATGTATATCTTCCCTTCGCTTCTTTCTATGACCCAAATATGAATGTAAATGTATGTGCATGCACAGTGGTGTAATGGCATCCAGACATTGGGGGGGGGGGGGGGGGGGAGGGGCACCAGTCTTAAGTCATGGTTTAAATATAAAAATCAAACAAGGTCATAAGGGAGGATGTAGGTAAGAGGTCATAGGTCATAGCATCTTCTTTGCAAATTACCTTTTCCCATCTCCTTTTTATCATCTTTTATCTTTTATCTTTTTTTCCCCTTTTTTTCCCCATTTGACTGAGAGGGCACATGCCCCTTGAGCCCCCCTTATGCCCACTGTACACAAGACAGTCAACTGTCATCCAGTTTTGGAAATAAATTGCAATAGTATTAAATATGGACATTTAAATGAATAAAATCTTCCTGACTCAGGTTCTAAACAATAACATCAATACTCACCTAGGAATTTGGTGCGTGGTCAGCCTTCTACCCGGAATCGTAGACGATCGTAGGACTGCTCCGACGTCACTACGATTCGGAGCCGATTTAGGCTTGCCTCCTACTAGAAGGCTCGCAATAGGCCGTAATTAAGATTTTATGATCTAAATGACTATTCAGAACCTCAATCAAAAAGATTTTCTGTGTTTCAATGTTCATATGAAATGCTATTACAATTTCTTCCGAAATAAGATCGCAGACCGATCGTGTAGTGTGCGGTGGGCTTTATACAATAATTCTCTGCATCTGCTTGCCTGCTCATTCACATTTGAAGTTAAAGGGAAACTCCACCCTGGTATTTAGTTGATTTTAATGAAAGCGGAAAATTGAGAGAAACAGATTAGTGAAAGTTTGCTCAAAATCTGAATAAGAAAGTTGTAATCAATCAAACATAAATTGGCAACTCCGTGACGTATCTTGTGAGGTCCTCTCCCGTTTGTTCAATACAGAAAATTTCATAAATTTGCATTTTCTTAGTATTTGATGAAGGAGTAGATTTGTTTCATACAGGTTTTGTGTAAAACATATGTGAAATGATTATATCTAGGGTGCATGTATGATTGAATATTTTCTTGAGAGAAAATGGATATTTGTGATTTATTTAGTAAAGGGCACACGGGAGGGGACCTCGCAAGATACGTCACGGAGTTGCTAATTTGTGTTTGATTGATTACAACTTCAAAAATTCATAACTTTCTTATTTCTTATCAAATTTTGCTCAAACTTTCATTGATCTGTTTCTATAATTTTAAAACCAACTTGAAATCAGGGTGCACTTCCCCTTTCATGACGTTATACATGTACATGTACATGTAACTTCACCTGTTGTCTAGGGGAACTGGGTGGTTCCTGCATTTAGCATATGGGAATTCAGAAGTCAACAGGTTAATTATAGTTACGTTCACATGATGGGTAAGTTTCGTTTGTAGTTTCAAAACTTTAAGTTAACTTGTAGTTATCGTGTAGTGTCAGACCGTATGAACGGACTTGTGGTTTCGAAACTGTAAGTTTACTTGTACTTCTAGAACCACAAGCGAGCTTGTGGTTAACGCCGAAACCACAAGCAGTGGGTGGTCCTCCGTCGCAGTTTCGCACCATGTGAACGGAATAAACTTTAAGCTTCGCAAACTTGTGGTTAGAGATGACCTCGTTGTACCTGTTAAACTTCCGGGTCACACCCTTTCGCACGTTACACAGAATCTGTATGTGTACTGTACAAACAATCGGTAGTATCTACTTCCTGGGTTAACCACGACGATCGCTCGGCTTGTAGTTTCAGCTCGCTGTTTAGGGCTCATGTGAACCCTCATTGTGGTTAGGGAGTCATGGTTTTGTTAACCTTTTTGGTCACTGAGGGTTACGTGTATTGTAGTCATTTACTCACTGAACTTAGTCTCAGTAAACCATCTTGCGGCATAGACTCTCTACTGTACGAAAAATCCTTCCGCTTCATTGCTGATTCTAAATGGCTTATGTGTAAAGATAGCACACACAAAGTTTCAGCGCCCAATATATCCCCTACAATACATTTGCTGTAGTGGTACACGGGTCAAAGTCCATGGGCGGTCCCGGGCGGTTCAGTGAGTAATAAGAAGGGCGGTCCAGGGCGGTTTAGTGACTAAAGGGTTAACTTAAAGTTTCGCTAACTTAAAGTTTCAAAACCACAAGTCCCGTATGAACGTAGCTTATGTTAATGATTCAATATTTTCACTGTTTTGTTTGGTTTTTTTGTTTTACAGATCGAAACAACAATGATGCCCCATATTTCATCTACACATTAGACCCAACAGTGAAAGTTACAGAGGGACAAAACCCATGTAAGTTATGAGAAACCATTTGCAAAGATCACCAATATTGTTATTATATTTATCTCTTAAAACAAACGATAGTTGGCCATAGTTTGTGGAAAAGGCAATGTGAATGTTTTGAGGGAAAAGTGTTACATTTCATATTTATGTGTTTAACTCCATGGAGTTAAAGATAAGTTATTTTTCTTTTTCTTTTTAATGTACATGTATCTCTGGTGAAGAGTCTACATGTATATTTGATAAACGTACCGTGCTGTGAAGGTAGATGTTTTAAGGTGAGGGATAAGGGTCTTGTAGATGTTAAAACCAAAAATCTTATTTTCCTGCCCTTTGCAGATATATGGTAACAAATGCATGAGGTGTTGCATTTTTCATCATTGTTTGATTTAACTCTAAGACTTTCCCAAGTCTTCTTAAATACATACATGTACTATTCAGACTTCAGGGGAGCGTTTCATCAAGCGTTTTGTCCGTGATTTTTACGACAAATTTGCTCTCAGCCAATCAGATGCAAGGATTTCAGTAACTTATAACAGTTGTTGGTAAAAATCACTGACAAAACGCTCGATGAAACGCTCCCCTGACATCTGTGAAAGTTGTCAGTAGATAAACTCTTAGTACTGAAAAAGGGGAAGAAAATTTGTGTTGATTCAGTTTTATTCAGTAGCAAGAATTTACAGGAATCCCATACCATTGTCCACCACCCATTTTAACTTGTTGTAAACAGATTTTTAACTCATGGCCCACTGGAACTGAGTGGTCCCCACATCAAACCTATGGGAATGAGAAAATTAAGTAGTCAACAGGTTAAAAACGTTATCTCAAAAGTTAAATTGTGCTTTAACAATTTTGTTGCAAACATTTGCAAACATTTAGAGATCATATTTTTATCCAATTTCTTAACAATTATCTCTAAAACAGCCATCGTGGTGTTCACCCTGAATGCAACCGACGATGACGGTGACCCACTAACCTATGGGCTCTTTGATGATGAAGCGAGATCTATCTTCACTATCAATCCGCAGACAGGACAGTTGTATGCCCAGCCAGGCCTTGATTATGAGGTAAGATCAAATACAGGTAACTCTGCCTAAGTCGAATCTCTTGGGACCACAGAAATCTGTTCGACTTAGGCGAAATTCGACTTAGAAGAGGTAAAAAACACATGTTTTGCTCATTCTGTTCTGAAAAATTGCTACGACTAAGGCGATTATTGGACTTATGGAAGGTCGACTTATGCAGAGTTAACTGTATTAATTAGAAAGGATTTTATCATTTTATATATTTATCATTTTATGATGGAAAGCAATCAAGCGCTTTGTACTGTTTTCGAAATGTCATATAGTAATGAATAACAATAATAGATAACATTCCTAAAGTGCTGAATACAAAGGTTTCTGAGTGCTTCAAACAGTAATTTGTTAACAAATATACAGAAGTCCTATAGTGAAATAGTTTAAACATCAAGTATTAACGATAATGAATGAAATTTCCAAATTTAGATTCTTAACCCATAGACTACAGTAACCAGGTGGCTCCTGGTTTAAGCCTATGATAAAGATTTTAGTAGTCAACAGACTAAATTTACAAATCAAAGACGAATGCAAAGTACATGTAATTGGTTTCAAAAGTCTGAAGAAATAATTATTTTGTATTCCTTAGTAATTATCTTAAGATTCTTGTTTTTGAAAGTATGTATTTCCACGTGTAAGATTTAAAAAACTTTGTAGTTTTAACTTTTGTACCATTGGTAAGATTATATTCTTATCAGGGCTCTGTTTCATAAAACTTGTTATCAATAACAACTGCCTCATTTCTATGACAAATTCGCTCTCAGCCAATCAGATTCAAGGATTTCAGTAGCTTATAACAATTATTGTAACTTGTTATTGATAACGAGTTTTATGAACAGGGGCCCAGGTCATCATTTGTAAAATGAAATGTCCATACATACTGTATGTGTATGTTCACATGAGGAGATGAGTTATCAAACCAAATCCAACTACAATGAAACCCATTTTCAACCTGCTCCATAGACGCAGGCTCGGAAACGGTGGAAAGCACTTTATCCCTCACCTAGAATGTTAAATGGAGGTCCCATATGTGTAGGTGAGCCACACCCTATATATGCCTGTAAAGATCCCACTGCACTATTTGTATTAAGACCTACATGTAGTAGGGAAAACCCGAGTGTAGAGGAACAACTGCATTTCCCCGTCAGTTTTACAGGGAGGAGAGGGCCAAAAGTTCTTGGAAGGAAGCTGTAGGACCATGTTTCGTAAAAACAAAGCAAATCGTAAAAATCAACGCAAAAATTAAAGAAATTACGCGATTCATAAATGAATATTTTTACGAAAAAGATTTGTAAAACAGGGGTCTCGCACAACATAAAAATCATGTTGACTGTATCTTCCATCATCGTCTTCATCATCGCCATCCTGTACTATAGTGATGTCCCAATTCTGCCTTTTCAATTTCTTGCTGTTATAAGCTAAGATAACGTACAGTACGCGTCATCGTCGTCATGTTGCCTGTGCGCTCCATCATTGTCATCATCATCAGCACCATCCTGTTATGATGGTCTCCCATTTCTGCCTTTTAATTTAAAAAAAAAATCATTTTCTTCATCTAATGTACAGACCCATCAATTATGGTTGTTTCTTGGAATTGTACATGTACATGTATAACACATTATCTTATTACTTAATAAACCTTCTTCTTGGAATGTCAGATTTTTTTTTTTTTAATGTCTTTTTTTTCTTTAAAAATATTTTTTAATGAATCACATAAATTTTTACTTTTTGCATTGATTTTTATGAATTGCGTTGTATGAAACTTGGTCTTGCAAGGGCACCACACATGCTTTTTGTCTAGGAGTTACGAAGCAAATTATTGGGGGGGGGGGTGGTCAATGTGCACCAAGCCAGTTTTATGAATTTTTTTGACATTTTAGGGGTCCTGAGTGAAATTTTGAGGGTTCATGTTTACTGGACTCTTGTTGGTGTCAAGCCCTGGTTATAGTGATTCAATTTGCTTTCGATCCCCCCCCCCCCCCCCCCAGACATGGATGACTCTGGATAGTTGATAATAATGATTTATTTCTTTCTGTTTCTTTCAACAGACATTGGGCTTTCTAGTTATTGTCACCGTCTCTGTGACTGATGGCATCAATGACCCAGTGAGTTTGAATTTCATTTCTTTTTAGTTGTCAAAATTCTGTTTTGTATCACCCCTTAGCCTACAAGTGTACACTGACAATCTTTTTTATGACAATTGTGAACTTTGCTTTAAAACAATACTCATTCTTGAAGTTATAAACATGCATATCTGAAGAGGATTAACATGGGGCAGCTGTCATGCTACATGTATTTCTTGTTAGAAAAAGAAAATATTTACACCCTTTTCAGCTCTCAAATCATATGTAAGAACTATATCTTTCGTCATTACGTTATAAATTTATTGTTTTATTGTAGGTTCCCCAAACTATCTATGTGCGACTCAGTGACGTAAACGATAATGCTCCGATCTTCACCAATCTTCCAAACATTACGTATGTATACGAGAATGCCTCTTTCGCAAGTGAGCTCTACCAAGTTATGACCACCGACGCGGATTCTGGATTTAATAAATATGTGACTTACTCCATTTCACAAGTAATCCCTGCTGATCCTGGAACTGTAAGTGTTGCATAATATCTTTCCTTTGTTGATCTTTTTTTGCAACTTGTCTGTGAGTTATGCGTTGTGGTTTTAATCTCACCGCACACTATAGGATCGACTGCGATCCGATTTTGCAATAAAATGGCAGTGCATTATAGATGGACATTTAAACAAATAAAATCTTCCTGATTCAGGTTCTGAACAATAGCATGAATACTAAACCTAGGAATTTGGTGCGTTGTCAGCATTCTACTCGGCATAAGGGCCGAATCAGCGTCAAATCGTAGATATATAATCGTAGGACTGCTGTGACATCACAGCTTTTAGCCTTCCCTCCAACTAGAAGGCTTGCAGTGGGCTGTCATTTTGATTTCATTTATTATATATATGACTATTCAGAACCTCAATCAAAAACATTTTACATTTAAATGTTCATATTAAATGCCATTACGTTTTCTTCAGAAATCAGATTGCAGACCGATCGTATAGTGTGCAGTGGGCTTTAGCCAATTTTGTGTGGGGTAATATTGATTTTACTAGGTCAATTTCCTCCTGCAAAAATGAAATGATTTTGGATACACTAGGTAGGTTCGCTTTGTATTTTTCTGTTTGTAAATGAATTTTTCTGATGCCAAAGATTGCTAAATGTACATGTACATTGTATGTAAGAGTTTATTTCTGACACGTCCTCTTTCTGCTCTTATTTTCATCATTTTAAGGTTCCAAATGATTACTTTTCTATCAGTGAGCAGGATGGGATCATTCAGCTAGCTACATCTCTCAATTATGAAGCTGTGCAACAATACTTTGTGACAGTAGTTGCCCGGGTGAGAATCTCTTCTTTTCTATATAATTTTTCTACCTTTTTATGTCTTCTAAAAGATAAAAAGTAAAACACAAATAGTGAATTCCCATTTACCCACCTCTCTTTTTCCTCCTTAATTTTCATCTTCTTCCTCCTCATCTTCCGGTTCGTCTTTGTCATGATTATCTTTCTCTTCCCTCCTGCTCTTTCTTCACTTTCTCCTTACAGTATGTATCTTTTCTCTTTCTCATCTTCTTGTTATCATATATCAATCATTTTCTATAAAATCAAATTTTGTGTTGAATCAAAGCGTAAGTGAAATCCAAGTATTGTAAAGTAGACTAAAGCATGAAGTTTTCAAGGCTCTTTCCAGAATGAACTCTTTATACGCTACAGATCGAAACCCACGACTTGCCATATACATGTACATGTAGTTTGGAGCACTATGTTCCATACACATACATGTGCCAAAATTTGACTGTGGTAGTCTACTGTTTGTTCCATATAAGCCCGGCTGAAACAATGTGTCATTTGCTGACTTTAGGACCGCGTCAGCGACTGGTACGGTCTTTTGCGCATCATAAAAGAGTGATATCGTTTTGATTGCAAAATGAACAGTGCTAACACAAGGGAGATGTGAGTTGATCTAGCAGACATTGTGAGTTGATCTAGCGGTAATGTTCACGGTCAGCTCCCTGTCTTCGCCTACAAACTGCTTCTGATCGGACCCAGGTTCGAAACCGAGTCACGTCTTTCGGATGATGACGTTAAAGGTCAGTCCCCAGATGTAATAATCATGTCTGATTGATACACGTCTCTAAAAACCCAATTACACATACACAGTGCTATCAACGTTTAATATCTAGCATATATGGGTTAATTGCCTTCATAGTCTTGATTAGTGCAGGTAATGACAAAGTCAGAATGACATCGTGCTGCTACATTTTGCCAGGCTACCTAAAAAGTATCCTAAATGCATCCAAAAATAGCAGCTGAGAAATAAATTACATGTACATAATGACAAGAAAAGATTTAAAGGAACCCATTACAATAAATAGCTCATGGCTCTAAAAAGCGTCCATTCTTTTGATCCGCCTTTCTTCCCAGTTGCTTTTCTCCGTCGCTCTCATTTTGTTCATGAGCTCGTTATCCCTGTATTATCAACACTTGGCATCCAAATAGAATAATAAATGAGGAGGTGATTGTAAATGAGCTATCCCACCGTCCCTCCAAACTGGTTAATTGTCGAGTTATTGATTTTTTTTTTCAAGGGATGGAGACAGTGAGTTGGACTTCGGTACTTTTGGATCTTTACTATTATTACTGCTGCGTTTATTGTTTAAGACCTGCTATGAACAAGTGAAGGGTTTTTCTTTTGCAATCGTCTGCTTGTCTTTCAATTCCAATCCCTTTAGTGTTTTAAAGGAGTTAATGTACATTTGTAAATGTAAATTTAAGGTTTGGGCACAGGCATAAAAAGGGGGGTCTAGGTAGCTGCAGCCATCTGAGAGTTTTAAAAGTGCACTACCAGTATTCAAGCAGCAAAGTGCTCGTAATTAGTTTCCATATGTTGCTTAATACATGTACATTTCAATGACAAAATTATATCAAAATATAATAAGCACCGCAAGTGTCGTCAGTTGTCACTGTGAAAAAAAAAACAATCCAAAGTTTCTGCTGTCTTGCTTCGGTCACTTGCTACATTTTAGGAGAAGTTTGTATCTTGGCAACCGGCAGCAGCCCCTCAAGCAAAATTTTGCATCAACAAACCTGGCTTAGACGAATGATTAAGGATTTTTTAAATTTTGGGTATAGAAATTTTTTTTTTATTGTGTACATGTGGGGAAAAAAAATTTGATTTTGTTTTGCATCTGTCAGCATTGGCAAAATCGGACTGACACCTTGTTCTCTAAAATATTTTTTTAAACACAATACATGTAGATGGATGCATCATAAAAAAAAAATCTTTTTTTGTTTCAGTTCAAAGAATTGCCATCAATCAGCATAAAACTGACTGACACATTACTTCATCAAATTCTTGATTGATGGCGCAACAGAAACAGTTTCTTCTGTATTCCTTGAGCTGCTTTTAGGTCTTATCAGAGACCACTGCTGTGCGCCGGATATTTAATTATTCAAAAGAAACAGTTACATGTATCTTCTGAAAGGCTTGATTACTTTCAAGGACTTCTGGTGTCTTTCTTTCTCCCGGTTTGAACTCATTGTTCCGATATTCGCAAACTCCAGGTGGAAGAAAAGAACACAAGACAAGAACACATTTGTAAATAGACCACCGCACCTTTTACTCACAATTGCCTATTGTTGCATCATTGATTAAGGGAATAGGTGGGTTTAAGAGTTTTAATAGAGCTGTCATTTTAAGTTGTGAGCTCCTTGCACTTTAGATGTATAAATTCAACTTCTTTATGTACGTGTACGATCAGAATCTAAGATCAGTTGTGATCTGAGGCTGAAATCTTCTCACCGTGGATGCCTGAGACCTGATCAAATAGAATAGGGTCATAAAGAAACTTTAATGTTAAAGCCCACAGTGTGAGAAAGAAAGAGACAATATGTGGAAATGATGATGAACATTTGATATGAGGAGAAATTTCTGAATAAGCTAAATCCCCCAATTAATTTAAAAGTACATGTAGGTTAAGGATGATAGTTTTTATACTACAATGTGCAATATGCCGATTCATGAATACATGTAATGTACCCTTTCCCACCTTGATTACAGGTATATGTACAAGCTGAATCTATCATTGATCAGGAAAATGTTGTAAAGGGAGAATGCTTGCTCTCTGAAGTTATTCAGAAGAAATATAAGTTGTAAAGAAAACTCAAATGGATTGAAGTGGACAAGGGACATACATGTACCTCTTTGTGATTTTTATTAAACATTTTCTCCCAAAGAAACACAAAAGGCAAATTACTCTTTTCATACTGAACAATATTATCTTTTACTGATATATATGCCTTTTCAAACAGTTACAGATACATCCACCATGTCATATTTCTTAGAAAGCTGAATTGTACATGTACCTTTAATGTCACTATTTTCTCTGATCAATTCTAAGGATTTCAAACTATGTTTGCACTGCTTAATTTAAGAGGATCTACTCCAAGATGTAGCCTGCAGCCGGACTTGAAGACTGTTGACAGATTTATTACTCTGCTGGGGCAGCAAATAAGATATTCTTTATACCAAAAGTTTAATCCTGGAAACTTTCAATTGACAAAATTTGCAAACTGCTCTCACTTCCCAAGATTGAAAATATCTTTAAAGAAAAGATTGAGAGGGATTGAAACTGTGAGCCTATTGCTAGCCTGGGGTAAAATTTGCACCTGCTTTTAATTTTTTTTCTTATTTCTCAATAACCTTTAATTGAAAAAGCCTTACGATTTTAAAGTAAATGAAAATGTACGTGGACATACACATCTGTGTTACTTTGGATGTATTTGATCAAGGCTTAGGTTGTAATGCTCTGTGAAAATACAGGAGAAAGAATCCAAGGTATTGTCTATTTGCCATGGCTCTTCTCGTAAATGATGTTTATCTATAGGCAACTATGCAGAATATACTCCATCATTTTGAATAACTCCCCTCAATTGATTAGATCGCCATGTTTTCACGGAACCCATATCTATCATTACAGATTTGGTCATTTGAACAACATTTGTATTTTGCTGCGTCCAGTTCGATTAGCTGATCTGCTGATCATTCATCATCGGCAACTAATTGCCTTGAATACCAAATTTCCTCCCGAGTTGCGGAAGGGGGTGTATTCCATCCTTTTGTCCAGTTCTTGTAGGTAGACTGAGATGGTTGTGACGCACAATAGGAGTGATCACGGTGCTTGAGAGAACCCTTAATCCTTCGGTCCAAAGAATTGATCAATCAATAATCGGTTGGGTGCAGAAGCAGGCTCTAATTGAGCCCTTCTCTCATTTCATATGCTATCAAGGGATGGGGTAGAGGGCTTACCACGTGAGAATAGATTGCTAGGAAAAGTATCTTAAAGTTACACAAAGAAATAATGAGTTTGGGGCAAGTTCAAGATATGTCCCATACGCTGTCAAGTACATGTATATGGAATCGTATAATGGAATTGAGAACATAAATTGACAGAAAAGTATTAAATTTACTTGACATTTTGTCTATTCCAAGCCTTAGGAGGGCTATCAGCTCGATACAGTCATCAGATATACTAAAATATTAGATGTGGTCTGTCACATATGGGACAGAATAGCTTGGACTTGCCTTTTTACTTTCCACCTGCTTTTGTATAATTTTGCCCCCCCCCCCACAACAAAAAAGCAAACTTTGAAGTGATTACATACATGTGCAGCACACTAGGAGTCAGTTTTCGTTGCCTACGGTAATAGTTGTTTAAAAAAAGTCGTTTGTTATGGTTTTGCTTCTTCAGTTATCTGCAAATTATGTACATGTATATGTATCACTAATGTTTTTCTTTATAACCCACATCGCTTACAAAGGATGAAACTATTTTCATCAGTGAAGGGGTTTGTACTGATTTATACATGATCATTGATTCATGATGTCGATGCTAACTTAGACCTTTTTTGTTTGTGTGCTTAACCCTTTCGAGACAATTGACCACATTTTGTGGTTTGGCCCAATAACTTTTGATTTAGAGCCTTAAAAAATATACCAGATGCATGAGTAGAAAGAGCAAAAAATTCTGCACATACTGTGTCCATTTTTGTTGCGTGATCATATTGCGTTTGATGTCAGGAATTTTAAAAAGGAGAATAAGATTGAACATCCTTAAATTGGCAACACATTGAGAGATTCAAAATCATTGTTTTTTGTCCAAATTGGCAACTTTTTCAACTTTTCGACAAAGTTCCTAACCATATATATTATTTTCAAGACATCACATCTAATTAGAACCATGTAGCACTAAAAGAAAAATATTATTGTTGCCAATTTGCAGAACAAAATGTGATCAATTGAGCTCTTAAATAATTCCTGTCCTGAAAGGGTTAACAATGATTTTAATAATTCCATATTAAAGATTACTCTTGTGCCTGCTGTGCATTAATTCTCAAAATATCATTTTAAAGAAAATAACCTGCCAATCTTTATAACCTCTTCATCAAGTAATTTTTTTCTCGTGATGAGTGATTCAGATGTGTAGTGTTATGATTCTGTGTGTGGATGAAATTTATTGAGCATTGTTTTTTTATTGATTTGCTTGTGTTTGCTTTAACCATATTAAAAAAAAAAAATAAGATTGGATAATTCTAAAACATATATTAATATATTTAAATGCTATATGCATCCTATTATCACTTTTAGAATTGATTGTAAATATTGATAATGAGTGAACATACATGTATTACATGAATGATACTCGCCAGTTGTACATTCTCTGTCAAAATCATGTTGAAGATGGTTCAGTACCTCTCCACATTTGGTAAAATTCCAGCAACTGTTGAAATCTCCATGATCACTGATGTACGTGCAGTTCATGAGCGAAACATACTACATGTACATGTATTTGTGCTCTTGTATTTTCTTGATTCATCACATTCTAGATTCTAGAACAAATACCCCTGGACTATCAATCCCCCCCTAAATGACCTTAATAATGCCCTCTTAGACAACTACCCCCTCATTTAATTACCCCTATATGTAGGTTGTCTGAGGGTAATTGGGATAATTTCTAAAGGGGGTAGTACTGTAGAATCAGAAACATTTGTAACATGAAACTTGCGCGAATTGTAAACGAAAGCCATTTTCAATGTAAGAAACTTTCACGATTTTCAAAAATTTAGTGTTATGTCAGCTATGATTCAGTAATTTCGTGCAATGAAACTTTCGCCAGTTCTTATTTGCTCATTCTGAGATTGAAATTTATTTTTCCTTGACCTCCAGGATTATGGGACTGGTAACACTAGCCTCTCCAGTACCGCGACCCTGACGGTCAGTGTTCTCAACATCCAAGATACTAACCCAGTCTTCATCAACATCCCTTACGATGTCACCATTCCAGAAACGACACCAGTGGTAAGAAACTTCTCCCAAACCGTTCAGCATTTCATACTTTGTTGCGTTAAAATACTTGCTGTGCATCCCAGTAAAGCAAAAGCCCATGAGACCGACGGCCCACGTGTCGGTCTTGTGGGATGTTGGTCTTTTTTTTCCTTCTGACAACTTTTCAGAAGGCCCACCAGACTGACAATGTCGGTCCATCTCTTGGGTTGTAGCCGTTACAATATTGTGGATATATTGTATACAATATATTATTTACTTTTCCAAGAAATATCAGAAATACTTATTAGCTTTATTAAAGCTGCTATATGTAAGGGTTCTGTATTTGTCAACATCTTTTGCAATATGTCACAATTCCAGAGACAACACGAGTGGTAAGAAACTCAGCTTGGTAACTTAACCGACAATAGCATTTCATAATCTGTTACGTTAATCCTTTCTCTGTTACCAAGTTTTTTAACAATTGCCATAAATGAACTTTAACGGCTTCATTTTGGCCTTGCCTCTTTATTTGCCAAGAATCGAAACACTGAACTGCCACATTGTTTCGAGTATATTATACACGTAAATTGTACATGTGGCGAAAGTCGACTGTGGCATTCCCCTGCTTGTTCCATTGGGCGACTACAACCCGTAAAGAGTTTAAGTGCTTTGTTTTACCATTGAAATTGGCATGAAATATCTTCTATCGGAATAAACTTGACAGTAAAGGTCCCTGTTTCTATTTCGGGAAGAAAAAAGCAGCCATTTTCAGTCGCAAGACACTGTTCAATGTTCAAAATTGTTGGGCGGATTTGACATGCATGACACAGAAAGGGTTAAAATATACCATACAGTATTTGTGCATCATAGTACATATTCATGAGTATTTTTAGCTCATCCGGCCCGAATGGGCCAGATGAGCTTATGCCGTGGCGAGGCGTCCGTCGTCCGTCGTCCGTCCGTCCGTCCGTCCGTCCGTCCGTCCGTCCGTCCGTCCGTCCGTCCGTCCGTCCGTCCGTCCGTCCGTCCGTCCTTCGTCTGTCGTCCGTCCACAATTTCAAAATGCTTCTTCTTCGCCATTTCTTACCCGATTTTAATTCCGTTTGCTTTATATGATAGCACTAGGTGGGGGATTCGAAACTTCTACACAGAATTTTGAAACTCATTAAATATGCTAATTTATGCGCATTTCTCAAAAATCACAAAAATTGCTTCTCCTTCCTCATTTATTGACCGATTTCGATTTTTTTTTGTTCCATCTGAAAGACTTTCATGAGGTTCATTGAACTTCTACACAGAATTTTGAAATTTTGTCTACAAAATTAATTATGCTAATCTATGCGATATTTATTCAAAAATCACAAAAATTGCTTCTTTTTCCTCATTTATTGACCGATTTCGATTTTTTTTTTCCATCTGAAAGACTTTCATGAGGTTCATTGAACTTCTACTCGGAAATTTGAAATTTTGTCTAGAAAATTATTTATGCTAATTTATGCGAAATTTATTAAAAAGATCACAAAAATGGCTTCTTCTTCCTCATTTATTGACCGATTTCGATTTTTTTTTTTGTTCCATTTGAAAGACTTTCATGAGGTTTATTAAACTTCTACTCGGAATTTTAAAATTTTGTCTAGAAAATAGTCACTGTCTCCTTCCAAAACCACATTTAGCCAGATCTGCAATAGGCACTTCATCATCTGTACATGCATGTAACCAATACATGTACATTTCATCGATTCATTACAATGTCTACTGTGTTCAAACTACAAATTGCATCAATTTCTTTGCTGCATGCCAGATGAGCGCCACATCATTGATGTGCTAGTTTACAAAGAATACCCTAAATAGCTTATGCTTTAAGACTTTAGATGTACCAGTCAGGTAAATTCATAGTTTCGCAAAGGGCTTAAATAATGAAACATTCTAAACTTACTGTAGGCTTGCCTGATATACTTATTCAGTATGCTTACCCAATAGTTACATGAACTTGTATGTTTTCATTTTTTTATTTCCACAGGGAACCACCGTACAAACCATCACAGCTGTGGATCCTGATACCAATAACCAGAATACAATCACATATAATCTTGTAGTCAGTAAGTATGATGGCTTCATCGACTGGATGGAAAAGGTCAATTCAAGAGAGCCTTATCTTTTCAGTTCTGTGATATTGTTTAGATTGATTTGAACAACCGAAGCTCTTGTATATGTATTCTACTCCTGAAGAAGGGTATGTTTTATTGAATTTATTTCTATTTTGGAGAATTAAAAAGGTTTGAAATTGCAATAAACAAGCTGTTTAAGTTTTCAGAAATAAGTAAAATAGAAAAAGGAGAACTATTTTTTTTTCAGAATTAGAAATACATGTACAGTACATGAAAACTAATAATCAAAATAAAACCAAAAAAAATAGTGTAAAAAATACCCCCCCCCCCCAAATGAATGAAATGAATGGGGTGGGGACTATTTTCAAAATATGTAAAACAAATGTTATTGGGAGGAGTAGAAAATTCATGCAAGTTTAAAATTAAATGTTCTTGGAGCATCTGTTCCATGCATTATATTTTGAGAAAAGGCAGAAGTATTTTTCTGTGTCTAGAGGTCCTCTTTATTATTTTTCTTATTTCTTTCTTCTTTTTCGTAGGCGACAGCCAAGGTTACTTTGTGATCAATCAGACCACCGGTATCATCACGGTCAACACTCAGATGGATAGAGATAATCCTGTTCTCCCATCCACGTACCCACTCATTGTCAGTGTAAGTGTACCCCTCTTTTTCTCCTTCATATAGCATTCATAAAGGTTGCCCCCCTTTCACAGTAGGCAATTGGAAAATGTCTTGAAGTCTAAATGTTATGAAACAGACCACTGGTATTATCGCAGTCATTACTCTGATGGAGATCATTCAGATCTCCCATCTTTATCTACCCTTTGTCATTGAAAGTGTACCCCTTCTTTTCTCATTCATTTAGCATTGATAAAGTTACCCCCCCCCCCCTTCACATTATAAAAATTAAGTGCATTTGTGTGGATAATTTAAAAAAAAAGTTTGAATGGAACTTTCATTTAATTTTAGATTGAAGCAAAATCAGATTTCTTTTTATGGTTGATGTTTTGAAAAATATTTAGTGACAACTGGTGCATAAGTCAGTGGAGCTATTTATCCAGCATTATACTAATGAGTATACAGATATACATGTACATGTACTAACAAAAATACAATCCTCTAAACTGATGTATGAATTACATTCATGGAGGTGATGAACAGTAGCCTTTATAAACCATACAGATATATAAATCATTGAAGGAAATGAAAATCTATGATCTTGATGAAAATGTGTGTGTGAGACACTTTTTGCGATGTTGATATAAAATGTTATATAAAATGTAAAATCTTGTCTATTTCACTTCCGTCCATTTATCCTTAAATGAATACACATCCATGTCATGGCCTTTGAATTTCACTATTTATTCTCATGTCTAGGCTGTTGAGACAAGCTCAGGAGGAGTCTCCTTTGCCCAGGTCAGTTTCAACGTCACTGTCACGCCCGCAAACGATGAACCGCCCGAGTTTGATGCTAATTCCTACACGGTATCCATTCCAGAGTCTGCTTCCGTCAACTCCCAACTCCCAGTGACTATAACAGTTGACGACGGTGACTTGGTAAGTTCTGGGTGCTATTTGTACATGTCATCAAATTAATGCCTAGAGATTTTCTTGGAGTTACCTTTCTATCTTGCCTAAAATCCCCTGTTGTGTTTGAACATAAAGATCCTTTAGGGAGCTTAGCGTAACGTTGTGGCGCGTAAAAACGCGGGAAAGATGCATGTAACAAAATTATTCAAAATTTTAAAAATATATTTTGTAGATGCAGAATCAAAATATTAGAATGTAGAACTAGTATTTACCTCTTTGAACAATTTAAGGCAAAATAATATGAAAACTATTATTCAGATATGTCTGATTCTAATTCTAGATGCACAGATAAAACTAGCAGTTTTCCTCTTTGCGTCTTTCCCCGTGTCTTTATGCGCCATTGCATTTTGCTAAGCTATCTTATGAGATACATGTATTTGGGGGAAAAAAAAGAAGTAGTACGTGAATATGTTCCATACATGCTATACAGTACATGAGACAAAAGTTGACTCTGGCAATCCACAGTTTGTTCCGTTGGTCGACCAAAGCAGTCAAAGACTTAATCATCAACAGATATCATTATTATGAAAATAGTGTACTTATGAAGAATTATGCATCATATCATTCTACATTTTATCATTACCTTTTTTTTTTCTCTTGGCAGATCACTAACAGTATGGTAACAGTTTCCCTGCAAAACAGCAACAATGTTCCGTTCAGAGTTCAACCAACTCAAGTTTTTGGTAGTGGTACTATCAACATTTTCATCACTCAACCTCTAGACTTTGAAAACAACCAAGAGTATACTCTGCAGGTAAGACATTTCAGTAAATATTTCAGTTGAGTGATATGTTGCGGATTGAAAATCATATTTACATTTATATTACCTGTGATGTTATGAAATATTTCATTTAATTAAGAAAAATCATTGACCATTTTTTCTAACAACTATGGTGTCAAAGTAAATGTGCCTTTTACAGCTTTTTGATTCAAATTAAATCAAATCAATTTATTGAAATAAAATTTGAAATTTTTTATTTTCATCAATGAATAAGAAAGTACATAAGAATAGCATGAAACCGGCTACAAATGAATAGTCAAATCGAAATTTCAAATCATCATTAAAAAACAATCAAACTAACTGAAAGGAAAGTATAGCAGTTTTTTTATGCAGTTGACAAGTCAGTCAAAGCATTTATTTCATTTTAATTTGTTTAGTTATGACTATTATCATATATTGCTATTCTTATTATCAATTATTTAGTATACTATTGGTATTATCAATCATTTTATACACATTATTATATCATTGTTTGTAGAATATTCGATTATCAAATAATCACTCTCACCCATTGTTTGTTTGTGCTCATGCAGCTTCAAGCAATAGATGGAGACGGCCAGGATTTAGCCCCTGTAACGGTTACTGTGACTGATGTGAATGATAACAACCCAGTATTCATCAATGGTAAGTCCAAGGATATTTAATTTTTTATTAACCCCTTTGAGACAATTGACCACCTTTTGTGGTTTGGGTCAATAACTTTTGATTCAGAGATCTAGAACATATACCAGATGCATGAGTAGAAAGAGCAAAAATTTCTGCACACTATGTCGATTTTTGTTGCATGACTATATTGCATTTGATGCCAGGAAGTTTAAAAAATGAGAATAAGCTTTAAGGTCCTTAAATTGGCAACACATTGAGAGGTTCAAAATCATTGTTTTGAATCAAAATTGGCAATTTTTCAACTTTTCGACAAAATTCCTAACCATGTATTTTATTTTTTTGTTGTTGTATTCTTAGACATTACACCTATATTAGAATCATGTACATGTAGCATTAAAAGAAATATATTATTGTTGTCAATTTGAAGAACAAAATGTGATCAATTTAGCCCTTGAATAATTCTTGTCCTGAAAGGGTTAATCAGTTTAACTTTTTTTTTCTTTTCCAGCACATATCAGTGGTATTTCTTTTAGTTTTCTTTTAGTATCTAAAAAAAAAAAATTGCTGCTGTTTGGAATCTAGCCTGGTAGAGCAATACATATATTTCCTCCATTAGACTTCAAAAAATTAAGTTTGCCAGATGTACATGTATCAATTGCTTGATAAGAATATTACATTGTATATTGAATGTACTTTTTTTAATGCTATCAAGAGAGTTGATATATTTATCAGTCTCTAATATTCATCATTCTGTTAATTTTCATTTATTCGTAAATACTACGTGTACATGTAGTAGCTAAAATATAAGAATTACTATCTACATGTAAATATGTATAATCAAATATTCATTGCCAACCAAAAAAGAAAACAAGAGTGACCTGTACATATTGATGTTGCTGTAAATTTCAATCACTGTACCCTGTCATTCAAATGTATATTCTCTAATTTCGTTTTATTTCTCCTTGGTAGTGCCGGATGATAACATCTACAGAGGTAGCATCAACGAGAATGACCAGGCGGGTACTTTTATCGTCCAGGTGTCCACGACGGATGATGACAGCGGCTCAAATGCAGAGGTCACTTACTCTATCATTAGCGGCAACCTGAATGTAAGTGTCACCGAAAATTGAAATTAAAGATAAAATCTCACCATTTTCTATAGCTATTGCGTCATATATCGGACTTGGTGACATTACTGATTACTGATGTGTACGAATCTGGTACGCAGCGAAACTCGTGGCCCACCTGGAACTTTCTATGAGAGAGTGGGCATTCAGTTGTCATTGGTTGGATGCACAATTTATGATGATTACTTTTCCGTATAGGGTGGTTTTTCTGCAGTTGGTGGAGGATGCGTGCATTACAGTAGACCTGCCGATTGTTGAAGTGAAGTGATTGATAACCCTGTTATGTGGTATTTAGGCAAATGGTGTCGAATTCCCCATGAGAACCCATGATAAAAAGAAGCAGAGAAAAGAATTTTACTTTGTGGCATATATGTCCTGTGCTAAATAATTTATCAAATACAGTCTACTTCTGCTGCATGTATATGTTGTGAAATCAACAAAACCTTTCTTTTCACTAGAATTCTTGTAATATAAACTGTTGCAGTAATTAGGCACCTTAGGTAGCTTTAATAGCAAGACTCGGTGGCGCGTAAGACGCGGGAAAGACGCAAAGAGCAAAATTGCTAGTGTTGTCTGTGCATCCAAAATCACAATCAGAATTATCTGAATAAGAGTCTTCGTATTATTTTGCTTTAAAATGTTCTTAGAGTTGAAATGATAATGTACATCCTATTATTTTGGTTCTAACTCTAATGAATCAAATTATGATTTTCAATAATTTTGTCATAGGCGTCTTTCCTGCGTTCTTGCGCACCATCACGTTTCGCTACCTTAGTAAAGAACTTTTAATATTCGTTTTAAATCCATTTTTTTCTCTCTCTCGTCAGAATGTCTTTCAAATCAATCCGACTTCTGGTGCCATCACCAACAGCCAGATCCTTGGACCTAACACCCCTCAGACATACACTCTCAGTGTCAGGGCGACCAACCCAACACCTGGTGTCTCACCAGCGTAAGTATATAAAAGAGAATGTGTATAAGTAGCGACAAGTAATGATAGGGATGAGTTACATTAGAATGAAGTGTTGAACGTGGTCTCATATTGTTCTACTTTTAGATACACTCTATTCTGATGATCCATCCATGATTTTAAATGAACTTTGGAGTTAGCATCTGAAAAGAACTCCAAATTAAGGCTACTTGTATATTGCTTAGTGAGCTATCCCTAGCTCGCTCCACAGCTACATGTATATATCTCAAAGAGGTCTGTACAAATTTTTATTCTCACACATGTCTGTCTGTTAGTTTTAACACACGCCTGTCACCTTTGTGAATTTGAATTCCTGGCCAGCATTTTTGATAATTTTTCATTTCTTATTTGTTTAATATATCTACTTACGCAGAAAAATTATCAATGAAATTTGACGACCTGGGTTTTTTTTTTGGGGGGGGGGGGGAGGAGGAGGATGATTATGTTTGCTTTAGTTAAATCTGTTATACAATATTTGTTTTGCTTCCTATAGGACTGGAACGGCTACTTCGACTGTGATCATCACAGTGAATGATGTCAATGACAGTCCCCCGAGATTCAGTCAGAATGAATTCACTGTTTACATCAATGAGGTAATCCAAGACTCGATCACTTCTCGAAACAATAGCTCCCTGCTTGTGAGGAAAAATAGTTATTGTCATCAGTTGATAGCCAGAAGGGCATTAACTAATATCACCTCACATGGAGTTAACACCCTTTTGACTTTCAACAGTCAATGCTTATGACATCCATATGTTACTGAATCGTTTCATTGGCCTTTAGTTTGAAACAGTGGTATAAAACAACACCTGGGGGGTGTTTCATAAAGCTGTTCGTAAAGTTATGCAGGACTTTACGAACAACTTGAATATGAAGTGCCAGATAGGATGCCCAGAGTTTTTCCTTAAGTTTTAACAAAGTGTGACTGTATTTCCAATAACCTCAATTAAATTATGGCAAAAAATATACTTTGCATTAAGAATGTTTGTTATAATAAGAATGTTAATCTACATCTGCGCAGTTCACCTTTAATCGATGCAGTTGAAAATGATTGAGCATCTCATTTGGCTTGTCATATTTAAGTCATTCGTAGAGTCATGCGTAAGTTTACAAACAGCTTTATGAAACACCCCCCTGAAAGTATATTGCTTAAATGTACATGTATGTACATGTAAGGCTGGGTGTGGTATTTTCAAAGACAGAGTGATTCACATAAACATGTCTGTATGGTCCATTTAGAGCCAGAAGGGTGTTAACTCATGTAATTTTACATAGAGTTAACGTCCTTCTGACTCTCAATAGACAGGTGAGTATGCTTTGTGCATCCACAAGAATGCCGTAATTAAAGGAAAATGTCACATTGATAGAACGTATACCATAGTGTTGGCACTCGGCTCCTACCTTGCAAAATGGAACGGCTGCATCTTTCACCTCGTGAAATCGTCTTTCCCGTCTTGCTCATGAAATAAGATATTTGTTTATGGTTTAGAGTAAGCCAAATAGCCAATACTTACATCTTTTTTTCCTTTTGTTTTGTGAAACAGGCTGCCCAGGTCGGTACGACCGTCACACGAATCACTGCTACTGATGATGACATCCCTGAAGGAGACTCTCTCACTTATGCCATTGTTTCGGGCAACCTGGGAGGTACTTTACTTGTACTTCAAACACTTTATTCAAGAAATTCTGTTCTAAAAATAGCGATTCATGTATGAACCTTTGAAGTGCCATAGGAATGGTAGACTGCCAAAATATACATACTGTATCTACTAGTTTTTCTACAAAGAAAGCTTAATTTTCTTCCTGAAATTAAAAATTGGTTCAAGAATAGTGAAATTATGGATTACCAGTATTGAATGCCATTTGCTTCAAAGATGAACAATGAAAAAACAAACCCTAATTAAAAGCTTGTCTCCAGAAATCTTAACCCTTGCCTATGGGAAGTAGGTGATTCCTGTATTAAGTATGAGGAATAAGAAAATTCAGTAGGATTTAAACATAGTGGCACAGTCACACTGCGCTGTATTATGCACTATTGTTTTGTTAATGTGATTAAAGTAAGGCTTTATCTTATTTCTCCTTGTCCTTTTCACTCAGCTTACTTTCAAATCAACCCTGTGTCCGGAGATGTCACCCTCCTCAGACAGCTGGACAGGGAGATTGAATCCCAGCATAACTTGACCATAATGGCCACAGACCAGGGAGCCCCACCCCAGACAGCGACCACCCTGCTCAAGGTCATTGTACAGGACTTCAACGATAACGCCCCGCAATGGAGCCAGCAGCGCTACGAGGAGAGCATCCCTGAGAATACGCCAGTCAACACCTTCGTTTTGCAGGTTAGAGATCGTGAAACATGTATATCATGGTGATTATGGTATTTGTGGTGATGATGATAATGATGATGTTTGTGATGATGATGATGATGATGATCGAAAGTCATCGTACAGAACAGTTATAGTAAATTTATAACTCTTTATTACATAGCTAGAGTTAAACTATTATCTTTAAACCGTTAAACTGTTACATAGAGAAGTGAATGCTTATTTATGCGCTTCATAAACATTGTATTTTTTTTTTATTTTGTAAGCATCTCATTCTGTTTCTTCCTGGTTAGGTCATAGCCACTGATGATGACCAAGGCACTAATGCTGACTTGAGGTTCACAATCAACAATGCCATTAATGTCCCTTTCGTCATTGATGACCAGGGCAACATCAGAACATCTGGTCTCTTGGACAGAGAAACTGAGCCGCAATACAATTTTCTGGTTACAGTTTTAGACAGTAAGTTAATATATTTATGTTAGATCAGTTATTTTTCTGTCAAAGTTGGATTGATTGATTGATGGATTGATGATTGACTGATTGGTTGGTTGGTTTGTTGGTCTGTCAGGTGGTCCGTTGCTTAATTATTTGATTGATTGGTCGGTTGATTGATCAGTTGATTGGTTGATTGATTATTTGATGATTGATTGATTGATTTGTTGATTGATTGGTTAATCAGTTCATTGGTTGATTGATTATTTGATTGATTGATTTATTGTTTGTTTGATCTTTTAATTGATTGGTTGATTGATCAGTTGATTGATTGATTGATTGATTGTTTATTTGATTGATCTTTTGATTGATTGATTGGTTGGATGGTTGGTTGGTCTGGTCTCTTGGACACAGAAATGGAACCACATTTCACTTTTCTGGTTACAGTGTTAGATAATACATGCAAGTTAAATTGATTGTTTGTTTGTTTGATTGATTGTTTGATTTATTGAGTGATCGATCGATGGATGGATAGATGGATAGATGGAACAAATGGTAGATTGCCACAGTCAAATTTTGTCACAAGTACATGTACATGTACATTGAAGTATACGGAACATAATGCTCCAAACAATGTGGCAATGTTGGTTTCAATCTGTAGCGAATAAAGAGTTGAGAATAGATAGATTACAACACATTATCATTTTGTTTGAGGTTGGTAACTAAAGCAACCCATTATTGTTTGTTAAGATGGAAATCCGCAGCAAGCCGGTAACCCTCCTGCCACTGTCATCATCAACATTCTGGATGTCAATGATGAGCCTCCGGTCCTAGACCGGGATGCTTACGAGTTCACCATCGCGGAAGACGTCAACTTCAACACTTTTGTTGGACAGGTAATATTGTTTCTAATAGTAGTATTCTGTTTTTAATAGCTCATATCAAATATGCCTCAATGTACTTCCAAAGTGCATATTGATACTCTTGCTTATATTGTACATGAACATGTAGCTTAGCTTTCATTATTAGCATGCATAAATCAATCATGACATTTTCCAAAAAAAGTAAGTTATGTCTGCGTTTTTTTAACGGTTGTTGTAAGAAAAAATATTAATAACGATTACAATATTATGTCTTGTTTACTCAGGGTAGTCTTATCAATATTAATACTGTTCTCCTGGAGGGCCCTTCAGTTGTATTATTACTCCGGCTTTAGCTGTGCTACATGTACTGTGATAACCCACTCAAGCATTGAAGGAATTTCTTCCTACTGGGTACCCCTTTACTTCACCTGGATGGAGAGTGGCAAATGTAGATTAATGACTTGACCAGTTTTGAAGAAAAAAAAATTTGGTTCCTTCACAGGTCACTGCCACAGACCCAGATCTCACTGGCACCCTGACATACACCTTCGTGCCCAGTGACCCAGATTTCAGCTACGTGTCCGGAATCATCCGGACCAACTCCCAACTGGACGCCAACCAGCAACAGGTCTATCAGATGACCGTCTTCGCTTCGGACGGTGTCCAGAACTCGCAGTCGGCACCGGTCATCATTAATGTGCTGGACGTTAATAACCAGCCCCCTTCTTTCGGTTTGGGTACCTATGTCAAGTCACTTCCGGAGGACTCGCCTTTCCAGACCCTCGTTGTCGATCTGAACGCAACAGATCCAGATAATGGTACGCTCTTAATTTCATCAAAATTTCAAACCTTTTGCATTTTGCAATTTTCCAGCTGAATTCTTTCAAATTTTGTTCATAGCTTTAGCGGATAATAAACTTCAATCTTATGATAGCTTTATTTCATGATAGCTTTATTTCATGAGAAGTGATATATCATGACTTGTGGCATGTTTAATATCTTTTTTTTCAAAGTTTTTTATTTTGGGAACATTTTTGCTAATTATTCCAAACATTCTTTAAAAAGGATCATACAGTTGTAGTTAATATCCATACAATTGGCAGGGAGAAATAGAGAATGATCCATTGAATAAAAAATGTGTAGGGTTTAAAGTTTAGAAATATAAACTGTGTTTAAAGTCGGATGAGACAAAGAATATCTTAATGTTCCAGTTCTCAAATCATGTAAAATAATGACATTAGAGATAAAAATTAAAGATTTCTGTGTTGTTAAGTAATCTACACACCCCATAAGATATTTTGGGCTTGAAAACAGAAAAAAAAAATTTTTTGACAATTCTCAGATATGCCATCTTTTATAAATTTACTTTTTTTATGAGTAACTGTGTATACATTTTTTTATCATGTTGTATATGTACATGTACACATCCATGTATGTATTTTTGTCCCGTCCTGCCAAATGTTTTCAGTGTTGTAGTTATATTTGAAGTAGAAGTGCTAGTTTCTTTCTCTGAACTTAAAACAGTATTGTATGCAATTTGAAGTCTGTTACAAGATACATAAATGTGAAGTGCAGTATGCTAGAAAAATCCTGCAATTTTTTTTGAGGCAGTTTACTGCTTCATATTTGAAGTTTTCGAACATTTCAATCACATTTCAGTCACGGTTTGATTTTACATTGTTTATTTTGATTTTAATCTTTACAATTCATTAAACCTGTTTAATTTCCAAGCACAACACAGTCTAAAAGTAGGAGATGCCATATCAGAATTTGGGCAATTAAAACCACCTACAGCGCTAAAAGCGTAAAGGTTTATTGTTGATGCCCACACGAATTTGTGAAAAAGTAACATGTCGCAAAAGAAAGGATGCTTCTTACCTCTCTAGCAGTGGTTTCGGAGAATGGCCTTCTAGATTCTGATCAAGTTTAGATAAATGGATCCTTTTTACATCTCTAGGAAACACTGGACTGATCATCTACAGTTTTGAGAGCCTGAGTCGCACCGAAGGTCCCTTCACCGTTGACCCCTACACCGGTGTCGTGGAGATCTCGACGACTGCAGCCCTCGACAGGGAGACCCAAGACATGTACACCATGTATGTAATTGCTGTCGACCAACCGGCCAGTGGTCAGCCTATGACCGGCACGGCCACTGTCTCTGTGATAGTGACTGATGTCAATGACAACGCACCGACTTTCCGCAACATCTCGTACGAGAAATCTGTTTACGAGAACCACCGTCTGGGCTCCAATATTCTCACTGTAAGTATTTTGGCATTACCGTTTTTACAAATGTAGTGACGTGCCTTTCATTCTTAGATCTAAGGTCATTTAAGTCGGTGGCTCTTAACCGTATTTACTCCATCTGATATTCCTATTGGGTGCCATGATTGATACATACATGTAAATACCCCATGGTCAGGTGCAATTCCACTGGCGGTATTGCTTAGAAAGAAGGTTTGTCGATCATGGCAGGTCTCCAGGTGCTAATGCCAGACATTGGTTTCACAAACTGTCACTAACACTACCCCACTGTAATGGAAATGTAGATGGGGCTCGTTTTATGTGTAACCCGGCCTTTCATTACTCACCCTTACCTAAAAACCCTAAATGACTTTGAGGTTAGGCACCGATTTAACCGATTCTTATGTAACAGTCTGAATCGCATAGAGCAGCCATTACTGTGCAGTTTTGTCAAACACCGACTGTTTAACTAATGAAAATTCAGATATTCTTGTCCAGTTAGTCAGACCGAACTTCAGACAGCAGAGCATAGATTTTCCCTATGCCTTTTGTACACACTGCCTTGTACTGCACAGGAGGGCTCTGTATTCATGGTGCATTATACACCGTTTTTGGAGTACAGTATATACATGTACCTTTGTTTGGTTTTGCAAAGTTGGGTCTGATTGACAGTAGTATCAACCATGAAATTATTTTTCAATTATTAATTCTTTTATTTTTAGAGTCCCCCTGTAAACATATCATTAGTTTGATATTTGTCTTTCTGTATTTTCTTTTGATAAAAGGTCAAAGCCGATGACCCTGACCTGGGAGTGAATGCTGTAGTGCTCTATCGCATCATCAGTGGGAACACCAACAACATGTTCACCATCGACGGCCAAGGGAACATCAATCTTGGGAACACGCCCCTCGATCGGGAGATGCAGGATCAATATTTCCTCATCGTTCAGGCATACAACAGTGATCTGTCAGTGGGAACAAACCAAGGTAAATACCTGTAATACATTCAACCCTGTATACAAAGGCCACTCAAAGGAGAAAAAAGTGGTCTTTTTAGGCAGGTGGTCTCTATAATTATAGAGGATTCTTTAACACATGTTTTAATGAGAAACATAATTGTTTCGAGGGGAAAAAAAAAAAAAGAATACCTGATGACAAGCAGTTCACCATGTATGTTATCATTTGTATACATGTACATAGAATCCATCTTGCATTCATTGGCTGTCGCTGTGTCAGGCAAGCCCCTGTCAAGCTTTCTGCGGATCATCGAGGGCAACATTTATTTAAGAAGTGTGCGTGAAATATGAATACTTTAGTAAACTGGACTCAATCGCCCTTATCGTTACATGTTTTCTTAACGCTACTTGTATGTAAAGTCAACAATAATTTCATAATCCTTGTCCTATTTATCCTTCTAATTTCCTCCTCAAAGTCCCGGTGACCATCAACGTTCTCGACATCAATGATGTGACCCCGTTGTTCCAGCAGCAGAACTACTATAGACCAGACCTGTCGGAGAATTCGCCCATGGGAACCCAAGTTATCACGGTCTTTGCGCAAGACCAGGACCTGGACTTGGCGGGCGATGTGAGGTACAGCTTGATTGGTAAGTCACCTTCTGAACAAGAAACTTTTACCCTTTCTGCGCAACAACAGTACATCCAGCCCTAATGGTTCTATGTTTGGAGTAAGAATAGCTCTTTTCGTGCTCTGGAACAGAAATGGATGCATGCATTGTAAAGTTTGTTCCTCTAGGGGATTCCCTTACTGAAGTCAGCAGTGAAACAATAAACTCCTGAATTTCTTTTAAGTCCACTATTGTTTACTTATCCTTATTTCTATGTAATGTGATGAATCATTTATGAATAGAAAGATAAGTAAATAAATAAATGTATGAATATATGAATAAATATGTCAATAAATGAATACATTAATTAATTAATGATTTATGTAAATAAATGAATAGATAGATAAATAGATAACATATTCTTCTTTTCCAAACTTACCATCCTCAGGTAACCCCAACTTCTTGACCATCAACCCCGAAACCGGCGTTATCTCGGTCAACGGCCCCATCTCTGACCTCAACGGCTCGAGGAACTTCACGATGACCGTCAGAGCCACGGATCAGGCCAGCCCGTTCTTGAGCGGCAGCGCGACGGTCACTGTGACGGTGGTGGATGACACGGTGTTGATACCGGTCTTCAGTCTGACAAGATACCCGGCTACTGTTACTGAGAATGTGGGGTCTGATTCATCCGTGACAAGGGTATGTTTTATTAGTTGCAGTTTTCCAATTCTTTGTCTTCAATTTCTAAAAAGTGTTTTGTGTAACTTCAGTTTAAAACTCCTTCAAGTTTTCTTGTTTCTTATGAAATGCATCTTGTCATCCTTGTAACTTTATTTCAATATAAGAATTTAAAAAAAATTGTCATTTCTGTTTTCTCCTGAAAAAAATGCTATGTGGAAATTTAGGTTGCTTCCTGCCGCCAGAATTCAAAGTCCTGTCTCTGGCTCTCATCCCTTGTCGAAGCCATGTCAACTTAAACAAAATTATTTTATTTATACATTTACATATACATGTACATGTATATCATCACATTGAACAACATAAAGTTGTCTTTGTCAGTACATACTGTACAGGTTATACTACATGTAGCATAACTACTTTTACATGCATGTCTATGTAAATGGTGAATACATGTGGGTCAATGTCATCTTATCTTTTCTGGAAAATATCATGGAAAATTGAATTTAAATATGTTATTACATTACCATAAATATATACTACATGTACAAGTACGGTGATAAATATGTATACATGTACATGTACATGTAGTATGCATGTGTATGTGACATGTACATGTATTTTATGGATGTTATTATTTTACACAGGTGTCTGCTACATATAATGGTAACCCAGCTGGTATTACATACGTCATTGATCCAAATGCTAGCCCTGCAGTCTTGGAAATATTCAAGATTGATGAGAATACGGTATGCATCTTTAAATCAAACCCTTTCTGCTTTCTCTTAGCTTTTTCACTTCTTACTTGTAAGAATGACTCGTGCAAAGAATAATGACTATGTATTCCTTTTATTTTGCTCATGACAGTTTAGTATGTAATATTTTACAATGTGTACCATATATGTGTATTATTTGTGAAATTATGTCTATATTTATTGTTCAAAGTTATATAAATATTGTTAATTCTTTTCTTTCTGGGTGTGAAAATTTTCTTTCAAAATTCAAATTTTAAGGTATCTCAAAGTTTGTATGTGTACAAAATGCTTGCAGAAATCAAAAGAGGCAATTTTTAAAAAAATGAAACACTCTCAGTGATTCGCTTCCCTGAAAATGTTTAGTTTCACAAACATAATTGAACCACTTTCACTTTTCACCCTACAAGAGTTCAAAATTACCTTTTAATCCATTTATTCATTTACTGTGACATACAAGTTAGAACAGAAAAAAGTCAAAGTTTTGGTCTCCTCTTCAATATTTTTTGCAGGGTTTCATCACGACGGAGGGTGCCATAGATCGAGAGCTTGAAGATTTTTATACCTTCACTGTCTTTGCCTATCATGAGGACAGTGTTGCACCAGGCTCTTCATCGGTATAGTAACACTCTTCCTATAACATTTAAAAGTTTATAAAGTCATTGTAGAAAACTATATGTCATTGTGACCTGATCATATTGATCATATCAATTATTCTAATCACATTAATGCTCCACTTTTTTTCATTTCTCATAGTAATACTACAATACATCAACAATAATAATAATAATAATATGTCTTGTTTACCCAGGATAGCCTCATCACTATTATATACTGTTCTCCCTGAGGGTCCTGCAATCATGGTTGCATTTGTTACAGTACATGGTGCTGGCTGTATGGTAGAAATAAAATTGTAAATTTTTATCTTGATGTTATTACTCTGTGACCATACATGTACATGTACTTGATGTAGAATTGATAAAACATGAGTGTAAGATGTAACATCGTATGACTCTCCTTATACTTATATCAGGCATTGAATTACATTCACAGTTCTGTATAAGTTACCAAACACTTTTTTGCTTCATTACAGGTGTGGGTGACTATCGGTGATGAGAATGACAACACTCCTGAGTTCATTACCATGCCAACATCACCTGTGATTGTCCCGGAGAACTCTCTAGGGACCGTTCCTCTTGGGGTGTTTAGAGCTACCGATCCTGATGCTGGTATTAACGCTCAGGTGAGGTCCATGAAGGATGAGGAGGAGATGATGATCGTATTGCTGGTGATGGTGATGATGATGATGATGATGGCGGTGGTGATGATGACGATGATGATGGTGGTGGGGGTGATGATAAGGAGGGGGAGGAGCAAGGGAAAAAGAGGAGGGGAGGGATGAGGAGGAGGATTATGATGATGATGATGAGGAGGAGGAGGAGGAGGAAGAGGGGAGGGGGAGGAATAGAGGAAGAGGAGGGGGATAATGAAGTTTATGATGTTGATAACCAATGGGTGCCCATGAAAATACTGTGGTCCATAAAGAATGGTCCAGAGATATGGAGATGAAAATCTCAAAACCACTGCTTTAAGGGCAGGAGGAAAAGCAGCATGGCATCCTGGAATCACTATTGTTTATATCCTCTCTTCCAGATGACCTTCTCAATCTCGGGTGCAGGCTCTCAGCTTTTCAACGTCTTCCAGACAGCTAATGGTGGGGGTACTATCGTAGCCATCAGCCCTCTGGATAGGGAGACGCAGGACTTCTATCAGCTAACAGTAAGTCTGTCCCCCTCCCCCTTTTTTGGTGGATTCTATAGCCCAGTAGAACCATCAGTAGGATTAGAAGTGGTCAATTGCATAAACTGGAGAACATTTCCCGAAAGAAATAGATAATCTTTAAATGTACAATACTTCAATGCCACATGGCATGGATCTTAAAATGGAAATAAATATACACATAAAATTAGAAGATACATCTGTGATCATAGAATTGAAGAAACCTATGCTACTGTACATGTACATGTAAGCCCTCTCTGAATAAACAACCCTGTTGCAGGAGTACTATTCATGCACAGATTTCTGTGTAGAACAGATGGTTACTTTCATTTGTATTTGTTACTTTAATAAGTATTTGTATTTTGTTACTCTGATATGTATTTGTATTCATATGGTGTATTTTTAAAAATTCTTTGTAGTGAATGGGACAAATTGGAAATTGTTTTTGCATACACTTGTCAATCAAATCATTATTAATTTAAAGCATCAGTCATAAGTCAGTCAGTCAACCTTTCACTCAATGAATTACTTATGATGAATATCAACCCTTTATGAAGTGAGTAAATTGCAATATCTGTTTGTCATTTGATGTATTCCTCAATTTTCGTGTATCATTCCACCAGATAATAAAAACTCTCAGTCAATCAGCTATTTACGATCCCACCGCTGCCACCCAATGTGGTATCATGTGAAAAAAACTAGATATTTTTTTCATATTTAAGCTAAGTAAAACCAGTAGAGTACATGTAGTTTGAGGATGTAAAACTGAATGTTGATACACTCTGCTATCTGCTTACAGGTGACAGCTACCGATGGTGGAAACCCTGCTCTAAGCTCCTCCTTCCCACTCAATATTACCGTGTCTGATGTCAACGATAATTATCCCATCTGGACACGTAACGTCTACGAGGGATCAATAAATGAGGTAACAAGAGTTCTCAACACTTTGATGAATGTTTTTGTTTTGAAAAGATTTCAACTATTTCAGGATTCTAGTTGAACAAAGAGCTGTGATTTTACAAAATTTGTTTCTTATTGATTTTTAACAGAACAACTTCACATCCAACCCGATCATCACGGTGATGGTCAACGATCAAGATCTCCCTTCGTCCAACAACTTTGAGTACTTCATCGTGGCTGGTGATCCTTTGGGTATGTTCCAAATCAACAACAACGGAGAGATCACCGTGTCCAACCTCTTGGACAGAGAGCAACAGGAATCGTATCAACTGACCATTGAGCTTAGAGATCAGACCAACTCCCCTCCGGCACAGGTAAAGGGACTGTTTAGAAATTATCCAAATTTTGGCAATGCACCACTTTCTCACACGTATCATCTGTTGAGAGGCAGAAGGGTGTTAACTCTGTATTTAAGTGTACGAGGTAATGCCATTCTGGTTCTCAACAGATGATATCACTTTAGAGCAATTGAATACATAAGAAGAAGAAGGGTGCAATTCCATCAAAACAATCTTTAAGTTATAATGAAGAACTTAATATTTTGAAATTATGAAAGTTTAACAGACAGAATTTTCATGACCATGTGATAAATATCGGGTGCATCTGGTCAGGTAAGGGGAGGAAGGTCTGCGGACCATAGTTATTGGGTTAACTTTTTCCATACCCGGGCAGCCTGGCCAGATGCACCTGCTATGTGATTTATATGTTTTCTCTGGATTTGCTTTTGCTCATGTTAGTTATAATTACGTGACTTGAATTTTGCCGAATAAAATAATAATAATAATGATAATAATAATGACTGTTTATATATTAAGGGTTACTTGAAGATGAAAACATTTAGTCTTATGAACCTACATGTATCTCAAAATATCAATTTATTTCTTAACAACTCAAAATGTTTTCATCTCCAAGTAACCTTTAATAAATAAACAGACATTATTTATTAAAGGTTTACTTGAAGATGAAAACATTTTGTCTTGTGAACCTACATGTACATGTATCTCAAAATATCAATTTATTTCTTAACAACTCAAAAATTGTTTTGATGGAGTTGGGCAATTCTCCCATTCATGTATCTAATTCTTTGTTGTAAGATCAAATTAGAATCGTAGCAACGGATGCTTGATAAGTTCTGAAGCATTAGTATTGGATTTAGTCGACCAAATGAGATTGAGTTTTGTTAGGAATCTCAGAAAACTCTAGGGATCAGAGGTAACAATTTGTTGTTTGGTATTGGGAGCTTTTAGCACATGTCAGCGTCAGTATGCATTGGTTAGAGCTTCATGGATTTTACAGAAAATTAATAAAAATACTATTTTTTGCTACCAAATTTCATTGTAGCTTCATTCATGACCAGGTAGGGAGTGAATTTAGCAGTTTTTTTTGTTTTTTTAAATGTACTGCAGATGACCACCCTGTTTAAAGAACACAGAATAAATCAGTGAATTAATAAATAGATAAGTAAATGAATAGAAAAGGAAGTAACAAACTGAGTAGGTGTAGTAAATATTAAATGAATATATAAGTAAATAAATAAAATAAAAAAGTAAGTCAATATAGTAAAATAAATTAACGAATTAATAGATAAATAAATGAATAGATAAATGTGTTCAATTATGATATAATGTACTTTTATACAACCCCCCTTCAGACAACAACGTTGGCGATCATCACCGTCCAAGATGAGAATGACAACACACCAACCTTTGACGAGACGACTATCAGGGTCAACGTGACCGAGGGCCCATCATCTCAGGGTATCCCCATCTACATGCTGACGGCTAGCGATATTGATCTTGGAGTTAACAGACAAATTGTCTATGCCATTCAATCTCAGCTGCCTCAGCCTCATTTCCAGATCACCCCTGGGACGGTAGGTATCATTATTGGATAATTTGGTTAATCCTGATACATGTAGTACATGTACCTCTAACTCATAGGGGCAAGCTAAATCATTGGCATTTGAGCTTGAGGTAGCCTCAATTTATTTCTCTTAATTCGAACTTCTGTGTTGTCTGTGTAGAAGCATCACAAGATATATGTAAAATCATGTGAATATGCTACTCTTTGCAATAAATGATTCCTGTACATGAATTTTTTCTCTCTTTTTCTAGGGTGTAATATCTACCACCACAGCCCTAGACTGGGAGACTATATCTGAATACATCCTCATAGTGACCGCTACCGACCAGTCACCAACCGAACCTAGAACTGGCACTGCTACGGTGAGTACTGGACCCATCCAGCAATTTCAAAGCAGTTTTTGACATTTGTCATAACTGAAATTTCAGGAGTAAAGTTTTCACATAAAATGCTTTGTTTTAATGATATACTGGGCATAATATATCTTCCAGAATATAAAGGTCACAATAAAGGCACCTGTTTCTTCTCTTTTTTCTTCTTTTTTTTTTTTTTGGGGGGGGGGCTGTTTCTGCTTCAAGAAGAAAAATGCCTCCTTAGTCAAAACATGTTCAACTCTTACATTCTAGGATAGGATTTGCTTCCCATGACATGGAAGAGGTTTAAAAAAAAAAAAAAATAATCCACATGCTTTACGGACTTGGATCTTGGATCTTGGACCTTCTACAAACTTCTTTTGGCATTGTCAAAATTTCATTTGAATCCTCTTTGTTGTACATGTACATGTAAAATACATATTCCACAGATTGTAATTAATATCTCAAGTTTGTATACTTGTTATATAAGAAATAAGTTCTTTTAATGCAGCACCTTCTTTAAACTTCAAAGGGGGCACTGTTGTAAATACTTCTATTCAACCGTTTTATGACATACATGTACATGTACATACCACATTAACATCAAAAGAAGATATGAGTCAATATTTGACCTTCCACCAAAAAAAAAAAAAAAAATTTTTTTAAATTCCACCTTCTCCAAACATCACTGAAGCATTTGCAAGAAATCTTCAGTCTGACCTACACTTTATACTCCGGTGACATCTAAACAAGATTAATGAGTCTTCATGCTACTTGTATAAACATGTACAAGATATTGATACCTTACAACTTGAATGTATTCCTTGTTGTATTACCGGTATATTGATAACAATAAAGATATAACACATAAGAAAGTATACATGCATCCTAAAAGAAAATGTAGAAAGGGGCAGCCTGATATTGGCTTAACCTTTTGCTTACATTTACCATTCTGTCTCCTTGTTCATCACCAGGTGATTGTCAATGTAAATGACATCAACGATGCTGCTCCGATGTTTGGTCAGAACTTCTACGGACCCTACGACGTCCTGGAGGAGGTACCCAACTCCTACATCGATACCTTCCAAGCAACGGACACGGACCAGGGACTAGCCGGCCAGGTTACCTACAGTGTGATAGGACAGTATAGTGGTAAGCAGGCTTCTGGGCAGAAAAATTATTTACTTTTGGTCTGAATAGGAAGAAGTATCTTTATCCAGCTCCCCAGGGGGTCTTTTGAGAAGTCAGATGCAATTTTGCAGGTTGAAAGTATGCATTGACATGCGTTGTATTCACTACCCCGTCGGGGAGAATTTTCCCTTGACAATTTTTGTGTGAAGTTTTCCATGATTGGTATTAGTATCAAGAGTGTTATGTCCTGGAGAGAGGATTCTGCTGGCAAGTACAGTCATACTTTATGTGAAGACCATTCAAGGGAGACAAAAAAAAAAATCAGACAAGTGGGCTTCATGGTGTAGGTTCCTTTCTGACAGGCTAATTGAAGGGACCCCCCCCCAAAAAAAAAAAAACCAAAAACAGTGTTTATAGTTTACATTGAAATTCGGTTTACTTTGATATTTACAAAGTGTATTTCATTTGCTTCATGCATTGTCAGGCAGAGCAGCATTAGAATTCAATTAAATTTGGTACTCACAAATATCCACTTCCGCATGCAGATCTGTTCTTCATCCAGCCCCAAACCGGGGTGCTGACCATTAGGCCTGACAGAGCTCTAGATTATGAGGAGATCACTGGATTCAACATCACTGTGGTTGCCACGGATATGGGCAACCCCGCCCTTTCATCATCTGTAAGTACTCGATTACAAACATTAGTTCTGCCATGACAGTGCCTGGCATTACCAGGTCTTTAAATTATTGAATTGACCTTAACTTGAAGATTAAGAGCCTCGAGAAATGGTCTATACATGTGTTTATCAATTCTTATATTTATACTGCAGATGAATAAAGCCCACCGCACATTGTACGATCAGATTTTAGATATCACTTGAAATATCATTAAATATGGATATTTAAACAAATAAAATATTCCTGATTGAGGTTCTGAACAATAACATGAATACTAAACATAGGAATTTGTGCCTTTATCAGCCTTCTTCTCGGAATAAAGGCCAAGTAAGCTTCAAATAGTAGACAATCGTAGGACTGCTCTGACATCAATATTATTCGGAACCAATTTAGCCTTTCCTCTGACAAGAAGGCTTGCAGCAGGTTGTAATTTGGATTTAGCTGTATTTATGACTATTCTGAACCTCGGTCAAATTTTTTACTATGTTTAATGTTCATATTGATGGTGATAGTATGGATGATGGTCATTATAAAAATTATGGTCATGTAGAGGATAGTTAATACCTCTGGTGGAGCTGAATAAGATTATCCTACTGTTTATGATGGTAGAGATAATAATAATGATCTTTTATGTCAAAAATATAATCTTCTTGACATTATACAGGTGTTTATTCCATATGAAGTGATCTCAACGTCTAATTACGGCTCATTAATATCTGTTTCATTCAACTCTTTGTTTCATGCAGACTTCAGTTGGAATCAATGTCATCAACATCAACGACCACACCCCCCTCTTTGAAGGCATCCCGTACTACATCGAGCTTAGTAAGAACATCTCGGCAGGCTCACTGGCATACGTCGTCAGGGCAACGGATGATGATGCTGGTATCTTTGGTGAAGTCAGGTATCAGATCACAGATGGAAACGTGGACAGCATCTTTAGGATTGATGATATGGTAAATTTGATCAAGAATTTTTTTTAAAGAATTGCATTTGCATTATACAAAAGTCTTTATTAACAATATCGGTGATATAGCTGATGTTTCTATGAGGTTTCTGAAACAAAAGTTTCATTCACTAAGTTTATTACCGTAATGCTAATTTCTTCATGTTAACATTCAAATTGTTGTTTTATTGTCTTTTTACTCCTGTATTGTTTAGAAATAACTACAAGTTTCATAGTTCTTTGAAAAGTCTGATATCTCTTTTACAAAATATGAAGAATACAAGTTCCTTGCACCAATATATCTCTAGTTGATAAGCCCTTAGATGAGATTTATTTTTGATGAAGATATTCTTCAGAGGGATTTTAACAAGAAGTTTTGCTGCGGTATGTCATCAGTAATGCTTTACGATACATGTATATCAAAGATGAGATCAGCTTCACGTTTATTTTCACTGGATATCAATATTCTGTGTAAAATATTTACATTCTGTTGTTGTTTTTGTTGATTTATGTTAAATGGCCATCAGTCAATTTTAACTATTATCACCAACAATTTTCTTTCATTTTTTTTTTCACTAACAGACTTTAATCAGTGTTTCTCTAATCAGTGTTTCTCTACATATAGTCCCTCTCTATGCATATTCTTTGTCAGGGGGTGTCCCTAGAGGGTGTTGTGGGGGTGACATCCCCTTCAAAATGTTCTGTCTATTAGCTTGTCAGTAATTTAAAAAAAAATAATAATGACCTTTATTTTCTCTTGTTGTAAAATTAACCTGTTAACAAATTTTCCCTTCCAAATTGGCCTGGCAAAGCCTCTTTTTATTTATTATCAATATACTCTTCACTGGTCAACTTTCAATCGCAGAGCGGTGAGGTCTTTGTTGACGGCTTGTTGGAGACTGGCACCTATCGTCTAGTAGTGGAGGCAAGGGACACACCGGGAGATAGACCTAGTTCAAGATCTGTAAGTTGTCTTATCTTGAGACATCCTTAGAATATTAGAAGTATAACTGTTTGCACATATAGCATGTTCCAATTATAAAATAAATTTATGAAGTGAAAAAAAGAAGAAGAAAATTAAAGATGATGGATCCAATTTTCAGGCATACAGTGTAAAGTTGTATATATTCCTACAAAATTCTAGAAAATTGTATACAGAAGGAAATGCTTCTCAGAATATATGAAAACTGAAATCTGACTTTCCTTATGATCATGGTGACACTTCTAGTAACGAACTATTACATGTACATCCACCTGTTACAAGTCATTGTATTTCATTAGTCAGAATGCAGATTGCATACATTAAGTGCTGCTAGGTTGGGCAAGCCAAAATGTTTGTCCAACCTAACAATGCCTAATACATGCAATTCACATTCTGACAATTGAAAAAGAATAGGTTTTTACAGGTGAATGTAATAGTTTGTCACCAAGGCAAACGTGTATAAATTTGAATACATTACGAAAATGGCCTGTTCAGGGATATCGCCTCCTCCTCCTCCCCTATGTAAAATGCCACCCCTGACTGTACATGTCCCAGGCATATTCATCGGAAAACAAATTTGCAAAAATAGTTTTTCATTTTTCTTGAAATAGTTATTGAGCCTACAGCTGTTATACACTCATGTATATATGTATTATTTTTTATTGCTTTATATCCATGCCAATTTTAATGATATTAAAATATTAGAAATCCTTAAGATTGTACATTCTGTGTTATATGAACATGTATATACATCAGCATGCAAGTTGTGGAAAGAGGTCTTTGCATTGATTATCTGATTTTCTGTTGTTCCAATATATGCCAATCTGTAATTATGATTCTATTTTTTTTTTCTTCAGTCATCCACGACATTGACTATTGTTGTGACGGATATCGGAGAGTTGGCCCCATCCTTCCCAGGAAACTCTCTGTTTACCGGCAATGTCTTTGAAAATGCACCCCAAGGACAACCTATTCCCATGGTAACACAATCATTTTCTTCTTGAAAGGAAGTATATCTTTTTAAAAATGTTTGAAGTTTGTAAACTATTTTTTTGCATTTTGCAATAAGACCTACATGTATGAGTCACATGAATAGTATTTTTGTAGATTGCGAAAAGTAGAGAGACTCGATAAGGCATGTAATGAAACTGTAAAATGAGTGGACCACACCATTACTTGTATAAGTTTACATGTATATACAATTGGCTCTTGAAGTACAAAAAAAAACTAAAACTTTTTACACCTCCACTGTATTGTTATTTCTTTATGAATCAACTATGATCCCTTTTTAAACTCGAACATGTTCTTTGCTTCATGACTAGTTATAATAATGGACATGGGTTGTTTCTATCACGAAGATGCATTAACCGTTCAGAAGACCTGCAAGAGTATGAACTTGTAGGAGACTATTACATTTCCGCATCACACACATTCAAAATTAGTATTCTTGGTTGAATAAGTGAAAGTGACATGCTACACGTACTAAAACAAAACTGCTCTAAATTTTCATTTTTCGTTTTGTCTTTAAATCAGATCCCTCCTATCAGAGCTGTTAATAACGATGGTACAGGTCAGCTTGTGTACACCATTTCTGGTCCTGACTCACAGACATTCATGATAAATCAACTCTCGGGTGAGAATTTCCTACAAAGAATACGCCAGTCCGTAATTAGTTCATGGCACAAAGGACCCTGAAATTACATGTACCTCTACTTGTACGCGCACGCCCATTTGTTTTGGCGGACGCGCTGCTTGTTCAACATGTTGAATCATACCGGTGCGCGCATCGTGATGCCTACAAAATGTCAGTGTATAAAGGTACAAGTGACCTTCATCTGCACATGCGCATATTGTAATCACGAACTGGCTTAGTGTGAACATTTCCCGTTTTTGTAATCCCCCAGTCACACTGACGAATGACATTGGAACGACAATAGACCAAACGGAATATTACATTTCCCCTAATAGCAAAGATTGTGTCAGTTTTTGGTCTGTTTGGAGTCGGCCTTGTGGTGTGACTGATGTATAGAGAAGGTTTAGGATCTCCCTACATGCATGTATATTTATCGATCAATAAAGAGAAGGTTGAGTTCTGGGAAAATTAAAAAATAATTTGTGAGCTTAATTTTGGGATACATAGGTCAAAGGTTAAAGGTCATAGAGGTCAATTTTGAAATTGCAGGTTTTAGCCTTAACATGATATCTCAAGAACCATTTGATCCATTAACTTCAAACTTGAAACTAGTATGCATCACCATAATGAGACGAACTGATTAGATTTTTGTTCACGTAGGTCAAAGGTGACAGGTCATAAAGGTCATTATACAGGTGTATGTGAAATTAATGTTTTTTTACCTTTATTATCACCATATCTCAACTATTTTGTATTCATGACCAGGAGGAGATAAAGTGATCAGATTTTTGGGTTATAAGGTGTAAGGTCAAATGTCAAAGAGGTCAATTAACATGTAATTAGAGGCTTTTTATTCTGGTTATCACAATATTTCAAGAACAGTTTGAGCCATCAACTAAATTTAGGCAGAGGCATATAGGAGATGCAGTCGCATTCATCTTGTTTTTGTTACCATTATTCTATCCTGTTCTGTAAGATGCAATTTGTATTTTGAAAAATATGTGTCATTTTTCCATGCTATTGATCACAAATTTCATATGCATGAATATGTACATGAATGCATGTTCTCTTTAGTTTGAAAAAAAAAAAAAAAAAATTTGTCATCCAATATGAAATAGCCGTAATTTTTGTTGGTCCTGACATTCTAAGAAATGCCCTTTTATTGAGGACGCTTGATGCCCATACATATATATGGTTTTAGAGTCAGTAACAAAGTTTTGGAAGCAGGTAAAAACACACATGCACACACATGTTTAACCTTTTATTAAAATACAATTTTGATTTGGGTATAACACCTTTTTCCTTAGACCCCAGCCTGGGTTATTTGGGCCCTAGTGCTCGATGAGTCAAGAACGGGAATAACTTTCTCTTTCTTTTATTGTTCGTCTAGCCATAATCCAAGTAAATGGACCCCTAGACAGGGAGACCAAGGATTTCTATAATTTCACTGTGACCGTCACTGATTCCATGGGTCTGACAGCACAGGGCACTGTTCATATCAACGTCCTGGATGTGAATGACTTTGCACCTGTGTTCAACAATTCCGTCTACAACTTCACCATCTTAGAGAATTCCCCTGGAGGTAAACTTACAGATTTTTTTCAAAACATGTTTTTCCTTCATTTCTCTTTGCAACTGATTCCAATATAGCCTGGTCCAAGTCTATCTGAATGTGCATGTAAGATAAATAAAACAGATAAAATGATCAGTGTAAATTTTAGGCAAATGCTGAACATTTCAATACAATGTAATTTACATTAGTTTATACAGTTTTGTTTGTTTACTGGAGCAAAATGAAAATATGGGGAGGATGGGGGCATGTCTTTTTGACCCACTCCCCTCACCCTAGATGCACCCATTATACATTTGCTCATAAATTTGATTTTGATCATTTGTAGTACAAGGCGGTCTCTTTTTCTTGAGAATATAAAGCATGTAGAGGAAAATCAACCGCAATGAAATGTGTAATCAGAAAAATAGACGTGTTCTTCACCCCCACCCTCCTGTTAAAATTCACTCAATTGGCATCTTATCTTATGGAAACAAATCTGCTTGTTTGATCCCCCAGATGTCTGTTAAGATTATATCATGCAAAGAATGTCTCATAATTTTTGTTCTCTTTCTCTTGATGATATTTCTCTCCCAGGCTTCTATGTTGGTGATGTTGATGCATACGACCTTGATGGTGACAACGTCAACTTCTTCATCCAGACGGGAGGAGAGGATAAATTTGACATTGGAGTCACATCAGGAAGGATTACAGTGAGTAACACATTCCAAAAGATTCAATTCAAATAGCACCATTAAATCAAATTTTTATGTAGAAAGCAATGAAATGACAATGATGTGAAGTAATGTGGAAATTTGTACCTCGTAGGAAATTATTCCTTGAATGCTTTCAGCACCTTACGGCAGCTGGGCTAAAACCAGGGTAACAATTGTGGAAAATCGTAATTTAATGGCAGAGAGGTAGAACCATATAGACATGGAGATTTTGATCATTCAGATATGTGGAAATACAGGGTTTAATTCAGCGATATCTCCGAACAATTCAGGACGCATCTTTTCTTGCCACTACATTTCACTATGGTCCCTTATTGTCGTTTTGTTATGTGAAACATTTTTGTACAAAATTCTGCTCCCTCATTAACTTTGTAGGCATAAGGACTGTCAAATGGATTTTTAAGAGGTTCATCTTATCTGTTTTATCCATCAGGTCACACCAGGAGCAGTGCTGGACAGAGAGGAGAAACCCTTCTACACCCTGACCGTCATGGTGTCTGACCTGCGCAACCCATCACTCAGCGGCACTGCCACCGTCTACATCTACCTCCTCGATATCAACGACAGTCCCCCGATGTTCGACGCCTCCCTCCTTGATCAGATCATCTCCATCCCCGAAGACACGCCCGGCAACACGCTCATCACCACGGTAACCGCGACCGACGATGACCTCAATTCCAACATCAATTACCAGATCGTCTCGGTTTCTGTCTATGATCAGGACGACGTGGACATCACATCATCTTTCGATTACAGGACGGTCTTTAGCCTCAATCCAGTAGATGGAAGCCTTATGCTGACCTCGCCTGTCGACCGGGAGGTCACTGAGAAGTTTGTGTTCTCGATTTCAGCAAGGGACATGAATTCGCAGGACCCTATCTTGGGCACAAGCCAAGAAAATGGTAAGCAGCTAGACATAATTTGGTGTTAACATTTCCTGAAAATCTTATCCAGAGCATTTTCTATGCCCTATCATATTACCTTAAAAAACGTGTATCGTCCTTTTGTATCACACACATGTACGTTATCTATGGAACATTATACACCAAATAATAAGGATTTTGTCCCTTACAAAATCTTTTTGAAAATATCTTCTGCTAAAAAAATAGAGAATAAAAGTTACAATGATATTTTCCTTCAGCCAGCATGTGTTTCACACTTGTCCTTTACTCATGAAATGTACATATACATGTACATATACATATACATATATGTTAAATAAATCTAACAATTTGTCAAAAGAAAGTAAATGTAAATTTCTATTCAGTTCAGAAAAAATTTCAGGTTAAAGCACATTGCAATGATTTATCACTTCTGAACACTTCTCATTCCAGCCCAAGTCACGATCCTGATCACTGACATCAACGACAATAACCCCACCTTCCAACCTCTTGGCACAAACTTCATCCTCCGTCAGCTCCCAGAATCCTTTGGGGCAGGGAGTCCGATTCCTGGTACCCTGCTGGCCTTGGATCCAGACTTGGGTCTGAACGGGGAAGTGATGTACATGATTGAGAATCCGGGGAGTGTGCCTGTCACAATCGATCAGAATACAGGTATGAATCTTCAATGTACACAATTTTTCTAAAAAGAAGTTCAGAACTTTTAAAAAGTTTATTAAAATGAATCAGCTTTGCCACCTCAATTTGGCACCAATTATTTTCTTTCCCCATCACATACATGTAGTTTGAGAAAAATCAAAATGTACCAATATTATTTAATGAACCGATGTGAATGTACAGTAAGTTACAGAATGCAACAAAAAAATTGCCACTTTGAACATAATAATTGTGATTTTAAATTCCTTGGTTCAATTATTAATTATCTTGTGACCCAAGTGAACATTTGTTTTATTTTCAATGCAGTGATTTATTTAAGGAAGTACATGTACATGAGTTCTGTTGATGCTATTCTGTTCTCTTATGACCTCGTTCAACAGGTCAGCTGACCCTCTTACTGACCATTGACCGTGAGCAGCAGCCGTGGGTCAACCTGACCGTCCTGGCTATCGACAAGGGCACTCCTTCCCTCAACTCTAGCATCCCTGTCTATCTAGAGATCATCGACACCAATGACAACAATCCTGTCTTTGGATCACAGAGCTACACCACAGCAATAATAGAGAGCTCCCCCATCGGAGCATTTGTGTTCAACGTCAATGCAACAGATGACGATAGCGGAGGCAATGGTCGCGTGACCTACAGTCTGACTGGGGGTGATGGAAAGTTCACCATCGATCCAAATACAGTAAGTGAAGCAATTATTTACGCTGCAGTCACACTGTCGCGTAAAGCCTAGCTGTAAGCGCCACTTAAGGCCATTTTTTTGTGATACGGGATGATGTTGCTATCCCATGGCAATTACAGCATCTACATGTATGTGGTGCCTGCTGCAACGCAAGAGGAAATTTCAAAATGTTAAAAATTTCACCACGTAAAACCAGCCCTGTCCTCTGCCTTGTGGTATTTTACATGGCTTTACACTGCCTTAACGTAGCGCTATGTGGCCGTTACATGACAACTACATTGCTTCATGTTGTGGACAATGGCAAGTTGTACGGCGCCGTATTAAAAAAAAGGAAAATTTGCCGTCTATGGCGCATTTGGCTGGGCTTTTCGTGAAAGATTAATTTATCAGATATATTCTGTTAGTGCAGTGTGTCCCTCATGTACATGTACATTTGTGCTTTCAATTCATATGAGAATGGTCTATCAAGTAAAGAGTATGGTACATATCTTTTTCATGTAGGAAAATGCAACATGTCCTAAATTTATTGATTGAAGTTGTAATGTTTTGACATGTTTCTTGTTTTGACATGTTTCTTGTTTTGTTTTATTGTCTTTCAGGGAGTGATCACCCTACTTCAGCAGGTAGACAAGGAGACCCAGTCCCAGCATATGTTGACAGTGTTTGCTAGAGATAACCCCGGAGACTCCGAAGACAGTAGGACAGGATCAACAACAGTAAGTTATCTTGTAAAGTAGAAAGCAAACAAACAACCAAAAAAGCAGGAAAGAAGATTTATTTGTTTATTTAAGTATATTAATTCAGTTTTTATAAATTTGCAAAGTAGAGATGGGAATTTTTCAGCAAAGTTGAGAGCATTTTAAAAAAAAACTGGTAAGAGGATACTTGCTGTCTTATGAAGATGGTAACATAGTGCATGAAAATGAACATGTTTTATTCAATTAGCATTATGTTAAGTGGGTTGTCCGACACATGCCCTGGTGGTAATTGCTCTGCATCACTTTTGTACACTAACCGAATTCTAAATCCTTGACCAACCACTATGCCTAATGCTAACCATAACCCTAGCCATATATTCTTTAGATAAAATAAGTAGAGCAATTTTTGCCGGAGCATATTGTGCCACTATTGAGACACCAGTCACTTTGTTAGTTTGTATCCCACTGCTGCCACCATAATTGAGACAAAACACCACACGATTCCAGACACCACTTTTAATAGTGCAACAGGGTCTTTAATCTGAGATGATAAAGACACTTAACCATCTCTGGCAATAGATGTCGATTACTTACTATCATATACATTGTATTTGCTTTCATACTGGCCCAGGTCAAGTATGTCTATCGACTTACATGTACATGTATGTCCCATAGCTTAATTGGGGACCGTTGGGGCTTCAGTGTGATAGATCTTGAGACTCTTGTTCTCCATATCTTTCTGTCCTCAATTGTTCTAGTCAGCTGCACAAAAGATATTCCGTCCTCTTCTTGACGTTCTTAGTCCATGTCTTTAGTTTGTCTGCCCCTCTTTCTTCTGTCACAAGTTCCTCCTTGCAAGATGCATATGGTGTTTGCGAAAATATATACCGCACCTACATGTAGTCATAGTAAAAATAAAACCACATGCCAATTGCTTTCTTTTCGACAGGTGATTGTCAATGTGCTGGATGCAAACGAGTTACCACCGGTGGTAACCCCGCCCATCTTCACCATCAACGAGGGTGGGGTCGGAGGTGAACTGGTCGGGGTCATCGAAGCCTATGACCCCGATGACCCTGACGACCCTAACCAGTCTATCTATTATGTGGTTGTCAGCTCACAGCCCGCAGGTCTGTTTGAAGTTTTATGTTTTTAAAATTAATTTTAGCCAGTTGGATATAATCTTTGTACAAGTATAACACCAATTGTCAATGGAAGCCAGCCCAAGAAATCTTGAGCTTGGTATTCAAAGGGTTTATATTATTCTGGGATGATGCTTTTTGAAGTAACCACTTTCACTGGTTTTCAATATCATTCCCACTTTTCACCTTCAAGTTGCAACCTACCATGATAAATGCAATAAGTGTGACTACTTGTACATACATGGTGCAATTACATTGCACAAGTACATAATACTTGTACATACAAGACAAAATTTGATGAATTTGAGCACCAATCTCTTTGATATTAGATTTAATTTGAAGACGAACATGCCCCTATTCATGGCAATAACAATACACAGAATGTTTCAACTTATCTCTCTTTATTGATATACAGTTGGGAGCACACTGTTTGTCATCAGTAACGAGACTGGAGCAATAACAACGACTGGACCTTTAGACAGAGATAACGGATTACATCCTGCCAGGGTTGATCTAGATCTGATTGTAAGTATTCTAGAAATCTCTCTTTCTTGTGATGTCTGCCATTGAAGTATCATTTTGGCAGTGACATCGTACACACTTCAACTTCCTGCCAATTTGTTTTGGTTTATCATGTTCATAGACACTGTACCTTTTGACAGAAATTGACTAAAGCAGTCTGTTGCATGTTTGAAAGTTGTACATGTAGCTGGTGTAGAGTTACGCAGTGAGTTTGTTTATTTTTTCTCATGCAGTTCCTCATTACTACTGGTACCTCATGGGTTATGTCCAGCGTTATCAAATCATGGTAATCACTTTGTAAATTTGTGTAATACGCTACTGAATCAATCCCTTCCAACCATGTTCTTGTCAGGTTTACGATGGAGGCAATCCCAACCTGGGTACACCAACCACAGCCATCATCTACATCACCGACCTCAACGACAACCAGCCCGTCTTCAATCTGCCCTTATACAATGTGACAGTTGTAGAGGGTCAATATAGCGACGCCATCATCACGGTAGTGGCTAATGACCCAGATCAGAACAGCAATCTGAGATATGAGATACTTGGAGGAAACCTCAACAACACCTTCGTACTTGTCAGTAAGTGTTGTACCAAGTTCAACCCCCGGACAAGCCCCCATTTTGTCAAAGTATTGGGAGTCTACATACTTGTATGAATCACACCTCGCACCTAACATAACACAACATTCACACAGATGGTGACAAATGAAGGAAACAGCTAGAGTCAAACTTTACTATTGTGTATCAGTGTTTTGATGTTTTCCATGAACCCACTGCCTAAAATAGAGAAAGATGACCTCATAGGATATGCATATACATGAATATTCATAATGGTGTTCGCAAGTGTGTTCTAAAGATGTATATTACTCCTACATGTATGTAACGTCCTGAGAAAAAGCTCAGTGGAAGACAAGGGTAATGGATGACCCACATACACAGGTCAATATTACCACCTGAACAAAAATGGACATAGTATATGCATAATTTTTTGCTCTTTCTACCCATGCATCTGGTATATTTATTTAGAGCTTTGAATCAGGTATCACAAAGAACATGCCCCGTGCCAACAGATTTGCATACCCATTGATTTGCTTACAGATGGTGGAAACCTGATCCCAGTCAAACCTCTGGACTTTGAGGCATTCAGGTTCTACAATCTAACTGTGGTGGTGACCGATGACAGCGGAAACACAGATACAACCTACGTCGCTGTGACAGTTACCGACGCCAATGATCACAATCCAACGTTCGTTCCTGATCTCTACAGCCTTTCTGTCACTGAGAATGAGCCCCCAGGTAACGTATGACCTTTTACTACTAGAGCGATGTTATTCAAGAATTATAATAGATAAACAAATATTTATAGAGCATCAGTAAAGGGCTTATGTTATTGTTTGCCAACCGTTTATTAATATCAGTTTAAGAAGAGACCAGCTGAAAGCTTCATGTAGTTTACAACCCCATTGTCAGATTCCGCTGTGTCTTCAGGATCATATGGAGCAAACATTTAATGATGATGAATAAATAGTTACAGTAACTATTTAACACTTGCATTATGTATATTAGCACTGTATTTTACTGTTACTTTTCAGGGTTCATTCTTCTGATTTTTTTTTGGTGTCAACTGTGTAAAATTGATGCCTGTAAAATATATGCATGTATTTCTGAAACATTCTTGCTTTGATGAAAAAATGCAGTCATTTTCAGATTATCCTTTTAACAAAAACACCCAATTTTGGTTCCTCCGGATGCAGGCACACAGGTTGGGGTGGTAACTGCCGTCGATGGCGACACCCATCCAGACTACACTGACATCATCTACACAATCCTAACCGGTGACGACCTCGGAAACTTCACCATCAACGCCACAACAGGCGTCATCACGACCGCCACGTTCCTGGACCGGGAGAAGACCGGCGAGTATGTTCTGACCGTTGGTGCCGAGAATCCTGTCGGAGGAACAACTGGGACAGCAACGGTCAGTAGTTTAGAGTTCCCTTTTTATGAAGGACACGATTAGATACTCTCAAGGGAAATCAAAATGTTAGAATTGTGCATAAATATATCCTTAAGTCCTTGATGATTTCACGACAATGATTATTGGAGGGTTAAATTAAAAGGGAAAGAATTTTCTTTTTACACTTTTTTATGTCGTATAGAAAGAGAAAGGGATGGACAACACGGACCTACGACAGCTGAACCATAACATAAAAAGAAAAAAGAAGAAAATAAGCGTCAAAGAAAAAAAAATATTGCAGCACACATTGTGAAGCAAAAACTATCATCCCAATTGTTTTGCAGGTTTCTATCATTGTAAGGGATGTCAATGACAACATTCCGACCTTTGACGAGAATCCCTACACCTCCACCGTCACAACAAACACCCTCCTGGTAGAGGTCCATGCAGAGGACCCAGATGCCGGGGGCAACGGCATCGTCATCTATGAGATCGTATCCGGCAACGAGGATAGTAAGCCGTGATCTTGTTATTTCAATAGTCCCAAGAAATTAGATTTCATACAGTGTATTCTGCATATCATTTATAAAACAATGTCATTGTGGCAGTGCACCTCCAATGTGCATGCCAACACTCCTCTTGAAGAGGTGCATGTGGTTGTACGTCACATGCTTAAGTGAAAATTGCTCTGCTGTCAATTTTGTACACTAACCACATTCTTAAAGGGGGTACCCAATGCTGAAACAACGTTAGTTCATTTAAAAGATCATGATTTTATTAGAAGAAAATCATCTGCCTTAAATTTTTTTTTAAATTCGTGTTGCCAGAAAATCCCCGAAATATGGTAAGATTTCAGGATATTTTGGCCCCTCAGCTGTGTCCCAATTTCAGCTAGGTAACCACAATGACGTCAAAGTGGTTACCTTGTCGCGCAATTATATCAAAATGCGCGCAAGGTGTAATGCATTTTCTACAGTCTAGCGCGCAACACATCTGCAATACGCGAACCTGGGTAACCACTTTGACGTCATTGTGGTTACCTAGCTGAAATTGGGACACAGCTGAGGGGCCAAAATATCCTGAAGTCTTACCATATTTCGGGGATTTTTCTGGCAACACGAATTTAAAAAAAACTTAAGGCAGATGATTTTCTGCTAATAAAATCATGATCTTTTAAATGAACTAACATTGTTTCACCATTGGGTACCCCCTTTAACTTCAACCCTTGACAGAACACTATACCTATCCCTAACCCTATCCCTAACCCTAACCCTAACTCTAACCCTAAACCTAGCCCTACATGTTTTTAACCCTTTCATGACAGGAATTTTTTAAGGGGTAAATTGATCACATTTTGCTCTTCAAATTGGCAACACTAATATTTTTCTTTTAGTGCTACATGGTTCTAACAAAATGTAATGTCTTTGAAAACAATGTACATCATTAGAAAGTTGGTCGAAAGTTGAAAAAAATGCCAATTTTGATTAAAAAAACAGTGATTTTGAACCTCTCAATGTGTTGCCAATTTAAGGATTTTGAAGCTTATTCTCCTTTATATAATTCCTGGCATCAAACGCAATATGGTCATGCAACAAAAATGGAAACAATGTGTGTAGAAATTTTTTCTCTTTCTACTCATGCATCTGGTATATTTTTTAGAGCTCTGAATCAAAAGTTATTGAGCCAAACCACAAAATGTGGTCAATTGTCTCGAAAGGGTTAAATTACGGGAGCACATGTCAGAGCACTGTGCCAGCCGAGGAACTACAGTAGATGCAGGGTGCAGTAGCATTGTTATCTATGAAATTGTATCTGGCAACAAGGATATTACGCTACAACTGTAGCATCGTGGTATTCCAATAATTCTGGAGAAGTCGTGTTTTCTAATAGTGCATAGCAGTGTCCCTATGTCCGCACATCTCTATTGTCAATACACCATGTTATTGGTACAGATGCATGCTGATGATCCGAAAGTATGAAATGAACGCATTATCATTGTTGCTTGTAATTTCACCCTGCCATAGATCGCTTCACCATTGACAACCGGACGGGTGTCATCACCCTTTTAAACCCCCTGGAGGGTCAGTTGGTGAGGAATTACACCCTAGTGGTCATCGGTCATGACCTGGGTACCCCTCAACTCCGGAGCAACACCACAGTCGATCTCCACATCAACTACCTGGGTCCCAACGCCCCTCCATCGTTCGTCAGACCTATCCAAGGTTCTACAGTATTTATCACAGAGGTACGAGAACAGCGTAAACCTTGATACATGTACATGTACATATTGAGATACCAGAAACTTGTGTGTGTGCAAATTACGTGAATTTTGTCAGTTGTTGAGATTCACGACACTTTCATGCCATGGAATATCAAATCGGATTGAAATACAACATGTAATATTTGCAGTTCGCTATAAAAGTTTCTTAACCGTTTACAAAATTTTCATGTCACTAAAGTTTCTGGTTTTCTATTAAATACAGTAAGGCAACTAAATGTATTTAGATTTATTTGTAAAGCGCTTTATGGAGACATGATAGATGTGCACGTATTAGGCACTATATAAATCCAGAATATTATTATTATTATTATTATAATGCCATTCTACAAGTTGAATTGGACATTATGTTGTTAAGAGTCAAACTTGAATGAAATGCTCATTTAATTTACAGCTACTTGTAGGTCTGAAGATGTTAATAGTGAATTCGTACTCGAACGTTTCTCCAGTACGATCAGTCCAATTCAGTCCTCAAAGTATTTGGTATAGCACCATTTCCTTGAAGTCACAAAGTGCTTCACAATTTTCTCCACAAAGTACATGTATATGGACAATATCCACTTTGAAATGATGATAAGTATTACATATATGTGCCGGTATACATTTAAGTATCTCAACTCTGTAATTCATGTTGCAAGATAAGCAACAAAGAAATGATTTGTCACATTGTGAAAGAGCTCTGTGGTGAATTTTAATTGTTTTTAAGATGGAGAGTAAATATACAAGTGCATGTATCATAGTGTTAGAATGAGTTTTAAAAAAATTACACATCATTTACTTGTCAGCCACATTTATAATCACTTAAACTACAATGTATTTCTATTTTCTGCAGAACAACGTACCTGGTCTTTGGATCATCAATGCTTTCGCCGTGGACGATGATGTGGGAGATAACGGTGTGGTAGATTACAGCATCCTCCCCAACTTTGACTTTGCTGATTTCAGCATCGACCCAGTGACAGGCAATATCACCATACTGGTGTCGGCTGACAGAGAGATGAAAGATTCTTATACTGTAAGTTTAGTTTTCTAAGGTGTTCTTAAGTTTTCTGCGCTTGCATGCATTTTCTTGTTAACCCTTTCCTTGTCGTGGGTGGCTAATCCCGCTCAAGAATTTGAGTGTCATGCAATGAGTTCTATAGACTAAGGTCAATGTTTTTTATCCTGAAACAAAGACAGGTGAATTTATTGGGAAGTTCATATTCATGGAAGATATAATATACCCAGTTTATCAATGAAACAAAGCATGTATAAGTCAAAATTTTATACTTGAATGTTTATTTTTAACAATTGTAAAAAAAAACTTGGTGGCACAGAAGTTCTTAATCCATGATCAGTGATGTAGCAAGAAAAATTACCAAGTGCATATGTGTGTACATGTTAGATTACATTTTATAATTGGTAAACACAGCAGTAGCTATATTCATACCAAACGTGGCAACCATAGTAATCATTTTTTTTTTCTAGTTAGTGTATACATGTAAATTGGGTCAGAATTGTATGTCCTAGATCATTTTTAATGCTTTAATTTTATATCACTATTGATTTCTACTATTTCTTTTGGAAGTGCAGTACTGACACACGTTCGTTCACAATTTCTTGAACAGTTTTGTCTAAATCTGGTTATGTTTTCAATTAAGAGAATGAGTGTAGCTTCTACAATTCTGTACTTGTTTTCTTCCGCTCAGTTGACAGTGGTCGCAACGGATAGGGGGGACCCACGCCTTTCTTCCAGTACCACGTTTGTCATCAGGGTACTAGATGAAAATGATAATAATCCTTTCTTTGAAAGACCAAACGTGAGTATTCTTGTTTTGCTTGTTCTACTCTATTGTGATTAAAGAAACTGTGAAGAAGTCATTCTGAATGGTTGAGTAATACATGTAGTTAACTCATTGCATGCATATGGGAACCTGGTGATCCCTGTATTAACTTTATGGGAATTAGAGAATTCAGTAGTCAACAGGTTAATAGCAGGCATGAAAACTTTCCGCGTATCCGCGGATTTCCGCTTTTCCCTCCGATCCTCGATTTTTTCCGCGTATTTCACACTTTTCCTTTAAAAATTACGGATTTCCGCGCGTACGTCATCGTGTATACACAGTATACATGGGCATGCAATGAAGACGGAATCAGAGGCGATCCCATAGCTTACTACAGGCATTGTTGGTACATGTACTCACACAGCAACTTGTGTCTTTGTCTATACTGTACGTACAATGTACATGCGAAGGGATCGCATAATGACCGCCAAGGATTTGTGTGTATACACAAAATACCTCCTGTAATCGCGCACTCGCATGAAGGCGGAAGGCTATTCATACGTTACAAGTACATGTACATGTATGTTATTACATGTACACAGTCACACAACCCACGTGCAGTGCACACCGTATGTTTGCCAGTGCAGTTGCGATGTCTCAAGCAAGCGAATGATCTGTCTTTTGCCGAGTTGGATTGTAATTTTAAAAGGATAAACCTTGGAAAGTTCCAATTTTACAGCAAGATTGTGTGGATAAGACTAGAGTTTGACTTTATCCTGGCATCTGGAAAAAGTAAACTGCATGCATTTTGCAGGGTATCTGATAATCGACGATCATGACGATGGGATATTTTGATCGTTCACGGCGACGCGGCCGTGTTGTTGAACTCAGGAAGTCAAAACAACTTTACATCATAAACAAATTGCAGAAATCAAAAATAGAGCGCAAAGACATTGTCGAAAGAGATAATGAAAAGTCAACTTGCTAGTCTAGAGGTTGGGATTATTTGTTGCTTATTCAGCTCAGTTTTATTCATGAAAGTGCTCTGCACATAATACACATTAAATCACATTTGGTAGTATTGATAAAAATGTGTATTCAGAGCCTGTTTTGGTATGACTTATGCCCGGGGGGGGGCACTCACGTATATTGGTGGTACGGGGACGTGCCGCTTTGATGACCCCCTTTTTCAGACCCCGATTTCCGTTCTCTAGATACTCAGTTCCGCTCAGGAGCCGCTCAGCCCCGCTCTGAAGACCCCCGTTATGAAACATATCCGTTCGCATGCGGCCGGGAGCGTGGCGGAGGCAGTGGTTGCTCGACCTGGTCTCGCGCCCTAGGCCCTTTCGTCGCGCAAGCCTTGAAAATGCTCCAGCTAGCTAGCTACTAGCGCTACACGGCGCGGGCGCGGCCCATCCCGAGATCCTGCGATAGCGAAGGTGTACCGCCGATAAAGCGAGGTTAGTTTTGTAGTTCCCTAGACCCTGTTTATCACTCTGCCCAATAGATCATAGTTCCCAAGACCCTGTATTTTACACCTTGAAGTCAGTTCCTTAGACCCCCTTTTCGGGGATTCGTGAGGCACACCCCCGTCAAAATATAATTCGAGTGCCCCCCCCCGGGGACTTATGCTATATACATGTAGAATCATCTTAATACAGATTCTCATTGAATATGAGGTTAAATATCTCACCACAGAATGCACTAGATTGCCAAATTCTGAACCCCAAATTTGAAAAATCTCCCTACCGTGGAAGGGGGAACACCCCCCTCCCACACCCTCTCCCCGCTCAGTTGCTTTGCTCCCTCACTTTGGTTTGCGAAAGTTTTTCAGTGTTTTTCATGAACAGCACTTTTCATGCCTGTAATAGAAATAACTGTGTACTTCCAAAGGTTTAGAATCATCCAATTGATGAAGTTTGGCAAATGTTGCTAAAAAAATCACAAACAATAAAAAGGACTGAGCTCGGATTTGGGTATATTGGACTACACAGCATCAAAATTAAGCCAAAGTCTCCGATCATTTCTGCATCTTATTTGAAATATCAGAGCATTTTTAGAGCAGTTCTTTGTTACTTTGTTACTTAGAGACTTTGTTACTTTGATTCCACAGGGCAATTAAAAAAAAAATAAGATAGCTCGCAAACTATTTTTCCACCCATCCTGCTACTCAACTGATTATGTTTAATTTCTATTTTTTTTCTAAGGGTGTGAACAACCCTGTTGTTCTGAATCTGAACGTGTTTGAGAATGCCAACCTCAGTGACTTAGTGGGTACAGTCGATGGTGCTATTGATCTTGATCTTGGAGCAAACGGTGCAATCTACTATCACATTGTCAGTGAGTATACTGCTTCTGTGCTTGCGGGGGGATTATTGTCATGGAGTTATTGTTTGATGTATGTATGTCGGGGGGTGGGTGTCCTAGAATCGTTTGATAATAATACATGTAGTATTGATAACATTGGTTTCTTCTTTAGCGCTCGTATCCACCACACAAGGTTCTGTAGTATTAGCCCGCCGCTACCGAGTTCTGATGCTCATGTTAGTCAAGGGTATCCAATTTAACACCTGGGTGGAGAGTGGAAAATGTAGAATAATGTCTTGCCAAAGGATATTAGTGCCATGGCAGGGATTCAAACCATGTACATGTACATACACCAAATAATGCAGATCATGACCCTCCACATCTGTCCAGGCCTTGTGGGGGGGTTATTGTCATGGGGGGGGGGGGGGTACATGTAGTTGTTAATCAGATTGTTGTTGAAGGGATTGTCCTAGAATCATTTAAGATGGGGTTTGGCTTGGACTTATGTTTGACAATAACTTTTACTTATCAATCTTTAAACCCTACAGATAGCACAGTCGGTGGCACCTTTGTGATCAACTCCACGACCGGAGTAATCACAGTAAATGGCAGCCTTGATCGTGAAGACATCGGGGTTCACACGGTTCTTGTCCTTGCGACCAACAACCCCACTTACAACGGGACAGGACCGTATAATGTCTTGGACAACATCTCACTTAAAGAGGTCAAGATCACACTCTTGGACATCAATGACAATGGGCCAAGATTCACCAGTACAGTGATATCTGCTTGTGAGTCATTTTTAGGTGGTCTGTCAGCATCAACAGATCACCTCTTAATTTTGTTAGAATTTTCTTTTTATATCCTTTATTTTTATTCTCCCCCCCCCCCTCACTTTTTTGTGTCAACGATATGTCAAAATAGGCACTGTCAACTTCCTTTAAATTCGGCACAGTCAAGTCAAGTTGAAGGTGTTAGTGTAACATTTTCAAAGTCAATGGGTCATCGTGATGTCATCGAGGTGCCATTTTGTAAAAATCAAATCATTGACATATCTCCGTAACAGAAAGTCGCTTCCTGTTCATATTTAGCATGATCAAAATTAATTTCATACTGGAAAATTTCAGGTCAGTAGACACACGCGTACGTCCATGCGTCAGTGCAGATGCAAAAATTTAAATGCTCAGAATCGTCTCAAATTCATTTTCCATACGTTTCAGGCCATTTAAAGCATTTTTCAAAAAATTGTGCATGCGCACATGTGCACATACATGTATGCTCGCGTTTTTGCACACGTAGGCCTTATTTTCCATAAAAACTGCCATTTTTTCATGGAAATGAAACATTGAATAGTTCACAATAATTTCAAGATGAATTTCGAGACCTCTAGACTAAGAAAAATGTGTACACGAACGTAACTGCGTGTGGGCATGCATTTTAGCATAGACTTAGTATTGTTAATATATTAACATGGTCATATCTTACAAACGGCAACGTAAAACTTTTTCTAAATTGGCACAATGATTACCCTTTATAAGAACTTTCAAATATATCAAGATGAATGACGTCAGCAGAGCTTCAAATGTTATTCCAGCATTAGGTCTATGCCTCCAAAATGGCACTGGCAATCAAATTGAATGTTGGACCAGCGTCAGTGCTAAATGGCAGTCATCAACCCTGTGAATATGAATGATACATGTATGAATATGAATGATGTCATATCATCGTTGCAGCAGCAGAGCGTCAAAACGTCATTCTGATGTTATGTCTGTATCTCTAAAACTGCATGAGCAATCAAGTCGAAACTTGGTCCAGTTATAGTACTTAATAGTCCTAATCTACTACCCTATGAATATGAATGACGTCACGTAAACCTTCCATCATCAGAGTGTCGACGTCATTTTCACATCGCCAAAATGGAATGGTTATTCAAGTTCAAAATTGGTACATTCATTCTCATCCTACTGAATAATGAAAATCAGCATAAGGTATGAATGTAAATAACGTAACATGACGTTTTATCAGCAGAGCGTCAAAACGGTGTTCTGTCCTCATTCTTATATCACGAAAGTGGCATAGTCAGTCAAGTTGAAACTTGGTGTAGGAACATTACTATACTTCTTCTTCATCATCATCATTGTCATTATCGTCATTGTCATCATCATTATCATCGTCATCGTCATTATTAACATTATCCTCATCGTCATCATTATTAGTGTCATCAGTACCATCATTTATCATCATCATTATCGTAATCATCATCTTCATCATCATCATCATCATCATCTTCATGAAACAATTTGACATTAAAAGACAGACCACCTCATACTTGTTCACAAGTATATAAGTCTCTTTTTTCCATTTCTTTTTTCTTCCTCCTGTGGAATGTCTCCCTCCTGTGGAATGCCTCCCTTCAGTCTCCATCTATCCCTTCATTTTTCTCCCTCCCTCTCTCTCTGTCTCTCCCTTTCTCCCTCTTTCTCCCTCTCTCTCTCTTTCTCCTCTCCGTCTCCTTCCATATCATCATCATTATCATCATCATCATCATCATTATTTATTAAAGTCAGCATTTTCCCTCTTACGAGGGGTTACTGACTTTCACGCCACGACACTCCCTCCTTCCACTTCTTCTTGTCACGAGCATCCTCTTCCTTTAGACCAATCTTACTGCTTTCTTTCTTCATATCTTTCCATGTAATCTTTGGTCTTCCTTTTCCTCTTATGCCATCCACTTCCATATCCCATGCTCTTTTCACAGGTTCATCAGCTTCCCTTCTTAACTCATGACCCATCCATCTCAATCCACTTCTCTTTAATACTTTCACAACAGTTTCTTCCAGACCCAACCTTTCTATAAGCTCACTTGTAATCTTTCTGTCGGACAGTTTCACACCACACATCTTCCATATCATGGCTCTTTCTTTCAAGTTACCTTCTTCTACTGTCTTCACATTTCAAGTTTCTGAGCCATATACCATCGCTGTTCTCACACAAGTCTTATAGATCTTGCCTTTGATTCCCATCCCAAACCTTCCACCAGCTAGGATCGAGGCCAGCTCATTAAACTTCATCCACCCCACTCTGCATCTTCTTGCCACTGCAATCTCACATCCACCACCACTGCTGATTGTATCCTCAAGATAACAAAACCTATCAACCTTCTCGACATCTCCCATATCCATCCCTTCTTGCTCCTCCACCACTCCATTATACTAATCGCTCTGCATTTCTTGGACTCAAACCTCTCAGCCATTCTGTTGGTAATTTTCTTCACTCCAGCACATCTCGCATGAACCCACTTTTGACATGCTGTGCATTTGATAGAGTTCCTCATCACTCTCTTGCCACAGACACCACAAGGATCTATTTTGTCTTCTAGCTTCCACTGATGTTGCCCCAACACTTGCTTCCAGCACCTTTGTCTTTCTCAAGTTGACTTTCAGGCCCTTACACTCAAAATGCAGTCTTCCAGTTGGTGAAATCCCTCTCCAGCTGCTGCATTGATTCACCCATCAAAACTAATTCATCTGCATACGACAGGTTCCATAACACATCTTTCTTTACCGATTCGGATAAAACATCAACCACAATAGCGAACAGCAGTGGAGACAAGACTGATCCCTGATGTACAACTATAATTGTACGACTGTAATATAAACTATAATAGGAACATAAATTTGGTACTATATCTTGTTTTTATGCTTTTACTTTGTACAGTCCATGTAATCCCACCTTTTGACTGCCATGTGGATTTTAATAAGTACATGTACCATGTCAGTACAATTCTTTTACCATGATGTTTTTTTTTTATTGCAGTAAGGATATATTGTGAAAGGTTTAATGTGGTCTTTCTTCTTTGGATCCACCGCTGAATAGGCATGATGAGTTCTGCTGCAGTACGCTGCAGTTTTTAGCAGCCCGCAACTTTGGAAATGATATCTGACTTTATAAATATATGCTGTCCTGTATATAAAATGCTAACTCACTTCTACAGTGTATAACCCTTTTGCTAGTTTTAAATTTTGTTCAACTCTAAGACTTACAATGTATGAACTTGTTACCATAGGCATTCCATATGACATTGCCCTGGGAAGGGAAGCGGTGTCCGTCTCCGTAGTCGATCTTGATGGTGGCACCAATCTCGGTATCGTCTACTCCTTCAGTGCCATCCAATTCATCAACAGCCAAGGAGAGAGGGTGGCAGCTCCCGACGCCTTCCAGATCGACCCTGCCACCGGTCAGATAACTACCAATCAGCTGTTTGGAGAGGCGTACTTGCAAGGGTACTTTGACATGGTTGTGCAGGCGACGGATGTCGTCACCGGGCAGTTCGCTGTTGCGTCCATCAGGGTACGACAGATTCATACCTAGATTTTGTTTGTAGTCTGAAGAGGTTTAACACCAAATTAACCCTTTCATTACCCTAGGTGGTTCAAACTACCCAAATTCTTGGTATCTAAAATTTTTGGACAGAAAGAAAAATGCAAAACAGATTTGGTGTAAATTGATCTAAATAATTTATTGTAGAATATGAGAAATTATGGATCGAATATCACATTCGTAACCATTTTTTTAAAGATGTGCGCAAACTTTGGTCACCCCATCATACATGTACATGTATCTTTGTTATTTTGACTCAGTGAGTGCATGGTAGAACAATAGGGTGATTGTTTGTTTGATTGAATTAAGATATGTATAATTTTCTTTTATTTTCTACTTGTTTCACAGCTCTGCATCCTAAACAATAACCAGAGGGTTGTAGTTGTCATCAATGCTGGAATCGATGTGGTCAGAAATAACAGGGACATCCTCATAGAGTACGTATGTTATTTGATGACAAACAAATTAATGTAAAGCCAAAATAAAATTGTTGGTTTTACTCATTTTCACAACCTTTTCTACCAGGGGGTGGGGGGGCACTCTCAGGGGTCCAGACATCACCCATATCTTTTTTGCTTGTCAGAGATTTATGAGAATTAGACCACTCCTTTTTGATACTCAATAACTTTTTTTTATTTGCTTGTGAGTCTTTTAGGGAATTAGACCCCCCCTTCCTTACATAAAATCCATGATCTGCCCCTGGCCTACTACATATATCAACACTTAATATTGAATCTGAATAGTGTACTGTACTTTCAAATAATGATGAACATTGAAGCAAAGGAAGAAAACAATCTATACATGCTTTATAATGGATATTAACAAATATTTGTGTTTTTGATGCATTGTATCTGTAGAGTCCTTCAAAACATTACCGGCGGTATCGTGTTCATCGATGACATCACAACCCATCGTGATGAGAACGGCGACATCGTGCCTGATCAGACTCAGGTCTTGATCCACGTGGTGGATCGGAACACGGGAGAAGTCCTGGATGCCAATCTAGTCACAGCGTGAGTACAGATGACAACATCCAGATGCAGTTTATCATGATCTGTTATTGTTGTGATCATGTTATTAATTTCTCTCTTTCTCTCATTACTGTTCTTTCTCCCCCCCCCCCCCAACCCTCTCTATGTACATGTATCTTTATTTCCCCCTTTCTCATATTTCTCTCTTCTCCTTCCTTCATTTCTCCTTATCATTTCATACGTGCATGTGCCTTTCAGTCATGATATGCACTTTTCTTAACTTGATCCTGCAATTAAGTAGTTAAAGTAATGGTTGTATGATGGGGCCTACATACACCATCAATGTATATTTGAGATGTGTAAAGGATCTTCAGAACCAAGCTTTTCTTATTTTTTACACAGTTTCATTTATTTTAGAGGTACATGTATATCATATTTAATCCTACAAATAGGTAATGAGCCTTTTAAGTGTTTCATTGACATGTAACGTTATCTTTATCTTCTTGATGCAGGCTCATTGATCAGAATGCCATGAGCATAGAAGTTCTCTTTGATGATCTGGATGTTGTAGAAGTCTATGTAAGTATATACCAAGCCCCTTCTTTCCACTATTTTGTTGTTGACGTTTTAGGTACAAAATAGGCTCCTTTCATCACCGATCCTGTAATATGCTTTCTAAAGCTGTTGTCTGTCTTCTAAATGAAGGTACATTATCAAGTGTGCACCCTGAGAAACATAAATGTGTATATATTGGGCTCATTTTACCCAAAACAAAAAGACTGCAATGGGTATTGACCCATAACCCTTGATATAGATTTAAAATGCAGCATCAAGTATGAATGGAAATATCCTGGCTAGATGTGTACATGTACATGTGTTTTAATCTTTTATTACCAAATACCACATATGAGCAGTGGAAGAATTGCTTTTTTATTTAATTTTTAAGATTTTCTTTTCAACTTTATTATGAAATTCAAATGTAATACTGGACATTTTTATATTATTCATAATATGCAAAGTTCAATTTCAGATTATTTATTGATCCATATTTAAAGTGATTGATTAACTTTGTGAAAAATTGTAAAATCAGCTCAAATGCCAGTGAATTGTGTGCAGTCCTCTAACTACATATATAATTAAGGATATGTGAAAGTATGAGAGAAAATGGAACCCGTTTACTATCCTAAAAAGGAGAAAATCGCCATCAATCGCTAGCGCAAGCTGCTCGGCTTCTTCGCTGCGCTGCAGTCACAAAAACCAAGCACCGGCGCTTGGCGATTTCAGAGCGGGTTTCCAGCCCGTACGGTATTCTGTGATAGAGCGAGGTATGCCAACCGTAAGAGTTCTTTAGGGTTCGGTGGTACTCTATCCCGACATCAATGTTCAATCGTAAATATCTTGATATATAAACGACCGATCAGCTTATAAAACTTAGGCGATTCCTGTCTGAGCTAAAGGTTTGCAATTATGATTACAGCATTAGCTGGAACAGTGATTTTTTTTTTCAATCCTGGGCAAAGTTAATCAATGCCATATTTAAAAGAAAAAAAACTTTGGCCTCCTTTGGAATATTCAAAAACAAGTTTATATAATAACTGATATCAGAATAAAAATATAAATAAATACATACATTGAATTGAAAGAATTCCTCTTATTTGTTGAATCATTCTTGTCATTTCTCCAGCCTCTCTTTGGAGGAGGGGGTCTTGGTGGTCTAGGGGTGCTCGAAGCGGCCCTCCTGGCATTCGGTATCCTTCTCTTCCTGGGAGCTCTAATCTTTGCTATCATCCTATGTTGTCTAAGACGAAGGTATTTGCTCCATTTTTTTCTTACTTCAGGATTATTTTTTTTTGATACCTCAGTTACACTGCTGAACAGACTCTAAACAGACTCAAAACAAGCAATTCTTGTCATTCTGGGTACTGTAATATTTCATTTAGTCTGTCATTCTGATGTCTGTGTCATCGGTATAAACTGGGGTATCATGGTCCTGGTCAACAAATTTCGATCTTGTATCCGTGTTTGAACTAGGAATAGCCTGTCATTCTGTTTTAAATCCAATTGCTGTTTGTGAATAGTGATAGTTGATCATGTACTTAGCATGTACATGTAGAACAGTTTTAGTATCAAGCTAAACATAAAAACATGCAACCTAGTAATGTTATTTTTTATGTTTGGAAACTTAATGTCACAGTAAGGGTTGAGTTAAGAATGCTTGTTCAACCCTTTGAATTCAGTATTTGGTTATGTTGTATATCCTGCCCAAATTCTCATCAAATTAATGTAAAGCCCTGTATAATATACCTTCATGAAATATAGAGTGAGTTACTCGCTATGATTTGTAAATGACTGTGAAGTTTTGCTTTTGAAATATCTGCCTAGCCAAACACCCAAGATTATTTTAATGATCAAAACGTTGCATTTTCCTCAAAGCTCTGCCCTGACTCCATATCTTGTAACTAACGTGATATGACTTTTGAACCGTTTCTTTCCTTTTTTCAGATTGCTGCGTAAGATGCAGGGAGGTGGAGTGACCTTGGGTAAAGCACATGCTGACCTCCTCAAGGAGAATCGTAGCACTAGCTACCAAGGGTAAGTAGATTTGGACACACCTGGCAAAAAAAAACAACTGTCAATAAGGATATAACTAATTTTTCTAGATGCCATGGAGGCATTCACATTAACTGTCATTCATGTTATGGTATTCATGTATTGTACCCTGATGTAAGCCTACACATAAATGTATGTACAGTACTCCTGTCGTTTAAGGCATTTTCATTCAAATTTCTCAAAACTTCTTCTGACTTCTTACACTTTTCCTGGTTTGGATTCAATCTCTTCAGGATTTTCAGGTCTCTTAGATTCCTAAAATGTGTAATCATCATGTCTTGTTTTTCATTGTTGGATTACAGCTCCAACCCTCTGTGGCTAGATGCTGACACCAGCCAACCAGATGACTGGCCGGATAGCATCTCGTTGCTAGGAGGAACTGTCAAGGACTATGAAGCTCAGGTAGGAGCAGGGTTAATATTGAGTGGAAATTGGGAAGAGTAAAGAGCAAGCCTGTAGTTTATGTGGAAATGAAGAGGGATGTGAAGATGAATTTAATGGTGATGATGATGATGATGACACTGATGGGGATTGTGATGATAATGGTGGTGATGATGATGATGGTGATGATTATGATGACTATGATAATGATGATGGTGATGGTGATAATGATGATGGTGATGGTGATGATAATGATGCTGATAGTGACGTTGATGATGATGATGATAATGGTGGTGGCTATGATATTGTATTAGAGGTTTTTTTAGACAGTGATGCTGACAAAAATTTTGATACCATTGATGATAATGCAATAATAATGCAATCCTAATCCAACATGGTTGCCTGTGATTTTATTCATACACTTACTCGCACAATGTATCAAATGATACATGTACATGCATTTGTCCTAAATGCTAATCTAAGAGAATGTATAGTTTAAGGTATAAATCTATTTTTCTTTTGCCTGTGAAGAAATCATTTTCCTTTTCTTCTACCTTCAGGAAGCGACCATGAATTTCCTATCTGATGAGATACCGGTGGAGGTAGCAGAGGATGCGGTTGTCATGACGTCCATGGTCAGTGATAAGAGCGTCCGGAGCAAGATGGCTAATGGTGGAATCCACCGCACGGGTAATGGCTTTGCCAACGGCTCCATCTCCTCAGTGCAGCGAGTGGACACCACAAACCTGAATGGAGGAGTTCGCACGCTTAAGAACAATATTTACCAAGATGGATCAGTGACAGCACGGATGCAGAATCCTTGGGCCGGAGGTGGAGGTCTGACGGAGGAGCACTACTCGTCCACAAGCACATTCACCAGATCCGCTCCACCGCCCAGGCGCGATGAAACGGACAACAGGCAGTACAGCTCATCAAACAGGTCCACGACCATTATGAGGGAGAACCAGAATTCGTTGCGCCACCGTAAGATGCTTACAGAGCAGACCGCAGCAGAGATCCGGGAGATGCTTCAAGACATGCCCTCATCGCATGTGGAGCAGGAGTCAGACATGGCGGCAGCTGCCTACCGCGAGCAGATGGCGTACGAAGCCGAGCTCACGCCAATCACGGAAGAGGAGTCGATATCCTCGCGGTCGACGAACACCCGTGGAAGCAGCTACAGAGGGCAGGATTCCCTCGAGAGGAACAAGCGGAATGGGACCATCTCAAAGCAGTACCAGGACCCGATGGCCAAGTTTGCAGGAGAGTCGTCACTAGAAGAACAGTACAAGGAGGAAGAGATTGATGGGGAGGACTCCAAGACCAAGATCAAGTCCTATTCGGCCAAGAGAGTCACAAGTAAAGTCTTCACAGGAGGAGACATGGTGCCCATTCCGGAGCTGGACTCTGGTAAGCTGTAACTCAATCTTTAATCTTTGATGACCCTCTGACAGCGTTTCAAAGGTGTATTATTTAACATATCGTCTTTTGAGAGACAGAAGGGCATTAGAACATATACTTTGACTTAGAATTAACAACTTTCTGGTTCTCAACAGATGATACATGTATTTTAAAAATCTTTATTGACTGAATTGTGCAGAAGTCATTGCTAATACATGTACCTGTATGTTTGAAAACCAGTGAATATTCTCAAGCAAAATGGTTATCCTTTATTGTCTTTACTGAAAAACAGGAAAAATTTTACATTTCATGTATTAGTTTATCTGCAAATTTCTTTTATTCTTTTTCAAAACATTCCACATTTCACATGTTTTTTGTTTTTTGAGGAAGATCTTGCTGCCTATTGCATTTGGACAGACTGTAGCTTGCAAGAAACGTTGGAGAAACAACTTGAATGTGGAGAATAGGGATTGCTGCTTGTACTGTAGTGTTTAGTGATTATTCCAATGAAAATTGTTTACAGTTTGTAATTTTGTATTTTGTTTGTTTTATTTTTCTATATAGTAGCCTATATAATCACCATCCCAGTTTCTGAGTTTGCATTTCATTTGCTTTATTCTTTCTTCATAGCAGCTTATATACACATGGACGTGAAATAACCAACCCTTTCATTCTCCCATTTTTCAAACATTTCTCCTGAACATTACAAACCTGAAGGAGAACTCACCCTGACATCACTGGGTGATATTAAGATAGTAAATAGTAGAAGCATCTCAACACATCAGTCAAGCCCTTCAGGTATACACCGAGTGAAACAGCACTTAATACACCTTTCACCACTTTTAAATGCTGTTCATTTGTTATCACATTTCTGATATTTACTTTGCTTTAAATTTGTCTCCTTTCTCCCCTTTTATATGTATTTGTACTTTATTTTTTGTGATATATATATATATATATAATATTTTTAGAAGTAAGTGTTAGTGGACATGTTTAAGAGTAATATTGTGTGTTGTTGGTAGAAAACAAGTATTGAAGTAAACTGCATTAATAGTGTTTAGTCGTGTATGTGTACATGTACATGTGTTCTGTTTGTCTTTTTACGGTGTAGTATCATGCTTATTTTTAATAAAAATTCTCTTACATTTTTAATCTCTTCAGTCTTGAGATTTCAGTGAAGTTAACAAGTTTTTAATAACTGGAGTCTTTGAATTTGATGAATGTCTAGTTAACTTTCTGAACCTCGGTACATGTATGCTGGGTTGTTTTTCCCCCCATGTATGCTTTCATATGACCAACATTAATTATTATCAGTGCCAATTTAACTGCCATATTCATAATTTCATACAAATATTTCTAAAGATTTAACAAAGTACTTTTTGCAGTACTCATCCTGTAAAGATTTTCATTGTTTTTTTTTTTCTTTCTTTTTGTTTATCGTTGCGAGAGTCTTTGTGCATTCTTGTTTTAGTTCATTATGTTTTTAACATTTTTCTTTCATGTTGAAATGAAATTATATAATGTATGTTGCTCAACTTCTCTGCATGCTATCATGGATATTTAAAGGAGAGATCACCATGTCCGGGAGTGGTGATATTACAGTCATTACAAGTGAGAGAAGAAACCCAAATACGGCTTCTAGTCCCACAGGTACATGTAAATGTATAGAAGAACCTGTGTGTAAAGGTCATGTGTGTGTGTGTGTGTGTGTGTGTGATACAGTAATCTTAGGCAGGACCCTTGGCCTTTCTGAAGAGGTTATGGTAGGGAGATGAGAATGACTGGCATTGGCAATGGCATGTTTATCAGATAATATACATTGATGTGATTAATCAGCTTGCACATCTAAGAAGTACATACATGTACATGTATTCTAAGCTTATACATACAGTAGATCATTTCCTTTTTTTGTAAAAAAAATGTTAAGACCATTCTCAAGACTGGGCTGGTGTTCGTTAGAACTACAAACATGTGTATAAATTATTACAAACAAGGGCAAATTACAAGTTCCATTACTCAGTGTGTTAAAAAAAACCATAACAAATGTTACGTGCATTATAAATCATCAGGTTCATGAGAAAAAACTAGTTCAAATGCATGATTATTCTGTTTCCACTTAATACAAAAGGTGAAATCACTCTCTCTGGGTCAGGAGACGTAAGGTTTGCTCTACAACGATCGCCCCTTGCAGCTAGCAGCCCAAACTCAACAGGTACACTCTGCTACTCTACGACCTTGCACAACTCTAAAAAAACAAAATAAAATCATTAAATTGAGCACTTAAAACAATTGCTTAAAACTGTCATTCAATTCCGTTTGGTTCATTTAAGAATCTCTTTGAAAGTAGATAGTGACAGTGAAATATAATTCTGGTAACCGTATGCACCTTTGCGTAACCTTAATGTATAACATAGATATAGCAAATAGGAGCAGAGGAGCGTTGACAATGATTTCATGAACAAAATCATTGGAAGATATATTGATTATTAACTTTGTAGGAGGCACTTACTATGATGAAATTTTTCATTAATTTGCATTTTGAAGCAGCTTAGAGGTACATGTACTCTTCATAAGTGTGTGTTTGATTGCAATCCATTAACAATCAACAGTGAATGATTTTAAGGAGTAAATGTGAATAGATTTTATTATGCCACTTATTACATTTTTCGGCTTCACACTGAAATTCTAGACTACCACATTGTTTAGAGGGTGGGCACTTGTTTTTCAGAAGGTTCGTTTTTCCGAAGGATCATAATTCCGAAACACAAATTTCCCATACCAGGGGGGTTCATAATTCCGAAAATGAAAAAGGGTTCGTAATTCTGAACATTTGTTGCATTACACCGAAGGTTCATAATTCTGAGATTCGTTTATCTGAAGGTTTGTATTTCCGAAAATGAAAAAGGGTTCATAATTCCAAAAATGGAAGAGGGTTCATTATTCCGAAGGTTCGTAATTCCGAAAAATGATGTAGGGCTGTATTACATTTTCGGAATTACGAACCTTCAGAGTAATGAACCTTCAGAATTATGAACCTTTGGAAAAACAACATGTAACCGTTTTATGACTGTGTTCCATAGACACTGCACATGTGGCAAAATTTGATTTGTTGTAGGAGTCTGGTGTATGCTCTATTTGTCCACCAAAGTGATTAAATAGTTGACTGACATATTTATGCTGTTGTGTAAAAGTGATAGTGAACTAATTTTACCCTCTACAAAGTCTTTTGTAAACTAGCTAGCCTGATTAAATTCCATGACCTTAATCATACTGAGATTGAATTAAAGCAATTTAGGTTGTAAGACCTTCAATATCTTTTACATGAACAGTTCTAAAAAGAAAAAAAATTGTTTTTGAACGTGATTGCCTTGAAATGAATTACGTGCTTCACCATCTGTTAGAAAAGACTTTCAAATAGATTTCAGTCAGGGTAAACTGTTTATTAAATGGGCTTTCTAATGTACATGTACATTAAACATATGTTATCAGTCATGTTGGTACATTGCGAATGCTGCATTTATGAAAGGATTTTATCAGTCAAATCATGTATGTACATCATCACGTCAAATATGCTCTATTGAATAAGTGGATTATGTCACAAACAACATCACATCACAGATGTTTTGTCTTATGACAGGATTTTAAAAATCATCCAAAAGGATCAAGTTAAGTTGGAAGTAAATTAAAGTATTTGCATTGTCTTTGTTTTTCTGAAAGGTGAAATAACCCTCACAAATGAAGGAGATGTGAGATTCTCATTGTCGAAAAGAGGCGGACAAGCCAACTCTCGGTCTAGTCCCACAGGTACCGTTTGATGTCTGTTGTGATTTGCATAAGCACGCTGACTTGGTTTAGAAATTTTGACCAAAGAGTTCTATAGTCACCTCTTTACCACTCACCTGTCTACAATTTCAGGAACTTAATTTTCAAATTTTTATTCCAGAATTTTAATCGTTCTTTGACATATCTCTTATTCTTTTATTTGTCATCAAACTGTTTTCTTTTCAAATATAATTAATGCAATATACTATAGATTAATTTGTTCATAAAGATGAAATCATTCTTAGCATTTGAATAGAAACATGTACATTTAATTATGCATTCATTTTAAGTTTCTCAACTGAAAGAGGTGTAAGGTTCGAATGAATTTGCAGCGATGGTGCACATTTCATTGAGTGAATTGCATATTTTTATATATTTTTTTTAAAAAGTTAATTATTCAAGCTTGTCCATGCACAGTCATCATTATTGCTGTCCTTGCTGTTATTCTGGTTCCAGGTGAAATCAAGCTGACAGGAAGTGGGGATGTGACCTTTAGCCTCCATAATGATAGTCAGTCTTCTTCTAGCCCTTCTAGTCGCATAGGTATAAAATTGTGTGTGGTGTTTGGCAAAAAAAGAATTCCCAGCTTAAGAGATTATTGATGTGATATAACAAAAGACTATAACATTTCAACAGTGGTCTAGAAAATTTATACAATAATACGTCTTACCATATTTTAACATTCTTTGATTTCGATTATGTAACCTGTAAAACTCTTGGATTTACGAGTAGTCAGATGAAAATATTTTCTGCTGGGAGGAAGCAAACTCTTAATCTGTCCTTAATTCTGCCTACTATCAATGTGTGATCATATTGACTAGACATCTTAACAATAAAACTAGACATCATATTTCCTTTGACTTTCATGATATTGCAAGTTGATAGAAAGTCGCAAAAAAAAGATTTTGGTATAGGTTTGATAGTTATAATTACCCCGAAATATACATGTACCTACAATTAATACATGTAAGTGTACTATGCCCCTCATGAGGGGCAGGCTATGCAGTTACTTTTGTTATGTCCTTTTAGAGTTTCACTGGAGTTCATGTTTTGCCCTATTTTATGTATATTGCATGCTTTCCAAAGGAGAGATAACGCTTACTAGCGGAGGTGATGTGAAGTTTGGCGTGTCCCCAAAATCACCAAAACCACCCGATAGCCCAGATACCAATACAAGTTTACCTACATCACCAAAAGGTTCAGATAATTTTTTTTTGTTTGTGTGTGTGTGTGTACGTGTATGTTTTGTTACTATTTTTTCTTTGATTTTGCATTTCTATCAAACTCATGAACTACATGTACATTTATTTCTCTTCTGTAGGTGTTAGATTTGAATGAAGATCATTGGGTATATAGTGAAAATATTAGTAAAGAATTTTAGAGAACCATCTGTAGGGATTTTCAAGATGCATGTTATGACCTGTATATAATTAGTCACTTCCTACATGTATGTCTCTATCTCTTCTTTGATGTTTAGAATCATGATAACGTATTATGGGAGCCGATTCCTTAAATCATGGAGCAAAGATTTGTGCAAACATTTATCTGATCAAAGATTTTTTCAGACATATCTCTGAGCACAAAATTATTCAAACATATCTCGGATATAGATATTTAGACTCTGATGAAATGGTTTTCTTCAGTTTTACGTCACAACTTCAACATCTCCATCGATTAGATACACAGAATCTTTTCTTTTTCTGTTAAATTATTTCTATGTATTTTTAGTACTCGGTACACAGTTCACCCTAATTTTATGACAAAGGTCTACCCTAGAATCTCTCATTTTTTGCCTCACTACTTCTACATCTGCCTAAGATTCACACATCTGTCATTTTAAACTCCCTTTTATATCTTGATGTTTGAAGATTCTCTAGATCTTGTTCTTCTAATTTGTCATGTGACATGAATTAAATTTGTTTTTGTTTTGAGATGAATACTCCAACCATCAGCAAGTCGTATCACTAGACATTTAATATATGCAAATGTGATTCATATACATGTGTCTGTACATGTATATTGTATGCTTAGAAATTAATGATGGTTACATATCTTAAAAGATGTAGATTAAATATGTTGTATCAAGTGATGTAAAAACAATACATGGTATAAATAATCAATAGACCTAAACAGTCTTTCATTGTTTTTGCACCTTTCTTGCCATTAATGTGTTCACATCTTAGGCTGATTTCTTACTCAGAATCTGATTCAAGCAAGCAACGCTTACAACAAAACCAATTAATTTTTAGCTATAAACCCTTTTTTAATATCTTTTCAGCCTTTGATAGTCATAGAATCATTAACTCTTCATTCACTATTGATCGAAACCCTGGATTAGTCAAACAAACCTGATAAGTTAATTTGAATTGTGGGGATTTATTTTCACTTATGAAATTGCCTTCTTGTATTTTTTTTTCACTTGCGGCATTTCTCAAAGGAGAAATTATGCTTACGGATGAAGGAGATGTAAAATTGGCAATATCTGGTGCAAAACCCAAAGGTATTTTTGTTGTCTAAATGTGTGTTGTGTTCCGTGTTTCATCAATTTCTCTTTTACTCTACAATAATGAGGTCATAATGAGTGGGGTTTTTGTTTTTTGTTTTGTAGTTATAACCAGTAAAGTTAATATATTCAGCCTTATTGTCACTAGTACGACACAGTAGTTTTACTAGTCTGCTATACCAGTATGTAACTTTCCAGCCGTTGTATGATTGAGCTTTTGATTACTCCTCTGCCATGTTTAAATTTGAGGCACTTATAGGGACTATTTCTTGTGCATAAATGCCCTGGCTAGCTACATGTTTTCTACCTGATGGGGAAAAGACGATTGTTAATTGCCCAAATTGCTTTCTTTAAAAGCTTTAGAGAAGACGCACCACTGTTTTCCAAATCGTAGACCTCTGTGTGGACACATCGCTTGACAAACATCATTTCCTTCCACTTTGCAGGAGAAATAACTCTTTTTGACAGCGGCGATGTACGATTCTCTCTTGCCAATAGATCAGCATCTTCACTTAATAGCTCCTCCAGTACTAAAGGTACAATCGAGTGCTGTGCAGGTTTGCTGTGCAATTGTTTTTAAAAAGCAGAAATGATTAGTTGTATCTCTTCATATGGACAACTTTGATATTTGATTTCATTGTTAAATTGTACCAACTATATCTCACATAACTGAAATAATAATGTCATAGTAATAATAATGATAATTTTTAATGTGCCAACCTCACATGATTGTTGTAATCAAGGCATAGAAACTGCTAGGAATATTATGAATTTTAAAGTGAGGTTAGTGAATATGCATGTAATTTCATGTAGGTCTGGCCGAACTAAAGATTGTAATGACCAGATGTACCAAAAGAATTATTTTCCTATATAAATGATCCATTGAATAATATTTTACACTTAAAAGTGGTATTTTGTCATTGGTTTATTCTCGTATTCTTTCATTACTAAATCAGTTTAAGGACAATTCTACTAATTTTATAGGTGATATGGTTTGAATCATTTGGTTAATTTGAGAGAAATCCTGTTTACTTACAATTTACTTTACTTGATTGATAGAATATATGAACCTAAGACTTGAAAACAAAAGGTCACTGACGATAGTTCCTGGTTTTTATCATAATTTGAAAGTAGGATCTTAAGCATATATAGAGCGAGAAATGCATGGCGGAATTTCTGTGCCACTAGCTAAATTAATTAAAACGCACCAATGGAGCTGGCTATTATCGATGAAGAAAACCTATCAGACATTAGTCCACTCAAGAATGCAGAGCAAAGAATGTGCAGTGATGCAATCTGCATTTAGCTGCACTCTATACAAAGCCTACATGTATTTTTGAGTACCTCGTTATCACTTCGAAAGGACAATTACGCCCAAGCTCATCACAAAAAAGGATGGAGAAAAACTGGTATAATCACTCCTCCTTTGTGATAATCTTTTCAAAGTTTTACAGAAAAAAACATTAGAGATACATGGATGTCTGCAGTTAGGGGGAATACCAAAAATATTAAATTAAACCATACTTTCCATACCAAATTGCATGGAGAAGCAGATTACAGAGAGTTGATTGGTGATGAGCTGCCTTATAGGCATTCAGAGTTTGCATTCAAGAAGTGAGGAATCATAAATTTGCAACATTTCTTTGATATGTATTCATTTTATTTATTTATTTATTTATTTACTAAAATATTTATTTATATTTTATTTTGCAAATATAATTGCTCAGATATTGAATTTGCACTCAATAAAATAATTTTTCATCCATCTAAGTTTTTTTAATGACTATTGAATATAAAATTTATTTTAAATGCTGGCATGGTCAGGAGAGATCACTTTACTAGAATCAGGAGATATCATGTTGTCTAGCAAAAAGAAACAAATCAGTGCTGGGCAGACACATAATGAAACAACTTCTAAAGGTACATGTATGAAAGTAATATGATTGCAGTGATGATGTGTGTGTGTGTGTATATCTATATATCTCTTGGTTTTTTATATCAAAGTGCATGTATTTCTACATGAACTTGTTTGTAATTGTATCTAAATTTGTTGGTATTATAAAGCAACTGAAAGGGCTGATGTGTTGAAGATGAATTTTTTTATAAGGCCCAACTGTAAATTTATACTTCTTTGTTTGTGTGTGTTTCCAATTCCATTTATAACTGCAAATATTCTTTTCCTGAAGACAGACAGTTCTTATTCAAAAGCACATAATTTTACTATAAAAAATGATGTTTCACCACAAATAAATATGTTTGTTTGAGAAATATATTTGAAAGATGATAATGTAAACTTAAGTTAATTTACATGTTGAATATAACCCAGCTCTCTTGATTGATGTACTTATGTGATTTTCTTATGTGTTCTTGTGCACGAGTTGGATCATCTGAAATTTGTAAATGCTATTAAACCAACTAGTCATGTAGTTGTTCTAACCAACAGTCTATTCTTTTTTAATATTATTAACATATATTTTCTTTTTGAATAATCAGCCAAGATTCAAATAGCGATTTTGGAGTCGGGGGAAGTTAGGCTAAAGTTTGTTGATACAGCAGATCCCGAAGCAGATATTGTTCACTCTTCCCAAGGTAATATACATGTAGGCTCCTGCAGCACGAGTGTGAAGCCATTCATGGAACCCTTTCCATCACAGAAAGTCACAAGCACAATCCTTTTGTATTGATCACCTTCTTGTACTCATAAGTTATCTGTGTCAGAATGTCACGAATCGGTTTAATTGTTACTGTAAATTTGATCTCACACCGTTTTTCACATCATATTTTTGCATTTGTAACACAGTCACATGTAGAACTCTTGATTTTTCAAAATCACAGAAAGGCACAAATATCGCCCTTTTAGATCTATAATTAATCATTACGGTTTTTCAGTGTGGTGGAAACATGCATGGGTCTCTTTTCAGCAGAGAAGGCTCAATAAATTTACCACCATCTTTGAGATACTTTGTTAAACTGTGATGGAGATGCGTGTGGACCCCTGTCCAGCACAGAAAGGCACAATACACAATATTTATGCATTTACTGTTTTCTACATATTCCAGGTTTTGTTTTTATTTTCACATGTAGTGGAGTCATACATCGTTTTTCAGCACTGAAATGCACAAGACTTGTCCATTATGGATTTACCATGTTCTACCAAGCATCTTGTTCATTAGTTTGTGTTAACAGCACACTTGGACCCCTCTCCGGCATAGAAGGGCACAACACAGTCATTTTTGCATTTATCACGTACTTACAGGTTTCAGTTGACGAGATTCTTCTGTATTTGAGACACTCATGGAAAACCTTTCTGCACCAAAGGGCACATACAATACAGCATTTAGATTTACCAAATTTTGCAAATTATGTGTTTGGAGCATTCATTTAATGTAATTTTGTCATGCTGCATTAGACATTGCCAAGGTGAATATCCAATTCTAAATGCAATAGAAACAGACATATTGTACTGACAGTTTTGGTAGCCTGCCTTCCAGACTGAACCCAATAAGCTCTTTTCAAATTGTCTTGGAGAATGAACCATCGTTAGGTCCATGTAGCTTAGCGAAACACATTGGCACATAAAGACGCGGGAAAGATGCAAAGAGGAAAATTGCTAGTTTTGTCTGTGCTTCTAAATTAGAATCAGACATACATGTATCTGAATAAAAGTTTTCATGTTGTTTTGCTTATTAAAAAGTGTTCAAAGAGGTAAATTCTTATTCTACATCCTCTATAGAACAACATTTTGTCATATGCGTCTTTCCTGCATTTTTATGCGCTATGACGTTTCGCTATAAAGCTACCTTAGAAGTGCCAATTAATCTTCAATGTTTCTTGGAGTGGGAAAGACAAGAAAGTCTTCAGTTTCAGATTTTTATCAATAGGGAGACCAAAAATCTTTCAGCTTTGAAGTCAGGTTAAAATAGAGGTTGCATAAGAATACCTATGAAAGGTTAATCAAATGAAGCGGAAGGGACAGCTTCTCAAATTGAATTTATTCTCGTATTGAAATCAAATTTAATTCTTGATGTCGATAATCAAATCAAAAATTATTAATATAGTACAGCCCTTCATTTTTTTTCTCCCTTTCTTTTTTTTAAAATTATTATTGTCTTTGCCTTGGACATGCTTTCCTTGAGCACCACTAGATGTCACATTTTGTCACCCTTTTTGCTGATAATTTTGTTGTTGTTGTTGTTGTTGTAAGACTGATGGAGATAAAAATTCTGTTTCTTTCAAGACTTTATTTCATTTATTTATTAATTGTGCAATTACAGAACACTTGCTTACAGTTCATGGTTTCATATTTCTAATAAGTATTTTTGTGTGTGTATTAGAGTGAAACGTTTTGTATTTTACTTGTGTTCCTTGTGACAAGTGACAAGCCCCATATTTTGTTCTGCGTGTTATTTTATATTATATAGCAAAATGAGATGGGAATCTGGCATCATAAACATCTTTTGAATTAGATTCTTAATACATGTAGATAATTGTTCTACAGAATGCCCCACCCCCTCTCTTTCTCTCTCTTATTTTAGGACCCCATTGGAAGGAGAATTTAGCAACAGTCGTCAAAGACTGTCCTGCCACATTTTACCAAGTTCACTGTTAACTCCTGTTTTTTGTTATATATTCTGCAAGGGGGTATTCCTTGGAATGAATAAAGTAAGTTAATATCTAGCAAAAATTATTCATTTCCATCACATTTTATTCCTGCTACAGATCACATGCTTGGTGGTATAGAATCCAGATTGGCAATCCAGGATGATCACAGCTCTATGAGTGGATCATCTAGCCCTAAGGGAAGAAGCTTTACGTATCAGGTTAGTTTTTATACCACTCATTCTCACAAATACTCTGTTCAACCCCTTCCCCTCCCACGTCCCTGCTCCCCATTCCCCACTCCCCCTCCCCCTGGTAGAGATGTCATTGTCTAGTTGATGAGTTACTGTAACTTTTTTTTGTGGAAATAACATGTACCATATTGTACAAGGTTCAAATCTCGTCCATGGCCCAATGTCCCTTGGGAAGACATTGAATCTACTTTTGCCACTCTTGACCCAGGTGATGTAAAATGGGAACCTGGTAATAAGAAATTCCTTGAATGATTGAGTGCATTACAGTGGAAGCTTGGGTAAAGCACGGCTCATAATGGTATCATCAGGAAAAAGCATTTTGTAAATCCAACTTATATTCTTATTAACTCTGTTTGCTATGGATCAGAAACTCAAGATGAGTGCCTTACAATGGAAGCTTGGGTGAATCAGGGCTCATGGTGGTATCCTCTGGAAAAAGTGTATATTCTTATCAACTATTTGTTTGCTATGGATCAGAAACCCGAGACTGCCACATTGTTAGGAGTATTATGGTACATGTACACATTATGACAAAAGTTGACTGTGGCAGTCCAGTGTTTGTTCCAGTAGTCGACCAAAGCCGAGAAAGAGTTAATAAGAAACAGTTATGTCAGGGGAGTGTTTCGTCAAGTGTTTTGTCAGTGATTTTTACCGACAACTGTTATAAACTACTGAAATCCTTGCATCTGCTTGGCTGAGAGGAAATTTGTCGGTAAAAATCACTGACAAAACGCTTGATGAAACGCTCCCCAGATCTCATCCCACAAGTTATTTTGCTGTACCATCCAAGATTCTAACAGCTTGCTTCTCGCTTCACAGGTGCTGCCCGACAGTGGCGGCAGCAACGCGGAGAACCCCTCCGTGGCCTCCCATACCTTGTCCTCACAGTCTGACGACAGTGGCAGCAGGACTGGCGAATTCACCCTCGGTATGATGGACGACGAGGATGGCGACGTCGACGTCGTGGAGGAGAGAAGGGTGAGGAGAACGATCAAGAGAGAGACAAGCGGAGGAGAAGCCATAGGAGCGATAGGAGGGGGAGGAGAGGGACAAAGCTATAGAAACTATGGTTACAACGACGAAGAGAGTGCTCTATAAATGATAAATTACATGTGTATGTCCTCAGTTTTATGACTTATCAATTTAACCTTGCATAGCCAAAATCTAGATGCTTCTAATCACTTTGTTTGTACGTCCGTTACATGTTTTAAAATTGTGAATATTCAACAGTATCTAAAAACAGTTCATTGTTGTTGTTTATGTCACGTCTTTCTGTTGTTGAGCCTGCCAAGGAAAATGTGAAGATGCTTCTTGTATGCTATTGTGCATCAGTTTGGCAATTCTTGTCATGTTATCAATATGTAACAGTACATAGAAATGGATTGTTATTGTCCCTTTCTTGTCTTTCTTACTTACATGTATGATTTAAAAAGCCAAATGTCATTTTACATGAGTGAACATGTACTCCCTTGTTAGAATCTGCTCCATGAACTTGTAAAACAAAGTACATGTTATTCAGTGCACATGTTTGATATTCACTTTGGTATTACCAAGCTTGCAGAAATAATGTAGTTCCAAGACTTATAAATTAAGATCATTCAATGTATGATTATTCACATTGGTAATTTAGATTGCAAAATCAGGAATATTGTACTAAACTTTCAGTATTTGCAGGTAAATATACAAAGCTGATATCCATCCCTTTATATATGTTTTCTGGTTTACATGGTTTATATGTGTGTATAAGTGCATTTGACTTCCCAACTGCATGTGATATGGAATCATAGCTGCATCATGTACATGTAGTATACTAATAATTGACCATGAAATAATTATAATAATGCTATTTGTAGCAGATTTTAAAGATGTTCTATTGAGAAAAAATGACAGTATGTCTATAATTTGGTAATATTTGCTGTATACATGTACCTGTTTGATATTATTTGTTATGTATTGTTCTTAGGACTATACACTGTAGTCTTAAAGACATATTTTAGGAAGTTGTATATTTTCTATATGTACTATTTTGTAGACATACCACTGTAAGAATTCTATTTACAGAAATATACATGTTTGTGAAAAAGAGTAAGAAATATATGCAACTTTTATAAAGCTTATTTATATTATAGAATAATCATGCTTTATAGAATTACAATGTTACAAAATTGTATTTATATTTGATACAAGAAGAAAATGTTTTTCCCTTTTTCTCTCGTGTTTCATCTCATGAAGGTCTTATTTCTGGGATCTGGAAAAGAAAGTTTTTGTTCATTTGATTTCATAATTCCTTGCCTATTAAAATAACGTTTTACGTAAAAGCAGTTCTGTATTTCAAAACAGAATTTTTGGAATGTAAATTTCTTTTTTTGAAGTTGACTGCTTAATGCCAATACTCCATTGTATATATATGCATATTACTATTGTAGCTTTCAAATTGCCTGATATGCAGTAAAAGGATGTTGCACCTAGCAACAAAGGGCCTTCTTGTTCTTCTTTGTAAAATTAGAAATATCACATTGACAGTATATTTTTAAAGTGAATACCAAAATGGTATGACATGTTGGATGAAATGCTAGTCAAAATATATGTTGAAATAAGTTTTTTGATCAACAACTCTAATAATTTCAGTGGTTTAAGAGAGAGAGATTTCATGTAGGTTATTTGAACCCTTTCCTATTCTTATTAATTTGTTTTGCAAATTACATTAAAGCTCTTAAGCTATCCCATGATATCTTTTGTTTCTCCAACAGGTTTTGTGCAGAAACATCAAAAATGATTTATATATCTTTTTTGTATTAGGTGAAACATGTTTCAAAGACAAAGTAGTACATGTATTTGTTGTTGTATATTTTCCCTTCAGATATAAAATGTTAGATTCTCTAAAAATCTATTAATGCACAACTCATAAGTTTTCTATGTATTCATTTATGTATTTAATTTATTTCTTTTTCATTTGAAAATGCTAGAAGTATATGATAAGCCGAATTCTATTTGGGTAGGCCATTCATTGAATTTACAATGTTTCTATGCATATTCATCATAAATGGAAAGGGGCTGTATTTTAGGAAACGGCATACAACTTTTAATCTAGATGTACAATTTTTATCTTATAAATGTATATAAGACATAGACCAACAAAAATTCATAAAAGAAATAGTCAATTTCTTTCAATTTTGTTAAATGCATGTTAATACAAGTCAAAGAAATTGTTAGTCACGATTATAAGCAATATTCTGAGAATAAAACTGCTTCCATTTTTCGAGAAAGACCTGGATGAAGAGTTGTCATTTAAGTGTTTCCTAATGTAAGAGTAGAAAACGAAAAGGTAATAAGGATATCATTATTCAGATTTCATTTGTTGATCCATATTTTAAAAATACAGAAAATTAGCCTCCAATGGCATAAGAAAGACATTATACGTAATAACAACATACAATATACATGATAACAATATCACAATTTAAATGCATACATCATATAAACATATAAATACTCAAATACAAAGAGCTAAAGAAAGTAAGAAAAGAAGAAGAAAAAAAAAAAGCGAAAGTGAAGAAGATGAGGAAAGGAAATGTACCAGAGTGATAATCAGACTACCAAAAATAGAAATACAATATACCACGGGCTGATAAAAGAGAAAAATAAGGAATCACGTTGCACTTAGAAGGAGGTACAGAGAGATAAAGTGAAGAACAAGGGAAAGGAGACGGCAATGAAAGAGAAAAGGAGAAGGTCGAGAGAAGAGAAGCAAAAAGAGAAATGGAGGGAGTAGAGATAAAGAGAGAGAGAGAAGATAAGAGCCTTAGAGTGCTAGAGAAAGAAGGAGAGAGAGAGACACAGACAGAGACACAGAAAAACATGTAAAGTGACTGTTTACTGCACGATTTAAAATGAACACTACAGAGGTCTTCATTGATACATTTTATCTTTGATTATTTTTTTGTTGATAGGTGATCAAATGCTAATTTCATGAATTTATAGCAACATGTAGCTGCAACCCTTCACATATAGTGAAATTCATACTTCATGTTCATACTTTTCGTGAGTGAGCACTGAAGCAGCATTTCCAATGTTATTTCTGGCTTTTCTGAAGTAAAATTTATTTTCCCGCAGTCAGCCGCTCATGAACTTCCCTTATTTGAAGAGGGATTTTTTTTTTCTTCTGGATATTACATCCATTAAATGCTGCGGTATGACACTCAGTGAAATATATTTTTATTTTGTTACTTGGAACTTTTGAAACGAATGTCCCTGAATCCTAAATGCAAATGTTGAACATTTCTGAATATTATGTCCTTCGAAGATAATGTTTCTGTGAAAACACGAATTTGATATACAACTATGAAACGTCCACTTAGCCTTGCACTAATGAAAAAAGTAATGTGCTCTATTCTATTGGTAAATGGATGTCCCTAATCATTTGCAACACATTTTGAATATTCTGAAAGGCTGCAATGAAAATTGTGTTCCCTCCTCGTGTGATTGTATGTGTGAATTTATGTGTGGAAATGGTGTGTTTGATTTTGTAGTGTATGACTGCTGGGTGTAATATCTATGCTATCTCTTTTGTACATTATGTCCGTACATATTTAAGTTAGGGAGCTGCAGCAATTACAAGCTCTGCTTTTAGTTAGCTTCCTTTTCTTTATCGTTATATTATTGTACATGAAAGATATATTTTATTTTTATTGTGATTTTTAATGATTGAGAAATAAATCGAATTGAATCTAACTGAATCGAATTATCTAACTATCTATTTATTTATATATCTGTCTTTCCATCTATCTAACTACCCATCTATCTATCTATATATTTATTTATTTATTTATCTATCTATCTATCTTAGTATCTTCCTGCGGGTCAGATGTTAGTTGATATACTTCTCTAGACTTCGCCGCTCTTTGAAATTCTAGTACATTTCAGTGTATGGGCAGGTCGGGGAGGGGGGGGGGGAGGGGGGGGGGGGGGGGTTCACGGGGATCTTGACCCACTCCTCCCTGTCCTGTGTTCTGTTTGTTTGTTTTTTGGCTTGTCAGAGATTTTGGGGTGTAAATCAACACCAAAAATAATGACCTTCATCGTTTAATGTTTTTGCCATGGTAACGGCATATTATGGCAATAAATCAGTGGGAAATCTTGCGGAGCGAACTACTTCCTCATTTTTCGAGCAATGCTCATGAAATTAAGCACACACATTTTTTTTGTGGTAAAGATGTGCAAGACATATTGTTTCAATGTGTGGCAAACTGCGTTGCCATGGTAACGACATATGGCAATAAAACGGGAAAATATTGCAGATCAAACCACTTCCTCATTTTTGAAGCAATGCTCAGGAAATTTGGTACACACATTGGGGCGGGGGTATTAATCACCTTCAGTGATATTCTAGTTTTTTCTTGCATTTTGATCACTTTCAAAGGAACTTTGATGTCTTTTGATTGTGACCAAAGTAAGTTGTTCGTTTTTTAATAGTCCTATGGGGATGATTATCAGTTATCCTATACTACATACATATTTTCCCATCCTCATCATTCTCCATTCTGTTTATACAACTACATTTATAATAATGTCATTTAATTTTCATGTCCATATGGACTTCCATACTACTGCCTACGTTTTTAGCTCCATAGAACTGAACAAGCGGAGCAATTTATTAACCTCTTTCGAAGTGCAAATTTCACCTTGCTTGTCGTAAAGGAATCTTTCATGAATGTATCGTTTGCAATTTCATTCATCCCGATGTCTGTCTTACATCTGGCATCATCGGTGATATTTTGTCCAAGTAATAACTTACCTGTTCAATGGTATGTTTTTCTAGTTCCAAATGAATATACATGTATACGGGGCTTTTTTTCGAGAAAGAAGCAAAATAGATTCTTTCTAAACGTTCGCGTCGTTGAGTATAGGATGAAAGTTAAAAGAAAAAGAAGAGAGAGAGAAAAAAAAAAGAACAATGTGGTTAAAGAGTGATGACGAGAGGGACGAGAATGAGTAATAGGGAGAGAGAGAGAGAGAGAGAGAGAGAGAGAGAGAGAGAGATACGGAGAAGGGAGAGAGAGGGGGTGGGGGATAAATTCGAGAGAAAGCTAGCTGGGAGAGAATTTTTATAACAGAGTAATGGGAAAAACGAGGTGGGAAAGGGGAAGGGTAAAATAAAGGATTTATTATTTGGACAGATAAAGGTAGAAAGAGAGAGGGAGAGATGTGAAGTGTGCATGGGTGGAATATAAGTCTGCCTCTATCTTTTTTTTTTCTCTCTCTCTCTCTTTCTCTCTCTCTCTCCCTCCCTCCCCCTCTCTCTCTCTCTTTCTTGTTTTAAATTTAAATCTCTCCCCTTTCCCCCTCTCCCTCCCAGTACACGTACCATCGTAAACTCTCATAAAGCTCTCCCCTCTACATCTTTGAAACTTCAAGCGAAACTTCAAGTTTAGCTCCCATGGTGTGAACGTAACTATTTACTCGTTTTTGTTATTTTCAACAAATGTGTATTAATCCATCAAGGTTTCACAGTGTAATCGAAATTTCGACATCAATTCTTTCTTTTGTCATCAATCATTCAAATGAACACCAAAACGATTACAAAATACCACGATCCTAAAGCAATCAGTTTTGAAATATACAAATCCCATCCAATTTCACTTTATATCATAAGCCGTATTCTATTTCGGTATAGGCCAATTCATTTAATTTATGATGTTTCTATGCATATCAATAATAAATGATAAGGGGCTGAATTTCAGGAAACAGCAGACGGATATTACTTTAGAAGTAATCTGTTTATTTTATAAAAGTATAAGAATTAGAGAAGAAAAACAAAATCATAATTAATAATAGTCCATTACTTTTTTAAAATGCATGTTGATACAAGTCAAAGAAATTGATATGCAGCTTAGTCATGTTTGAAAGCATTATTCAAAGAAACTGCTACGAAGTATACTTGGATTTTGGATGAAGAGTTGTCACTGAAGTGTCAAATTTTTTTTTTTTACTTAAAAAAAGAATATCATTATCCTTGATTATTTTTGGTTGACAGTTGATCAAATGATGATATCATGAATTACATGCATTTATAGCAACATGTAGATGCAAGCATTCATATATATTTCTATAAAGAAATACTAGTGGAATTCATTCATCATATTCATACTCTTCGTGAGTGAGCAATGAAGCAGCGTGGCTTTTCTGAAGGAAAATTTATATTTTGAATATTTTCCCGCAGTCAGTCGATTATGAACTTCCCTTACTTTGAAGAGAGAGAATTTTTTTCCTGGATATTACATCCATTAAATGCTGGGATAAGACACTCATTAATATAGCTTTTTATTGTGTTAATTGGAACTTTTGAAATGGATTTCCCTGAATCCTAACTGCAAATGTTGAACATTTCTGATAAAATATGTCCTTCGAAGATAATGTTTCTGTGGAAACACGAATTCGATATATCATTATGTAAACTTCCACATAATTATCCTTCTACTTAATGACAAGAGTAATGTGCTCAATTGGTAAATGGGTGTCCCTAATCATAATATTCTGAAAGGCAGCAATGAAAATTATTTTCTCTACCTACCTATCTATCTGTCTATTCATCTATCTATTTGTCTGTCTGTCTGTCTATTTATTTGTATATTTTATTTATATGATTATCTATCTATCTATCTATCTATCTATCTATCTATTATAGCATCTTCCTGCGGGTCAGATGTTAGTTGATATACTTCTCTAGACTTCTCCGTTCTTTAAAATTATAGTACATTTCTGTTTAAGGGCAGGTCGAGGAGGGCAGAGGGTCACGTGGATCTAGACCCACTCCTCCCTGTCCTGTATTTTGTTTGTTTGTTTGTTTGTTTATTTTGGTGTAAATCAACACCTAAAAATGTGGTGATCTTTATTGTATAATTTCATTTTTTTTTTTTTTTTTTTTTTATTTATTTATTTTTTTTTTTTGGTGGGGGGATATTGAAACACCCCCTTTTTATACTCCATAATCTTTTTCGTGCATTTTAATTCCACTCCAGGTCCAAATGTTCCATTCTCATTTTGGATCTTGGCTTTTCTCTTGATCAAGTTCCTTCAACCTTTCATCCTGGGCATACATTACTTCAAGGAACTTTGATGTCTTTTGATTGTGACCAAAATTTGTTGTTCATTCTTTGAATAGTCCTACCGTATACATATTTTCCCATAATAATGATATTCTCATCATTCTCTATTCTGTTTATACAACTACATTTATAATAATGTCATTTAATTTTCATGTCCATATGGACTTCCATACTACTGCCTACGTTTTTAGCTCCATAGAACTGAACAAGCGGAGCAATTTATTAACCTCTTAGCTTTCGAAGTGCAAATTTCACCTTGCTTGTCGTAAAGGAATCTTTCATGAATGTATCGTGTGCAGTAAGTTTCATTCCTCCTCGATATCTGCCTTACATCTGGCATCATCGGTGATATTTTGTCCTATATATTATAAGTAACCTGCAATGGTATGTTCTAGTTCCAATGGGCTCTTTTTCGAGAAAGAAACAAATTAGATTACTTCTAAACGTTCGCGATGAAAGGTTAAAAAAAAAAGAACAGTGTGGTTAAAGAGTGATGAGACGGGAGAGAATGAGTAAGATTGAGAGAGAGAGAGAGAGAGAGAGAGAGAGAGAGAGAGAAACGGAGAAAGGAGGGAGAAAAAAAGAGATGGGGGGAGGGATAAATTCGAGAGAAAGCGAGCTCGGAGAGAAATTCGATTAGAGGGAAGGGGGAAAAAACGAGGGAAGGGGGAAACGAGGCCAGGAAAAGGAGAAAGGAAAAATAAGGGATTTGTTATGTGGGCAGATAAAGGTAGAAAGAGAGAGAGAGAGAGAGAGAGAGAGAGAGAGAGAGAAAGAAGGGTGAAAGGGCGGAATATATGTCCGCCTCTGTCTCTCTCTCTCTCTTTCTTATTTTAAATTTAAATCTTTCCCTCCCTTTCTCCCTCTCCCTCCCAGTAAATGTACCATCCTATAAACTCTCATTAAATCTCTCCCATCTACATATTCCTTTCTCATTTGCTATTTTTTGGTTAATTTTAACAAATTTGTATCAATCCATCAAGGGTTTCGGAGTGTAATCGACATTTCGACGTCAATTTTCTAAGCAATTATTCGAAATGACCATCATGGCCATTACAAAATATCACGATCCTGAAGCAATATAAATCCATTTTGAAATTACATGTCCATCCAATTTCACTTTATTCGTAATCACTGATTATATCTTTTGAAAATGAAATGCCATTAACTTATTAAGTTGATTAGATATCGCATTTACTTTCGACTGCGGGAACCGTTACGATCTCTTTCGTCATTGCAAAATTCTCGAATCTACCACGTAGTCATTTTGTATAAAACTTTTGAAAGCCCCAAAGGAGCGATTATACGAAATGAAGATTACAATTTGGCCAAGATTTGAAGGCCTGTATATAATAATGGATTATGCATTTGAAATGGACGCCCATTGAATAAAAGTCATTGATTGCATTGTCCCAAATAAAATGTGTATAAAGATGAAATAGTAATCACACCATCCGAAGATATACATGTAGATCCATAAATGAATAAATAAAATATTCGGGGACCCACCACATCTCGGGCAGCGACGTGGTCTATTTGCAGCGACGTGGTCTATTTGCAGTGTTATCATATATTTCATTCGGTATGTTTTGATGACAAAACATTATGAGAAGATTTCAAAAGTTTCGTTCTCTCACTTTGGTCGCTCGCAACATTTAGAAACTTGAAATTTAATATATTGGGAAGCGACGTCAACCCCCTTGCGATGTTGTGCCCATATTGACCTTTAGCATATCAACCAAAACAACTGTCATTTACTGATTAACAAATTTACGAATCCGCACTTAATTTAAGATTTAATCACGTTTCGATTCATCATCAAAATTAGCTGCAATTAATCAACATATCTTTCATATTGGTGTAAACGCGACATAAATGGGGTGTGACGATTATTGTGTCATCAGTCAATGCCATTCTTTCAACAAAAAATAAAAAGATTGACCTCGCAAAAGAGATCTTCTTTTATAACGATACGCAAGTGGGCGTATAGGCCTATTACAATGACTGAGACAGTGAGACATAATTTATTTATTTTCTGCAATTATGTTCCACTTGTGCATGCATACATCCCTTAATAGCCATAGGCAAATAAAATTTTCTATGCTATGATTACTATTTTTAAAGTCTTTTAACTCACTTTCAGTTGTATTAAATGTGCAGCATTGTCGTGGTACACGGTGATTTAAAATTCATATTTATTAATGCAACTTGGTAATTATGTAGCCTCTATATATATTTATGCCTCCGCTATTTATCTCTATCATCCCCCATGTATTTTTCAATCTATTGCAATTCAATTTTAAGTTATAATACTTGCATTTTAATTTTTAATGTCATTATGTAATTTATATAGCATTGTTAATGTTACATGCAACATGGTTTTCATGATGTGCAAATAAGATTTAACCTTTGGAACTAGAATCATATGTTAGATTTTCATGTTGTTTTCTTTTTCTTTTCTTTTTTCTTTTTCCTTTTTTTCTCTCAATCAAGCAGATAATTTCATGATTTTAATCATTTTTGATGACAGGCGGATTTATACAGATCCGATGAAATTTACATTTGACAAAATTTAATGCTTTACCATAAATTTCTGGATAATCAATTGTTTTCATTTATATATTTATATATATGCTTATCGTGCAATATCTATTATATTTCTGGGAATGGCATGTGCGGGTTCACATGCCTACGGGCAACAGGGAAGAATTTCTCTTTTGTGAACCCTGACCCACATGCCATTCTGTCTTATCTTGTTCTATATATCTTTTATCTTTTACTTTGTATGTATATCTTGTACTCGTTTTTATGGTCAAATAAATAATAATAATAATAATAATAACTGACCCAACATAGCAATTGAAATTAACCTCATTCTATACGCAAATTGCACTTTTATGGCTGTAAACTTTTGTTTATTTGTGAATAAAGAGATCTTTACTCAGCACTTCTCAAAGACAAAAGATTTTTGCCATCAGGCAAATAAACAAGACTGAGTTTTCCAAAAATGTTATCGAGCATAGAGTGAGATCTAATTTCTAAAAATCTCTAACAAGCCATAAAAAGGGTCCTAAACCACGACCCCCCCCCCCCCCCCGATTCGCCTCTTGTCTCTTCTCCTTGTCTACAAGTAATACAATGCCTCCTTTGTGTCCTTTCTCTGTTATTCTCACACACTCTTATTTCATGCTCATTCCACTCTTGGGCCCCGTTTCATGAAACTTATTATCAGTGAAAACTGCATGCCACAGATCTATGACAAATCTGCTCACAGCCAATCAAATGTAAGGATTTCAGGAGCTTATAACAATTATTGTATCTTGTTATTGATCATGTTGATAACAAGTTTTATGAGACAAGGCCCAGGTCTCAATGTACCATTCTCAATGCGATCTTGGTGTGATTACTTTCCACCACGGTGTTTCCGCTCCATATAAAATAACTGACCCAACATAGCAACTGAAATTAACCTCATTCTATACGCAAATTGCACTTTTATGGCTGTAAAAAGCCTTTCATTGCCGAGAATCAAGGACTTATCACAGTTCTGTGATAACTCCTTGCGAGAATGTATACTGAGTGCAATATCAACTCTTCTTTTGATTTTTTGCCCGAAATCTTGCATCATCGGTAAACATTTGTCCTAAGTAATTGTTCAGTGGAATGGCCGTCTAAATCCAAATTAATTCTTGATATTTTGCTCTGCCTTTTAAATATCATACACAATACGGTGTCATCAGCATAATGCAAATTTCAGCTCCATTTTATAGAGCTGTCCAAATTCTTGCACTTTATTCAATTCATTCCGAGTGCAAATTTTACCTTTATTGCTATGAGGGTATTATTTTAATTTTCTTTATTATCTACACACAAAACAGTGTCATCGGCGAATCGCAAGTAACGGCAAGTTATTACTGTCTACAATAATATCCAGTACTGACCCCCTCATATCGTATAATTTCCCTGAATATTGACTCTGTGCATAGGTTATACAAAGACGGGGACATCACAGGTGCTTGTACTCCACTTTTATTTTTAGATATCTTTGTTTAACGAAATCAAATTTCAGGTTTGAATGTGGTTAAATCTGCTATGCATATTTTGAATAACATGTGATTTTAGCAAAAATTCTAACATTCCTTCAAACGAACATTTTTTTTAGATAAAGTGTTTTCAAAGCATTTCAGCCAGCTCTGAGGATATTTCATGTATCTTCAAAGTGTGTAATTTCTCCCTCTAACGGTTGACATATTATAATAGGGCTAAGTTTTGGTAATCAGAATGTCATCGATCTGGGAATTTTGATGAACATTCACGCCATCTACGAGGGGAGGTGCTCGCGTGCAAAATATTAATTAGAATATGGAGAAGAAAACGTCCCTTACGATACGGAAAGGGGGACATTTCATGTGTGGTTTTATTGTTGTCAGGGAAATTTGTAGTAAAATGGCACACAAAAATGTGATGACCTTTTCTGTTTTTAGGGGGAGGGGGCTTGGAGTAAAAAGCTAGTTTAAAAAAAAAATCAACAAATAATGGGTCCCGTGGTCCCCCTGGCCACCACTTTTAAGAGCGATTTTTGCCCATCCGCCAAAGTGGTAAATTCCTGTAACTCGGGCAGTGATAAAAGAGGACATTCCAATGATGCTATGCAACTTATAGGGGCTAACAGCCAAAAACGTTCAAACTTATTCAGGATATTAAAATACTGTAAGCGCTTTGGTCGGTTACATTGTAACTGGTAAGGCGCTATTATAAAAAACAGCTATTATTATCATTATTTTAAAAATCAAATGGAAAATAAAGATTGCAACACTAAAAATTCCACCTCACTCACTTTGCCTCCGTTCTTTTGCCAGACAAAGAAAGCAAAATAAAAACAAATTAGTTTACAAATTCCCCTTTTGAGGCCTTCCAATATGTATAAAACTAAGAATGAGAATGCAGAAGCATAGTTTAAAACCTTAACATTCTAATCTGTCCCCTGAAACGCCCCCGTGTTTGGGGGCCCGTAAAAACTAATGAATAGAAAAATCAATAATTTTATTTTGCGAGTGCTCCTTCCTCCAGTTGTACGTTTCTCCCGCATTGAGAGAGAGAGAGAGAGAGAGAGAGAGAGAGAGAGAGGGGAGGGGAGGGAGGGAGGGAAAGAAAGAGAGAGAGAGAGAGAGAGAGAGAGAGAGGGGGGGGGGGAGGGAGAGAGAGTGTCTCTGCGTTGAAAAACGCGCGCTTTCCGCTCAATAAGTGAAAAATATTCTTACCTTTAGCAATCGTTTTGGACACTACGTCTTAACGACCGCTAACGCGATAATTTGCCGAGTGCGTCCAATGAAACAATTATTTTGCAGGCTTTATAAGTTGATACTCTCTTCATTACCAGTTCCATTCGGAAATATCATGGGCTAGACAATGGTTCTGCTTCCGACAAGGATAATGAATTGATATAGGCCTACCATTTTTGTCTGAACTTACATTTGATTATAGGTTGAGATATAACCGAACTGTGATTGTATATTGACAAACGTTACGTGAAGAATCATATCGTTATGTAGGTAAGTGTTGTTTTTTTTGGGGTTAATTCTGTTGTTTATACCAAAAGTTTATAAATGTAATTTCCCACAGGTGGATCTAGGTTTCGAACAATCCCGAATCCACGTCTAATTCCCGCTGTTGATTTAAGAAACGGATAAACTAAGCCTTTGCAGAGTGGTCTTTAGCACTGACATTATTCATCTACATGATTATCAACGAGGCTTCATTTGGCAACTCTTTGACTGGGAAGTTGTTAATATTGACTTGTATTTACCGGTATATTCATATATTCTTTTTCCGTAGTACTTTTGTTTTACACCTCCTATTCTCCCCTCCTTTCCTCTTCCCCACCCCTCTTTTTTTCTTTTTTTTTCCCTTAATTATATATATATAAATGAAATGAGCCAAGGCTCATTTCATTTATTTAATTTATCCAACCAAGACGGCCCGTCATGTTGTGTTTTAGCCAAATCCTTACAATTATATATATATATATATATATATATATATATATATATATATATATATATATATATTTGAAGAAATGTCACTATGAGACTGTTGAAGCTTTTATTGTCCTCCTTTATTTGTCAAGCAACACCGACTAGTTACCACGACAACCTTGCCCACATGGTAATCATTTACACTCATTATCTGTATAGTCTGCAAATATTCATAGAAATTTATTTATAGACATACGACGAGTATATTATTTACAGAAAATAGATTTCTATATATAGACATGCAAGTATCTTTTCACACATTGATTTATGCTTTAAAAAACATGCAAATGTATAATAATGATGATGATGTTAATGATAAGAACAGTATAATACCACAAGTTCTACTACTACTACTACTACTACTACTGCTGCTAATTATAATAATAATAGTAATGATAAAAATAATAACGAAATCAATAACAATAATAATAATAATAATGATAATAATAATAATAATACTAATCATTGTAATAATTATAATAATTAGTACTTAACAATAATTTTTGTAAGAAATTGAAATGTATATTCCGATGCAGTGGCGTAATGAGCCAAAAAGTTTGAGGGGGCTGAACATGGCATACGCAACACAATTTCTGAATACTTGCGAGCGAGCGAAGCGAGCGAGCCAAAAAAAATCGACCTTTTTTTACTGAAAATGTAATTTTGTTACAGATCTAGACCTAAATCCAGTAGTTAATTTCAAATTGTCCCCTTTTTTTTCTTCTTCTTCTTCTTTTTTTCCACCTTTTCTTTTTTTGGTGTGGATTTTTTTTTTTTTTTTGTTGGGGGGGGGGGGCTGTAGCCCCCCAAGCCCCTCCCAACCAGTGTTCCGATGTAAATGTCAGCCATCATTTTGTGTTTTTATACAGTCCTGATGAAGATCATTGATCGAAAGCTTGACAAATAAAGGGGGACAATAAAAGCTACGACCGTCTCATAGTGACATTGCTTTCAATATACATTCCACTAAAACAACTATGAGTGACCACCAGCGTTGTGTTCGAGGAACATTTCTTACAATATATATACATATATAGATATATATATATATATATATATATATATATATATATATTCATTTATTTATTTATCTATTTATTTATTTCTGATATTTATACATGGTAGCACATTTTCACCAATAGTGGTCTTCCATGAGGCCCTTTTTTGATAACAATGATATCCAGTAACAATACAAATTCATTACAGCAACAAAACAAAACAAAATACAGAGGATATTTATATATATGTAAATATTATCTGGTATCCTCGTAATAAAGGGAAATTTTCAATAACGTTTTCAATGATATTTTGGGGCATATTTCTAATACATATATATATATATATATATATATATATATATAAATATATTCGGTAATTCGTTTTTTTTTTAATGAGATGAAAGGACATCAAATACTTTTGACAACCCCTGAAAATATGATAATATTATGAAAGCTCATAAACAAAGTAAAGAGATGATCTTGGATCAATAAAAATCCCCACTTGGGATACCAAGAATGATATATACATATTTACATGGAATATATTAAAAGATAGTATTGTTATTCAAACAATACACGTTGGACGTTCATTATCCAGCATAATAGTTGAGTATGTACAGCATAAATACCAATGAAAGCACCAATAACTATAATAAGTGGTGTCATTCATTCAGTTCAAAAGCTTCATGTCATCAAAAAATTTGTGAATAAACAAGTAAATTTCATCGAGTAATGTATTTGAATCAATATAAGCGATATTCACTTAAACGTTTTCTGCAGATAGCAGAACTGTCAATGTATGTTTGAAACTGTTCAATGTTGGTGATTTCTTGACAGAACTTTCAAGTTGATTCCATACTCTAATTCCCGAAACCAAAGGACTGTGTTTGTATGTGTCCGTCCAAAATTTTGGTACACACAAGGCATCTTTTTTAGCTTGTCTTGTATTGTAACCATGTAATAAACTAACATGACTTAAATCTCTCTTTAAGTATGTGGGTGCCATATCATGTAAACACTTATACATCATCACTGCACGTCCAAACTGGAAACATGTCTGAATAGGCATCCATCCTAGACGCGCGAACATGTCACTGGAAGAAACATCAAACCCTTCTCCTAACACTACACGGGCAGCTCGTTTTTGAACCTTTTGTAATTTAATTGTTTGTCTTTGAAATCGTCCAGACCATACCGAGGAGCAATAATCAAATTGAGATAGAACAATGGCATTATAAAAAAGTTTAAGAGATCGTGTAGGAACATAGCTTTTAGCACGATTAATCACACTGATATTTTTTTGCGTAGTTTTGATAATTTTGTCAACATGTTCAGTCCAGCGTAACTCTTCGTCAGTCATAACACCCAGGCATTTTGCCACTTTTACTCTTTTCAAAATGCTTCCGTTTAGAGTGCAGAAAAAATCATTTGCACTATTAACAGCCGATCTTGATCCTACAAGCATGACGTTTGTCTTGTCAGCATTAAGGTCTAAACGGTTTTTAGTTACCCATGCAAATGTATTTTCCATACCTCTGGTTAATTTTTCTTCTACTTCTTTTACGTTGCTTCCGCTGACTGTTAGAGTCGTGTCGTCGGCGTACATATCAACAATGCCAACATCAATACATTTAGGCAAACTATTTACATATAAAGAAAACAGAAGTGGCCCTAAAATTGAATCTTGCGGGACTCCCATGATAACTTTTAAGGAACTTGATCTTGCCATTTTAAAACAAACCGACTGTTCTTGGTTGGACAAATACGATCTAAACCACTGAACACTGTGATCAGAACATCCAATAGCCTTTGATTTACATAACAGAATATCATGATGGACTGTATCAAATGCTTTGCGCAGATCAATAAAAGCAACACCTGTTAGCTTATTGTTATCAATGTTGGAAGACCACTGATCTACAAGTTTCATTAGAGCCGTTGCAGTAGAGTGCAAAGGACGAAATCCAGACTGGCTAGGACATAATATATCATATTCGTCAAGAAAGTCAGAAAATTGTTTGTGAACTGCTTTTTCGAAGATTTTACTCACTATGGATAATACCGATATTGACCTGTAATTACTTGGAGTGGAAATATCACCAGTCTTGTATATTGGAATTACTTTTTTCCACCCTCTTGGTACATGTCCTCTGGTAATGGATATATTGATAAGACATGTCAAAGAGTCCATTTTTAAAAGGCGACAACTTACTCCATCATCTCCTGTTGCCTTATCATTACTCATATTTCAAGTTCTTTTAAAACAAAGGCACTCGTCACTGGCTGTAAATCGAATTCACATTCAGCATTAGTGAATTCATTGTGGTCTAAGATTACTTCAGAATGCTTTGGGATACCATTTGTAATATTACTAGCGCATGAAATGAAATATTCATTAAAGCTCTGCGCAGTGCACTTATTATCTAGAATCCTGGTCCCATTCACTTCTATACTACATGGTAAGACCTGATTAGATTTAGGGATAATATGCTGATCTCTTCCACATCTTTCTGCTATTTCCTTTGCTATCATTTTTTTGGGCATCGTGATATTTTCTTTTTTCCTTCCTCAAAAGATGATTCACCTTGTTCTTTAAGTTCTTTGTACCTTTTCCATGATGAGTTATCAGCCCTGTTCAATGCAAGCATGGGCACGATCTCTTTTGTGCATCGCTTCAATAATCTCCTCATTAATCCAAGGGCATACATTTTTTGCGAATTCTTTTCTCGCAAAGCGGCATATGTTTATTAACAATATTCATAAAGAAAACAAGCCATGTTTCCCATGCGATGTCAATATCGTCTGTATTGAAGCATGCTCGCCATAGTACCTTTTGTAAGTCAGATAAAAAATCATCAACAATGAGGTTTTTAAAGGAGCGAAACTTATAGACTCGCCCTCAGTTAATGTTCGGATATCATTATTGAAATCTCTCAGAGTGTACACTAGATAATGATCACTGATACTAGTTGTAAACACGCCAGTCTCTGAGTAGAACTCGGGATCAGAGACAAAAACTAAATCAATAATTGAACATGTACTCTGCGTGATACGAGTAGGTAGCTCAACCAATTGTTAAAACCATACAATTCAAGCAAGAATGTTAATTTGTCTACACTGGCATCTCTTCTTTCATCTAAGACGTTACAGTTAAAGTCACCTAATATCGTACAACTAATAATAATAATAATAATAATACTTGGATTTATATAGCGCCTTTTCCATAGGATACAAGGCGCTTGTCAATCAGTCTAATTGACAGAGTTGTACAAGTAAGTTTTCAGGTGTTTTTTGAAGATGTCTAATGAAGCACTGTTTCTTAAAAATGATGGGAGATTGTTCCAGAGACGTGGGGCTAGGGACTGAAAGGATTTAAAGCCAGCTTGTTTATGGGATTTGGGAATGACAAAAGAAGGAGCTGATGCAGATCTTAGAGAATATGACGTTCTATGTTGCTGAAAGAGTGAGGAGATGTATACAGGAAGTGTAGTTGCCATAGATTTGAAAGTTTGAACGAGTATTCGGTATTGTATTCTATCAGCAACTGGGAGCCAGTGCAATTCGTGCAACAATGGAGTAGCATGGGACCATTTCGGTTTTTAACAGATAAGTCGAGCGCATTTGTTTTGGAGACGTTGAAGTCTGCCCAGGTCCTGCTTACTAATACCCCCGAGCAAACACCCACCATAGTCAAGCCTGGAGAGCAGAAGTGCTCTAACAACATTGTCTCCGCCGGCGGAGACAGTTTTTGCAAACCCTGCAGTTATTTCCACACAAAGGAAGTCAGTAAGGAGGAACAATGGATTTAGCTACGCAAATTATTTCTCTCATTCAATTCAATTGATTTCTCACATTATGTAAATTTACCCACGAGAGTTGCCAATGCTATAGTATTAGAACAAATTTCTCACACATTATATATATATTATATATATATATTATGTACCCTAACACCTAAGGGCACCCTCGCCCCAAGCTTTTGCTTTCAGAGGTGCGTCCTTCAACATTACTATGTATGTACCACATGAATATATATTTTGTCATATTATTGTTAAAAATACATGTACATTATTTTGTTCATTTATTACTTTGTATACTTGTATTGGAAAGATGGAAATAAATGTCTTTGAATTGAATGGAAAATTGATGACATGAAAAAGTTGCACTTTTTCTGTTGATATATTTTTTAGTACTTAACAATAATTATATTAAATAAGTGCGTGGCCGGAATAATTGTTTTTTCCAGTCTCCAGGAAGCTTGATAAGTTTATAAATAAGAGTAATGTCGATAAAGTGACGTCGATTTTAGTTGTAATTTTTATAATTATCGAACTATATCCACATTCCTAGACATAGGACACATGCATATTCCCTTACTCTGGAACAATTCAAATGACTCCAATAAAACATTCCTCTCACTCCAAACATTTATTCCTATCGCAATTTTTTTTTCCTTATACAAAATGGTCAGTGGCCCATATTGCAGATTTTCTCTTTTTTCCTTCTTTTTCACGTTTTCACTTTTTCCTTTTCTTATCTTTTAGAGTTTGTATGTATGTTATAATTGTATATGTAAGTATAATTTGTATTGCTATACCGTGCCCCACCACAAACATGTGCTTCCAGGGGCCCTCGACTCCAGACCTTCCACCATATTTTTATCACTGTAAATTTCATGTTGTACTTATTTGATTATGAGCAGGAAACAATTGTCTTTGAAAAAAAAAAATCGATTCAAATTTTTAAAAATCTTGCCAGAAGCAACTAACTTTACGTACATTAGGTAGTATTGTAGGCCCATTTGTAATTATCCTTATCAATTCTTAAGGCCATCGCACACCTTACGATCGGTCTGCGATCCGATTTCAGAAAACAATGTAATATCATTTGACAAATATTTTTGATTGAGGGTCTGAATAGCCATACAGATAGTAAAATCGATAATACGGCCTTTGCAGAGTTTTCTAGTCGATATGGAATGGCCAAATCGGCTGCGAGTCGTAGTGACGTCACAAAAATCGTACGACTGCCTATGATTTGAAACTATATTTTTGCCCTTATCCCCTGTAGAAAGCTGACAGCTCACCCAAACCCTATGTTAAGTATTCATATTACTTTTCAGAACCTGAATAGGGTAGATTTCATTTGTTATATAAAATGCCAATATTTAATGCCATAGCGATTTATTTCACAAATCGGATCGCAGACCGATCGTAAGGTGTGCGGTGGCCTTCAAAGATCATATAAAAGTGGTCTGGACACAAGATGGCCGCATCATTGCCAGACTCAAAACAGATGACAAAAAGGTAGTCATCACGAACAATGATGATCTCCATAAACTAAAAGTCAATTCGAATGACAAGATGCTTTAACAATGAGACGTAATTCCATTTGATGAGCCTGTATTGTGTGGGACGATCACCGATTGTGCCCTCCATACATGTCTTTTGGCATTTTGATGACCTGCACACAACTTTCAAAAGTTCTTGTAATCTCTATTGTGATTTGTCCAATCTTCCGATCATCAGATCGCGTCGACTCATTCTTCTCCGAATGAACAAGCCATGCCACGGATCACTGCATCAATCTGCGTCGTGTGTCATCTGACCGTGCGAATGATTTCTCCGACTGGTTCAACGTACGCAAACTAGCAACGATTCACGTCACAATCATGACAATAGGCCTATCATGATCTCAACACTTCGTCTATTATCTGCCAGTCATGCAAGAGTCTTATCTACTTATACAAGTCAAACCTTCTGGAACGATTTCAAATTATGAATGGGGTTCACGGAGCGCATCATTGAAAACATGCATGCTCTTGTCTCTTATGGCAGTATACTGTGCAGTTTGTATTGAATTTTACGGAAACACACGATGGCGACCGTTATATTTTCATTGAGCCCACGTTTGAAGCATTTTATTTTTATCCGAATTCGTTTTGTACAGACTTTTAAAGACTTTTTTTCCCCTTAAACTATCTTTTTGTTTTGCTTATTATGCTGTTCTTGTATCGATGTCTTTTGTCAATATTACGTATAAATACCCATGTGTCTGTTGTAGAAAGCCCGTCAAGAAGAATCAAAAAGGTCTCCGTTGTACTGTATGCAAAGGTTGGTTGCACATTAGCTGTGTTGGAATAAGCCCCCAAGTTTACGATAACTTATCAATTTCCTTTGAGAACTGGCAGTGTCCAAAATGCATATTTCAAGAACTTCCTTTTCCTTCTGTGGAGCAATTAAATTCGGAATTAATAACAACTTCCATCAATCCAGAATTAGATAATTTACAAAGTAATATCAATCAGAGTAACCTAATATATGAAAAACTGAATTGCAGGGGTTTAAAGATATGCCAGCTGAATGTAAACAGCCTCATAAGGCATTTAGATGAACTGAAGTCACTTTTATTCTTTAACAAAATTGATATATTTGCTGTAAACGAGACCAAGATCGACAGCTCTGTTAATGACCACGAGATAGCAATCGATAATTATGTCACGATTCGAAAAGACCGTAATCGTCAGGGTGGAGGTGTCGCCCTCTATGTTCACAAATCCTTAAAAGTGGAGATTTTACACCATGACTCTTTCAGCGGTCTAGAAACTGTCGCTGTTGTTGTGCATTCAAAGAATTGTAAACAACTCTCAGTTGCTACATGGTATAGACCACCGAGTTCTACAATTGATGTACTCGAGGCGTATGAAACATTTTTACAATATATTGATAGTCTGAAGAAAGATAGCATATTGGTTGGTGAATATGAATTTTGATTTGTTATCGCAAGTACCTTCATCTCATACCAGAATGTACCATGAAATTAACGATCTCTTTGCTTTCAAGCAGATGAATACTACCGAACCCACGAGAGTAACTAGCCAGTCCGCCACTCTAGTGGATCACATGTTATGTAATTGTTCAAATAGAATTCAATCACATGGTGTCATTCATAGTGGATTGAGCGATCATTCTATAAGCTTTCTGGTTCTTAAGTCGGAATCGACTGCATACCCACGTACAATTCAATTTAGAAATTGTAAAAACTTTGATATTGATAAATTTACATTTGACCTTAGAAATCAACCTTGGGAAACAGTAAAAGGCTTTGAAAATATTGATGATGCAGTTGGAAAATGGCAGAAACTGTTTATTGATATAATTGATAAGCACATGCCTATGCGAACGAAAAGGTCAAAACAACGCAATACTCCCTGGATGAACTCAAACATATTTAAACTGATGAAAGACCGAGACAAAGTCAAGCATAGAGCTTTCAGGACCAAGAATGATGATATGATGTCATTATACAGAAAGCTTCGAAATAAAGTTACATTTGAAATTCGAAAGGCTAAACGCAAATATTTTACTGATAAATTTTCTAATGTGAATACTGATCCAAGAAAAACATGGAAAATTTTAAAGTCAGTCATTTCTGATAATAAAAGTGACTCTTCAATAGGTGATGCAAATGAAATTTGTAAAGTAGCGGAAGATTTTAACTCGTATTTTGCAAGTATTGGAACAACTTTAGCCGATCAAATTCCATCAGTTCACCTTCCATACGACAGCAGCGAAACTTTGGACAGCACGTTTAGCTTTACACCCATAAGCGAAACTGAAACACTGAAATTAATCAGAAAATTGAAAAATAAAAAATCGGTTGGTCTTGATGGAATCTCAGTATTCATCTTGAAGTTAAGTGCCATAGAAATTGTTCCCGTTCTCACTTACTTAATCAATAAATCAATGGAAATGGGAAAATTCCCGAATCCTTGGAAAGCGGCTAAAATTGTTCCTATACATAAGAAGGGTGATACATCTTCACCGGGTAATTTCAGGCCAATTTCGTTATTGCCTTGTGTGTCAAAGATTTTAGAACGTGTTGTACAACGCCAATTACTAGACTACTTACATAAAAATGATATTTTATGTATAGAACAGTCTGGATTCAGACCTAAACATTCGACCACATCTACCTTGATAAAGGTCACGGATGACTGGCTACAAGCCATGGACGATTCTAAATATACAGGTGCCGTATTTGTCGATCTGCGAAAAGCATTCGACACTGTTGACCATCAAATTCTTATGAAGAAAATGAATAGCATCGGCATTAAAAATTTGACTAGTGACTGGTTCTATAGCTATTTAAGTGGAAGAACATGCAAAACACTTGTAAATCATTCTCTTTCATCATCCAAATTTATATCGTGCGGGGTCCCGCAAGGATCTCTTTTAGGGCCTCTCTTATTTATCATATATGTCAACGATCTTTCAAAAAATGTTAAGTCAAGCTGTTTGAAATTATATGCAGATGACACAGTTCTTTATTACTCCGATACATCGGTACGTAAAATTGAATCAGTTTTAAACACTGACCTTGTTCTTTTAGATCACTGGATGAATAAAAATAGACTTAGTGTAAATTATGAAAAAACAGTTTGTATGTTAATTGGGAGTCGATATATGCTGTCAAAAGAAAAGAACTTAAATGTCACCCTTTCCAGGACCCAAATTCAACAAGTAGATAATGTCAAGTACTTAGGTGTCATTTGTGATGAGCAAATTAAATGGAATATTCACACTGATAAGATGATGAAAAAAATAGGACAAATGGTAAGCTTTCTTGGTAGATTAAGAAGCACCCTAAATGAATCTATATTAAAATTAGTGTATAATGCAGTTGTTCTTCCCCACTTTGACTACGGAGATATCATATATGGCTCGGCCTGTAAATATTTAACTGAAAGATTACAAAAACTCCAAAACCGTGCTGGACGTTTAATTTTACATATCAACCGTGACTCTCGTATACCTAATTTAGAAATATACAATGCCCTTAACTGGGAAACGTTACACGACCGGATAAATCAGCATTTACTAACTTACATGTTCAAATCCCTTAATGATATGACTCCTACTTATATTTCAGACTCTTTTAGTATTTCTGTGCATAAATATGACTTACGCTTTGGTGGAAAACTGTGTACGCCCAGGCCTCATACTGATTTTTTGAAAAGAAGTTTCAAGTATAGAGGAGTTATGGCTTATAATAACCTTCCTGTATTTGTACGAACTGCCTCAACTCTGAATGCTTTTAAACGTGAATTATCGTTGTTCCACTCTGTTAAATCATTCTGACCTTGATAACTTGATATATTCCAGACTCGGGATTCTGTATGTTCTGTATGGGGGGGGGGGGGGTGTTAGTAGTTCTTATGTATAACTACCACTGTAATTTTGTCTTGTATCTTCTTATATTCTTTGAATTATTAATCATATGTCATGTCTGATATTTATACAATTAATAAATTTTTATGCTTCCTGGACCCCATGGAAGACCAGTAGTGTCGTGCCTGGCACAGCTGAATATGGGTTATCCAGCCGTTTCATTCAAATGTAAACACTTATATTGTACATGTATGTTTTTTTGTTTTTTTTTAACTGAACGGAAAATAAATACTACTACTACTACTACTACTACTACTAATCCTTATTAAGCAATAAATGCGCTCTATCTGGCCTTGTGGGTGCTTTCTATTAATAAAGTATCGCTTTCGTAACACCTTTGTATATCATTGATATTTTTGTTGCCACGTACCATGGATTTTGTACATGGCATTTCTGTTAATGTACTGAAGGATTTATATCACTATGGCCTCTATAGATGAAATACACTCTACACGATGGACCATAATTTAGGCTCGGATTTTATCATTATTTCTATATGGCCATTAGCAAATCAAGTGGTGTAATCTTCATTAATATTAATATTAGTGATAGGGTTTGCGGCATGATAAATGTATGGTACATTGCATGAGTTATTTACTATTTTAGAAGGCAAGGATGTAAACCCAATCTAAGTTTATTTTTTATATATACATTAAGATTATAGCGAAACAGGGGCACAATGTTTTTCATTTGTGACTGAGTAGATTATTAGGGCATTTTCTTTTATTTGTCTTTGTCAACCCCCTGTAGAGCCCACAAATGTAAAAATCAACCACAAATGTAAAAATAACCACAAATGTTTAAAAAATTGCACCCGCAAATGTCAAAATAACCACAAATGTCATAACATGTTAACCACAAGTGTAAAAATAACCATAAATGTAAAAAAAATCGCCCACAAATGTAAAAATCTGTTTAACCACAAATGTAAAAACATTTCGCCTACAAATGTAAAAATTTCCATTATTACCAAAAATGTCATAACATGTCAACCGCAAATGTAAAAACTCATTGCTTGTATAATGCACCTATGTAAAATAAGTTATGGTAAATTGCCACTTGGTCTAATGCCACTTGGTCTAATAGCCAAATGGTCTAACATCATTCGGTCTAACAATAATTCGTCCATCACCAATTCGTCTAATCAATATTTCGTCGATAACCATTTAGCCTAATAATCAGTTCAATCACTTCGTCTAATCACCACTTCGTCTATAGCCAATTCGTCTAAAACCCATTTGGTCTAATACCCATTTGGTCTAAACCCATTTGGTCTAATAATCAGTTCTTCTAATGTTCACTTGGTCCAATATCTATTTCGGCTAAAACCAGTTGGTCTAATAACCAAATGGTCTAATCATCATTTCGTCTAATAGCCATTTTTTCTAAGCCCAGTTGGTCTAACACCCACATCGTCTAATCATCTCTTTGTCTAATTACCATTTTGTCTAATCATCGTTTGATCCAATTCTCAGTTCGTCTAATAACTGTTTGGTATAATGTTCACTAGATCTAATATCCATTTGGTCTAATACTACAGACAAATAGGTTAGCATGTCATAGTTATATAGGTTATTGCCACTTGGTCTACAGCCATTTGGTCTAATAGCCAATTGATCTAACATCATTCGGTCTAATATCAGTTGGTCGAATATTAACCAATTGCTCTAATCATCATTTCGTCCAATTACCATTTAGTCTAATTGTCATTTTGTCTAATTACCATTTGGTCTATAGTCAATTCGTCCAATAGCCATTTGGTCTAAAATCTTTTGTCTAATGACCATTTAGTCCATTAGCAAATGGTCTAATTGCCATTTTGTCTAATCATCAAATGGTCTAAACCCAATTGGTCTCATACCCATTTGGACTATACATCATTTGGCCCATTGTGCAGTTAGTCTATCATCATTTACTCAACACCCATTTAATCTAGTTTTCATTTGGTCTAATAGCCGTCTGGTCTAATTACCATTTGGTCTAATCATCGTTTCGTCTAATGACCAACTGGGCTAATTTCTTGTTTTCCCCCTACAATACTACTCTATAGGTGGCTTTGATTAAACAGGTTTCGGTTCGGCGTACTGGCCTAAATTTTCGAACTTTCTTTTGCAGTAATTGTATGATAAGTATTTTTTATTGGGGGGGGGGTAAAAAAAGAGGAGAAAAAGGGTAACCTGATGGAGCATGGCATTAATTAATTGCATGTGCTTAATTAATCATCTAGTGAATAAATAAATTAATTAATCAATCAATTAATATTTTAGCGAATTTTCAATTATTGTTTTATTGCACTTTGCATTTGTTATTTTGTTTTTTTATCCTTTCATTTCGTGGAACCGGGAAGGGGGGGGGGGTGATGGGGTTGCAACTCCTTCACTTTTTGAGTAGACACATTTCATATAATTCTGTTTAATGATTATGTACAGTGTATGTTTTTAGAAGAGATCACATTTTAAAGATAAAACATTGTAATAATGTTTGGCCGCTCGCTTCGCTCCCTCACAAAATGTTGAAAAGGGTATTGGTACTCGGGCAAGAGGCGTCAGTCCCCAGTTCCAAAAACGTTCCATTTCCCTGTATTGTGGTACATGTAGTAATAATGATGATAATGAATAGAAACAGAATGACATAATGAGAGAGAGATGATATAAGAATGAATATAAAGAGTAATATAAGGAAAGACGGAAGTAAAAATTAATCTATGAATAACATTACAATAGGGAGGATAAAAAGTTAAGGGATAGAAGGATAAAGACATAACGTAAAGATAGATAGATAGAGAAAGAGAGAGAGAGCGAGAGAGAGAGAGAGAGAGAGAGAAATGGTAGAAGGATAAAGAAGACCATGGCGAAAGATGGAAGAGAAGATTATAAAAAAGGCCAAAAAAAAAAACAACAAACAAACAACAACAACAACAACAAATAAACATACAATATTCGAAAAGTTACCTTTCAATTTAACGTTAAAAAAAAATGAATATGTATATGTGTCAGGGCAATGTGTACCTATAGTCTTGGTTGAAGTTTCTCCCGCCCCGGCCGCGATTTTTTTTCCACACATGCTAACGTAAATTCTCAAGAATTATTCATAAGCTGAGCTGCAAGACCGAAGTGCGCAAGCGCGTGGACTTCCGAAACTTAAGGCATCATCGAAGCGGATGGTTGGCCTATAATATTGTTTGCTGAAAGCCAGAACGACGTTAACCCTGTGTTATGAGTTAACGCCCTTCTGGCTCCAAACAGACGATATCGTTCTACACAGGACAAACGGATTTGTTTGATATCAAATGAATAGATGAATGAATAGATTGGTTAAAGGGCAATCCAACCTTTATATAATTTGATGTGTGTGAAAGCAGAAAAATCAGAGAAGCAGACTGACGAAAGTTTGAACAAAATCGGGCAAACGATAAGAAAGTTGTGATTTTTTGAAAGTTGTAATCACAATACATATGGGAATTTCAAATTGGCTGAATCGGTACGGTCACTGCGATGTAGCAGCGGGCAACTTTCCTATTCGTTCCAACACACAAAATAACTAAAATGTCATTTTTTCGAAAGGACTAATAACAATGTGCTTACTGCCCTTTAAAGGAACATCCGATCCTTACCCCCCCCCCCCCCCCCCCCCGCACCCTTCCGACCCAAATTGGGTCCTGGAAAAGGATTTTGTCTAGATCGTCATTGGCTCAGATGTCCCCGCTTCCCCCTCCCCCTTCCCCTCTCCCCTTCCCCTCCCCCACAAGCCAAGCTCCAGTTACGCCACTGCTTTGGTCCATGTTTGTATCTGTATTTTTTAAAAAGATAATAAAAGCACAAAGTCACGAGCAAAAATGATTTTCGAATACAATTTTCTACGTCTTCTTCCTGGTTATCATTATGATTAACAATGTTATTGTTATCCCCCGTTATTATGTTATCAGTATTACCAGTATTGATTTTCATTGTTTTAATGTAGTTATTATTACTATCATCATTATCAATATTATACTATTATACTATTTCCTTCTAAGTTCTTTATCTCATCGTTTGTGTAATTTATAGGGCTACACTTTGTTTGAGGAAATATCACGCTGAGGTTATGACTATAGAGTAGGGTATATAATGTATAGTTTACGAAAGTACATGTACGTGACCTTTCCTCATAAAATTACTCATGATTTTAAAATTATTGTCCATTCTTTTTTTTAAAGAAGATCATGAAATACATGTTTTTTTTTTTTTTTTTTAATTCTTCTTACTTTATATACTATTTATGCCATCTAAGTTCTTTATCTCATCGTTTGTGTAATTTATATAGGGTTGCACTTTGTATGAGGAAATATCACACTGAGGTTATGATAAAAGAGTAGCGTAATGTATAGTTTGCGAAAGTACGTGACTTTTCCTTATAAAATACTCAGAATTGTAAAAATTATTGTGTTTCAAAGGTCACAGGACCTGTGGAGAATTATTCATCCTGAGTATAAACTTACAGTAAGTCTATGGGATTCCTCCTTATACATCTTGGGCTGGGTCTGATCTGAGGGAGGGGGGGGGGGGGTGTATATTTTAACTTGAAACATGAATTTAAAAGGCCCCCTGCAACCCAAACGCAACCCAAATGCAAGTTTATTGCTGTTGATGTGCAGGGATGCATACAACTAATACTACCGTATGTTATTCAAACATCTAGATATGTTTCATAGATTTTAAAATGTTTTTTGAAATATTTTTCCCAACCTCCTAATCTCCACCCCCCCCCAAAAAAAAGCTCCAGATCTCAAGGAAACGAACTAAATTCTATCATCTCTCAAACAAGTAATAAGTACATATATACACCTGAACGCAAGTTATGATTAGTTATGTATGAACATAGTATACAGTCAGAAATAATTATGATAGAAAGAAGGAAAAGATGATGAGAAGAAGGAAAAGCTGAAATGAACAAATCAGAAAGTAATAGAATGAAATAGACTGAATAATTAAAAGAGGGAAAGGGGTACAAGTTAACACTTCAGTAGCAAACATGAATGAAAAATTAACGGGCAAATTAATTGGCAAAATTAATGCCATGCAGAGAATTTCGTTGTTTAATGGTATTTGCATGTATGTTATGTTGCATTGCACTGTACTCTTTTCATGTTGATTTCTTTCATGCTGGTGGAAAACAAATTTCCACAATTTTATGTGGATCAGAACGAATAAAATTATCAAATTATTATCAAATTATAGGAAAAAATAGGAATCTTGCGAGGCAAAATTAGGAATACGGTGTATATTGTATGCTTTCAAACAAAAATTTTCATGGAAAGAGAGGAATTTAGGGCTCCTCACGTGAGTTTGAAGGCAAAAAAAAAAAAAAGAAGAAGAAAGGAATCATTCCTCCAAAATAATGTTTGGAAGGTATGATGTTGGTAACTTGTAATTGAAAGTGAATGATTAAACAAAATTATGAACCTGCAAATGACTTGTCTTGATATTTTTAGGAAGAAATAATTAAAATGATTATTTACCTTTGTTAAAATGGTATGCATATAATTTAGATATGTTAGTAACATGTCTATTGATAACAAAATATTATTTCCATTCATTTTTTTTTTTTTGGTTTGGGGGGGGGGGGTGTACATTGGCTAAAGCTATGGTCACAAATCAGGGCGGCGACCGACCGATTTGTAGCCTGCTCGGGCGCCGCTGGAATTTAGGCATCGCCCAACGATTTTTGGAGAAATTGAGCGGGCTGTAAAGCCCCAGCGATGCCCTGTCGATTTCCCGTCGGTCGCCGGTCGATTTTAGGTCAAAACTTGGCGAAATCGGGGGATCTTCTCCGCGCGGCGTCCGAGCAGTGACCGAATGATGACCCACCGATTCCCGGACGATCTTCCACCGGCCACCGGCCGATTTTTAAGAAATCGCCCGGCGTCAGGCTGGTGATCGGCGGGGCATCTTAAGGTGTCCCGTAGGCGTACCGGCGGCGGCCCGCCGGTCTCCGCCGGGAATTTATATCGAGCGACCTGGGTATATATATGTGACTGCGCTTTGGCCATCAACAACAATGCTTTTGCTCTGCATCTGAGAGGTCAACGAGGTCTACGATGCCTTTGATTCCACCTCAACGGCTACGACAGCGAGATCCACAAGCCCAGCACTTTGCCCGGCTGAGGGAGAGGGTGGCGTACGACCGCCCGGACGCCGGTCTATTTTGAACTTGTCGGTCGGTCACCGACCGATGACCCACCGATCTCCTAGCGGCGACCAGCCACTCGACAGCCTTTGATCTAGCAGCTTCGATTTTTGACCCCAATCGCACGGCGGCGACCGCTCGATTAGGTCGGTGCCCGGGCGGTCGCCGCCCGGGCACCGAGCGTATTTTGGGCGGCGAGTGAAAAGTGACCAGGCGCCGCCGAAATTTTAACGCAGCGCTAAAACTTCAGCGGTGACCGAGCGATGCCCGAAAAAACAGCGGTGCCCTGGCAAAATTGGCTAAAATCTCGCCGCCCGGCCGCCGAGCAGGCTGATTTTCTGGGATGTGACCATAGCTTAATGCAGTCGTATCTCTGCTTGTGGTTAATTATTGGGATGAGGTTCGGTTAAGTTCTGTTATAAAGTTATACGATAGAAATTCTTCTGGATCTACAACTTGTGTGGGAGCACCGTGATATGTTAATCATTATGGTGAATGCTCTTGACACTCATACGAGAGGTCCTGGGTTCGATTCTTACGCGGTGCTTACATCCGTGGAAAAAATGTTTTACCCACATTTGTCCCTCTCTTCCCAGGTTTATTAAATGGGTATACTTGGTAATGCTGGGATAAAAATAAAAGCGGTATTGACACCGATGAGGCTACCCTGGGTAAATAAAACCATATTGTTATTATTATATAATTACAACATCGTTCTTAAACACGGAATAGTTTTGTATTGAAGGTTGCAAATCAAAATTGAAAATGGTCGAACTCAAGATAAATGGGGGTAGTCGCATTTTTCTTTCACTTGAAAGTCGTCTGGATTGAAAGCAAATTGGTTTTGAACAGATGGAAGACTGCCAATTCTATTTCCGGCAATGATTCCAGTGCAGTATGTGCAAATCATTATATTCACAGACATAACAAGTAATTATTACGTAATAAGTCATTAGACCTTGGTCTAGACTCTAGAGACATGTATTTGATTTCCATTACTGTCAGTGGCGTAATGAGCCAAAAAATTTTAGGGGGCTGAGCTATGGGACTGAGCATAGGCACACCGGGCACAATTTCTGAGTACTTGAGAGCGAGCAACGCGATGGAGCAAACAAATTGACTTTTTAAAATGAAAATGTAATTTTGTCATGTATCCGGTAGGTGATTTGAATTTATTTATTTCCTCTTTTTTTTTTTTTTTTTTTGGGGGGGGGCGTGGAAATTTAGAGGCTGCCCCAAACCAGTATACCGGGGATTACTGTAAGAGTATTACGATGATGTCGGATTATGTGTTACTGGAATATGACATTTGCACAGACATGATAGCGGGAAACGATCGTGTGAAAAATGAATGATTGATAGAAAGTGCTTTTCAACGCCTCTGGTACGAAGTTGATTGAGATTTTAAAAAAATGGGAGTACTGAAAGTAGGATCATCGGATCAAGGGAGTCAAATCGCACCCCATCCCCTCCAAAAACAAAACAAACAACAAAACAACAACAAAAAAAGAAGGAAAAAAAATCCCTGGGAATTATTACATATTAAAGGGCTGTGATGAAATTGAAGTGGCTACACCACAAAATTACTAGTCAGTAAACGGTGCATTTCTACAAGACCTAAGGCATTCAAACTGTATATATTTTTCATGCAGTATAGGCCTATATGCCGATAATAATATTCTATTTAAAAAAATGTTAAGGATTTACCAGAGAGCAACATATATGTAATTGTTTAATATATTCTGTGGGAAATACAATCGTCCCTGGTGATGGGACATCCATTTAATTCTTCATTTTTTTCAGAGTAGGGCTATAGAATTTTGTATACTCTGTAATAGGCAAGGCATTTGTGCATTGTAAAAGTGACTTTTTAGCCGCTGGAAACAAAGTGCGTAGCTTTAGGTCCCCCATCAAAATTAACACATGAATGGTAGATTTCAGCATGGCAGCCACATAGCCCAGATACTTTGACAAGCCCCTCTATTATGTCTTGTCAAACCGGTGCAGATGGACAATGGGTGTGTTTACATAATCCTGACAATATCATTTGACAGGATTATGCAGATTGACAATGGTGTGTTTACATAATCCTGACAATATCATTTGACTACTTTTGAGAAAGCAGTACACTTTTCACAATTTAATAACATATTATTAAAATGATAATTTGACACCAAACTGCAGACCAAGAAAGTAACATTACTCAAAATTGTACTGTATAAATTTGACATGAATTGAATGACACGATGCTAAAGATTTTTTTTTCTCTCTACATCCAGAGCATTTGGGGCAGCAAAGCTTGGTTTAGGGGCGCTTTGGTGTTTTTTCAGGGGCGTGTTACACCCCCTTCTCGATGGAAATTTTTGTCAGTTTTTATATTTTTGTAATGTACACCCATGCCTCTTCCTTCTGACAACATTTGGTCCAAGGGCCTTAATGGGAAAATTTCGCCCCAATTTGTAGGGGCCTTCTGACAACCCATCCCGACAGACAATTTTGTCAGTTTTGGTGTTTTGGTAATGTATAGTCATACACCTTCCATCTGACAAAGTTTGGCCCATATGTTAGATGGGTTGATGGGGGCCAAACCCGGCAGCTTCGTTCTAGCTGACAAGGTTGTTGTGAATGACATGGATGGTCTAAGTAACTTTAAGGGGTCAAATCTCATATGTAAAATGGGGCGACTATTTCGGGACAGGCTCCCCGACTATATAAAAGGGGTAACCTCGCTATTCATAAGGACCGCTATTCATAAGGACCACTTATTCATGAGGACCGCTATCCATAACGCGTGACTAAATGAATAGCGGTTTTGTATGAATAGCGGTCCTTCTAAACAGCGAGCAAACCATAGACAAATTACCTCGCTATTCCTAAGGACCTCCATTCATAAGGACCACTATTCTTAACTATTCATAAGGACCGCTATTCATAACGCGTGTTAAATGAATAACGGTTTTCTATGAATAGCGGTCCTTAAAAAGTATGATTGGGCGGGGGACCTTAGGTTGTTAAATAGGGGGTGTTTTTTTACGCACGCTGTTCGTAAGTTACGAACGACTTTACGCACGACTGGTGATATGTTCTTGTGCTAAATGAGATATCCCTTTCCCTGGTGTTTTAACATGTGGGACTGAATTTCCAATAACCCTCATCAATTTTGACAAATAATAAACTTTGCATTCGGATGCTTGTTTAACAGCAAGAATTTTAATCCACAAAGATCGGATTTCAACTTTAGCTGATGGGAATCAAAATGCTTGAGAATCTGATCAGCACCCAAGAACAGGTACCAGTCGTGCGTAAAGTCGTTCGTAACTTTACGAACAGCTTTATGAAACACCTCCCTGGTTAAATAAGTAGCGCGTCCATCAAAACAGATGCGCGTGCGATAACATATTGGGGCCATTTCAGGGTCACTGTACTATACTGATTACAAACTGGCTTGACGATCCGAACGCACCTTCATAACTCAGTGTCGCTTTCAATTTATTCATGTTCAATTAATTTGGCGACCATGATTATGTCTACCAGGGCTTGTCAACCTTCAAATTCCTATTCAAAATATCAAGAAACCATGAAGTCGATTGTATTTATTAGCATTTTAATCCCATGGGGAGACGGACAATAGATTAATTTGTACGTCGCTGAAAACCAATAAAGTGGGGGAGGGTAATCAACAGTAGCCCTAGAAAGACCTCGGATAGAATAGAGCAAAAGGGGCGACTACGGGATTTTGTCCAAAAACAAAAACAAAAACAAAAACAAAAAAACTCAGATTTCTTTGGTGTTGACTTATGTATCTCTGACAAACAAACAAACAAAGAGGTTATCACCCACAATCGGGGAACGGGGCTCAAATCATATCGAATACTAGTACTTTGTGAAACTAAGTCCGCGGGTGCTTCCCGCGCGCGCATACTCTATGGAAATATCACTGGAAATATTACATTTTGTAAACAATTTTGTCATTTGTGAAAAAAGTTCCCACTTTCATCCTTAGTTCCACTGATATGATGCGGATAATATCATGTTATTCACATTTTATATTTGAAATTAATGCAAAGATGTCATTTGCATTCGCGTTTTGGGGTCGAACAAGAGCCCTTTTTGATCACAAAAAGAATGAAACTGTACGTAAATTCCCCCTTTTTTGTACACACAGACGACTTCAACTCGATATAATTTCTCTCTCTGATATCGAACAGCTTGGTCCCAATGAGTCATTTCTAAGTTTCTTCTTAGCTTTCCCATGATATAAGAATGATGTTTATTGGTCAAATATTGCGTTCACGTTTTAGCTTAAATAAATATCTTTCAGACCACAAGCCAATGGCAAAAGCTGGCTTATTTGTTCACTCTGCAAGCGATATGTACAGTATAAGCATTTATAAGCCCATGCGTGTCCTGCACGCACTCGCGCACTAGATTGGGGTGCTTATGCCGTAATAGGATTTGATATGGAGCAAAAAAAAACAAAAAAACAACAACAACAACAACAAACAACAACAACAACCAAAAACACACACACCAAGTAATAAAAAAAATAGAGCGGGGTAGGGTCCATTCAAGCAAAAGGGGGTCTAATACAAAAGAAAAACATAGGGCAACCAAACAAATAATTTCAGTTTCAGTTTCAGTTTATTCATTTTCCACAAATTTGATAAAATAATAACAACATGAACAAGTATATACATGTACATACAAACTATAGAAAATAAGTAAAAAGAAGCAAAACAAAAATTAAAAATAACAAAAATGAAAAATGAAAAATAACCCCCCCCCAAAAAAAAAATTACGGGTCCGGACCCCATGACCATGACCACCACCCCCTCCCAAGCCTGACCCCCCCCCCCCCCCCCCCCCCCCCCCCCCCCCCCCCCCCGGATTAATAATGCTAAAGGCGAAACTCAATAATGCAATTTAAAAAAAATAATGCAAAACAAATGCATGACTTAAGAAGATTAATCACTAGTGGACAAAGATTAAGACCTTGACTAAATGCATAGACCTACTGTACCGTACTCGTAAAATTGATATTGAAATGATAAGTTATGATATGAGCATGGTCCAGCAGTATACATCATCAATAAACCAAGGAGGACAGCGAATGAGATTGATGAATACCATGCAAAGCCTTTTGTTGTCCAACGTAAAAAAATGAAATGATAACTTGATTAATTAAGGGTCCTGCAGGACGCTTGCCCAAATCAGGAGGAAAGCATGATGGTCATAGTAATTACGATATGCGCATGTGCAGATAAAGGTAATTTTTATGTACCGAGTACAATTGAACCTTTTGAACTTTTTTTTTCTCTCTCTCTCCAGTCAGTCTCGGGGACTACGCTCAGTATTATGTATCCGTATTTCAAAAAATATGCCTTGCCTCCTGCTTTACGGGAACGTGATTATTTCGGTAATTCAGCCTACCCTTCCCCCCCCCCACCCCTATGACAGTGAGGAAGGGGGGGGGGGTATATCAACATAATGATTTCATTTCGCAACAGGGGGCCGTGTCTGTCCCTGGATCCAAATAGGCTTTCGATACAATTCAAGCTACTCATTGTAGCCTTCAAAGTTTGACATAATTTCCGCCACACTGTTCCTTCCTACAATCCTTTACACTTGTCAGAAAGTGCATGTATAGAAGGGGTATTAATAATCAATAGATCAAGGCCTTGAATAAATGATGTTATTAATTTATAATAATTATGTTTGTTCATCTGTTAGTTCGTTCTCTGTCTCTTGCCTTACTTCCTCTGCATGATGAGTTGCAGTTGTCTGGTTTATAGAGACACACAGGGGCGGCGCCAGGGTATTTTGATAGGAGGGGCAAGACGACCTAAAGATGACGTCATATTTTTTCTCCATTAAATAACAGGGACAATATAGAGTTGTATGTTTAAGACCTCTCTTTTTAATACTCCTCTTTCTTCTTTCTTCCCTTTTCTTCCCTTTTCTTCCTCCTTTTCTTCTTTTTTATTTTCTTTTTTCTTTTTTCACTACTTGAAAAATCATAGGGGGGGCGGTCGCCCCCTCTGCCCCCCCCCCTGTAGCGCCGCCCCTGGAGACACATGTCTCGATGACTATTATGTATTTATGAAGTTGTCATAATTAGGCCAATCTGACATTATTTCATTTTTTGTTTCTTAAGGAAGGAGGGGAGCCATGTAATTTATCTGTTATGTTGACAGTCGTATAATTGCAATTTTTCATAGAAATGGTGGATTTCAAATTAAATGAATTGAAGGAAATAGATGTATGTGTGAGTGTGTGTTCTTTTTCCACTTTGGTAACGCACTTTGGTCTAGTGGTTTAAGACGCTTGACTGGAGATGCGAGGATCGGGCGTTCGATCCCCGGCACGGCACTTATGCCCTTGAGCAAGGCATTTTGTCTACATTGCTCTTTTATCGTACATCAAATAAATGAAGTGCTAAAGGCATATTGATACCAGCGTGTGCATGTGTGTTATAAAAAAAAAAAAAAAAAAAAAAAAAAAACTATATAGGAAATATGACGTAATTACTGACATTTACTGAAATTTCACTATTTTTTAGAAGAGTTTCACATGGCAAGCCATCGGAGTCAACCAGGGGCGGTGGTTTCTTGTCACAGCCGGGTGAAGGGGGGGGGGGGGGTCTCTGAAATGTTATATTTACTATTTTGCAAGGTCGGATAGCGACCAAGAGAGAAAATATTGAACAGAGTTTTTGAGCACTTTTAATTTTGATCACACAGGCAAATCCAAGAGTTAAATCACCATTTACACAGAAGATCAGTTATTTCTAATTTTCGGGGGGGGGGGGGGGGGACCTTGAATATTTTTTTCCCGTCCCCCTAAATTGCTGAGCGTAGCGACCGAGCGAGAAAATTTCCAAATTTGAATAGTGAAAGTTTGTATTTTAGAAAACTTGAGGACCTGAATAGGGTGCTGCAGCCTTTACTCATTATTTTCGGGGAGGGGGGTGGACGATCCCCCTAGAAAAATTCTCAGGGAACGTGTCCCCCCCCCCCCATCCGCCGGGATTGCCAAATAAAAACGTTACTGATTCCGCCATCAACCAGTTAAAACCCACCTGTAACCGATATATAATAAATCGATAAATCGATTTTTTTTTTCAGCTCTTGCACTTTTTGTTCATTGACTATAATAACTGCCCTGCTAACAAAATTTAATGTAAAATAATTCTGGATAAAGTTGTGAAATAACAAAGTCATCATCCTAATGATGGATTTTTGTTTTCCCCATAGATAATGTACCGGAAATGGTTTTAACAGGTTATCCAGGTTTGCTTTCATTGTCTGACTGTCAAAGGCAGTTGCGTTGCTATGGACAATGATGGAAGGACGTGACAACCCTCAATCAAAATATCCCAAATTTTGTCAGTGGCGTAGCTCCGGGGGGGGGGGGTCACAGGGGCACATTCCCCTTCCCCATCAGATGGCACATAAAGGAGAGAGAGAGAGAGGGGGGGGGGGGGGGGTAGAGAGAGGTAATAATATGATTGCAGGTGGGCCTCATGCAGGGAGAGCTAATGAGGCTACACAAGACATATTGTTATTAGTATTATTATTATTATCATCATCATTATCATTATTGTTAATATTATTTTTAAAAAATTATTATTATTATCATTATTATTATTATTATTATTATTATCATTATTATTATTATTATTATTATTATTATTATTATTATTATTATTATTATTATTATTAATATTATTGTTACTATTAATATTATTGTTATCATTTTTAAATTATTACTATTGTTACTATTATCATTATTATGAGAGAGAGAGAGAGAGAGAGAGAGAGAGAGAGAGAGAGAAAGAATTAAGGGAGAAGAAAGTGGACTGAAGCGTGAAAAGACGATACTACATGCTATTTAGATATTACAACACCGATACTTATGTGTTGTCGCTCATGATCTACATGTATATAGCGATAGCAGTCTGGCGAAGCTTGAAGGTCTAGTTTATTACATTCTCTTCAAGTATTCACAAGGTATTTGATTTGCAGTAAATGGAATCCAATTAGTAAAGGTCAGGAAAGAGACATTAATTTCACAAGCGTTTCTGTTAACCTAAATTAAACCATTTGTAGAAATTGTAGTCGGGGCACTATGTCCGTCCGTTCAGACTGCATGTGTACACGTCTGCAAAGATGTTTTGAATTATTTGCTTTAGAGGGTAGGCTTTGGATGAAATAATATTTTATTGACTCTGTCGACTCCCTCTCTCTGTATGAGAGTACAAACGCAGAAATATATTTACAATGCATATATACTAAATTGTATACCTGTATATACAGGCATAGAAGAATATATACATTGATGTATGAGAATGACCTCTTTAAACCCGAATGTCCGGCTCATATTATACGTTGCTTCGCTAAAAAAGATTGACAGTTCGCAGAGAAATTCGATACTGCGTAAAACTCTTAAACTACTTCAGTTGTTCTCCGATTTTCTTTTTCCCCTCCTTTTAACTGTTGACATTTTTGAACCACAGACGAGACGGGATTACCATGGTGCGGTATTTTTTCAAGAAATCAAGAAATTGTCAAGAACGAAATCCATTTAGGTCAAGGCTCAACAACTGGAACTGAATTTTTCTGGCGCAGATGAATAAAATGAATGAAATATTTTCAAAGGCACTATAAAAGTGTATTTCAATAGATCATTTTTGAGCACGATGTGAGGATTTAAAAAGAAAGTCTACTTCTATATAGGATTAGTGTTTGAATACAAATCTATTCATCAATATCCTTAAATTGAAAACTCCAGGTTTCTTAAATTCATTTAAATGAAGTTTAAAGTTAGACATTCCTAACATGTTGTGATATCTACTATAACAACAAGGGAATGCTAATAGACAATACACAGAGACAATATAGAAATAACGAAAGCGGCAGAATTATATTGAACATTTAAATGTCATCGAAAGGGAAAATACACTTAGGTGTTAAGAATTATGAAACTTGAATTTAAGTTAAGCGTTTATGTTTGTATATACGATGTATAATGACACACAGTTCATCCGGTAAATAATGGAATAAGGGGGGGGGGGGGGGGGGGATCCCCAATAATGACACCCTGCCGACTCCGGAAGAGTAAAACGCACAAGACAAAATATTAAACGGAAAGTAATCCACAATATTACTGTCACTTCATGGTAAAAAAGGAATATCCTTTTTCGGTGACATCCAATCAATCATAATGTACTATTGATGGTTGTTCGTCACCTTCATACAGGGGCGTCGCCAGTGGGGAATATGGGGAAGTGACACCCCCTGTTTAAAAAAAAAAATGATGTCGGCGAAATTGGAATTTATAGCCTTGTCAAAAAATCGGAAAGACTGATGACCGTTCCCTAGCCTGAGCCCCTTCTATTTCCAGGAGGTACTTCTATAGTATCAGGGTTTTCGAGTGCCCGTTCGTCTTTTCTAATCTCCATATCATGCATGTTTAAAGTTTTTCGGATACTCTCTCTATATTGGCAAACTCCCATAGCATGTACATTAAAGGTTTTGTGGGCCTGTGCCCCTTTGATTCAAAATCCTGGTTCATCGACTCTGTCTCATGACATAACTTAGACAATAGGAAATGAATACTTACGGAATCAAGGTTTTTGATACACGAACTGCTTTTTTTTTTTTCTAGCTCGGAGCCTGGTGAGAGAGAGTGATGAGAACGCAATTTTATCCGAAATGTTAAGTTTCGATCGAAAAAAAATTCCGTTTTCAGCTGCATGAATACTATTTCGAAATTAAATAAAGCGAATGACAAAAGGATATTACACGCCATTAGACGTGAGGATCACATTGTTCGCGGTTCGAGGCACGCCAAAGTCTAATGTTCTTTGGCGAGACATTAATCTACAGCTGCCACTTTCCACCCAGGTGTAAAATGGGTATTTGATGGGAAGGAATTTCGTGAATGCTGTGAGCACCAAAATCGGTAGCCTGGCCTAGAGCCGAGGTGATATTGGAGCACTTTGCATGGTGGATATTATCATGTTATATTATATTATGTGCTGTTATGTGATGTGACGTTATGTTATATTATATTATGTTATGTTGTGTTATGTTATGTTATGTTGTGTTATGTTATTTTATGTTATTTATGTTATGTGTGTGTGTATATATATATATATATATATATATATATATATATATATAATGTTATGACCGCGAATGTACTTTGTACAGTGTAATACTCATTTTGCCATACTTGAATATGACAACTTGAACAGTTAAGCATCTAGTCCTCCGCCCTCCCCCTCTCTCTCCCTCTCTTCTTTGTCCTCTCAATCTATTGTTATTATGGGTTTATATTTTACCTTTGTGTATTTTGTTGTTGTAATTCATATCATATATTTTTGCGGGCTTTTAATGATCAAGCTTATGCTTATTCAAATAGCCCCTGCATAATTATGACTTATTTCTAGAAGAGAAATGTTGCATACTTTTTTTTATTGTCTTATCATAGTTGTCAAGTATGTTGTATGTGCTCATGCACTGTTTTTTCAAAAACTGACTTGTAAATGATTGTATTGATGTTAGTATGCAGAAATAATAATAAATAAATGTCAGTATTAAAGAACACAATCATGGGCTATAAATGAGCATCCAATTAATGTACAACAATTCCTCCAACTGAAAATTTATTGAAATGAATGTCACAAAAATGAGAACGAAGCTCCTGTGTAAGCTCCGATGAAATACTGCTTTCGTGAAGGAAATGAACCAGGCTCCGCCATTTGCATTCAGTTCAGTTTAAAGACATTCATTTCCAAATTTCCAGTATTAAGTATACAAAGTAATAAATGAACAAAATGATGTACATGTATTTTTTGACAAAGTATGCATTCATCGTATAGAACTAACTTACATAATTGGAGGACACGCTGTTATATGATTAAAAGCAAAACGTGAAGACTACATAAGGGCTGCGGATTATCGCGAGGTTATAATGAAAAATAACATTTATAAGTCAAGGGCATTTTACGATCATGACACAGAGCCCGAAGGTTGATTTAACTATGTATGTATGTATGTGGCTTTTGGGGGTGGGGGGAAAGGGTCGAATGAATATAGGTCAATAATTATCAAATTATTTTACCTAGTGATGTGTTCTCCTACAAAGCTCCCAGTGACTTTTTATGCATTTTAACATGCATATTACCTAGGAGCATTTGCAAATAATAGCATCACAGACTTCTACACAACGTGCATAATTATCACCTCCATGATAGCCATTGTTATGTTAGACATGTTCCACCGTTACCTAGAGAGAAAGATTGTGAGGTGGTATTGTGATGATTGTGTGAAAAATTGTTTTGATATCACTGGAAGTGTTCCTATAGGTATGGTAAAATGCATAAACCTGTGTTGTTGTTGTTGTTGTTGTTGTTGTTAATTGGGTTTTTACAGACATGTGTCAATCAAATATGATTATGGGACCGACCTTTAACGTCACCATCCGAAAGCCGTGACTGAGATTCGAACCTGGGTCCGATCAGAGTCAGTTTGTAGGTGAATGCAGAGAGTTGACCGTAGACGTAACCGCTATAGACCAACTCCTGATCCCTGTGCAGTGTTTATGCTAATGATATAGCTGGCTGTGATGTCTGTGAAGAAGCACAAGACGATTTTGGAGGAGTTTCATGGGTGGGGCTTATGAGGTTGGAAGAAAGTACCGAAAATGTTTTTAAAATATATATCATGATACATAATCAAATGAGTTGACGATTGTTGATTACATATAGACCCGTAATCTGTTACATATATCAGTATGAATTTGCATGTCATATGTGTTCAATCTCAAATTCGATGAAATGTAGCTCCTTATTTTTATTATAATTAGCGGCTTTGACGGACAGCTCTTATTTCATAATGACCCAAGCTACTGTGATATCTGACAATGCATTTAAATATTTTTCAAAGCTTAATTATGACATATTGTTAGTCTTTTTTAAAAATAAATGTCATATAAAGTACTTATCGAATGTATCATTTTTTGATATTGTACACTGTAACTCGTTTTCATACTCAGCCAATCGTTTCATGGGCTGCAAACGCGAACGTATTCGATATTTATTTTTTATAACCAAATTAACAATTCATTTCAATTATTCAAAGAACATCTGGTAACAATATTTTGATCATAGCATGAATGCTAAAAAGTAGCATACACAACAAATGGTGCTGTATTATGGATCGATAACGCTTTCGCAAGCTGAATTCATGAATAAAATGAAGGAATCATGATGCAACGTACACAAAAATGGTGCTGTATTATATAATAAAAGGATCGATAATGTTTTTACTAACTTAATTCATAAATAGATCAATAAAATTAATCATGATGATCGTGATAATCACGATCATGTAAGCTTTTCTATTTTGGCTCGAGGCAAAGTTTCCGTTTTCGCTGAACTTGCATGATGACACCTGGTTTTAACATTTGATTGATGTACCGCCCGTGACTTGGGGTAGCCTGTTATCGGAGCCGTTTTGTTTTTTCCTTGCTGTCTTTTCTCCTTTGTTCCTATTTACCCTCAGAATTGATGGTGTTGTAAACGAATAAACTGTCCATTCACCCACCAATCAACCTATCATGGGCGTAAATCGGGGGGGGGGGGACAGGGGGACATGTCCCCCCACCTTTTTGAAGATAGGCGAATGTCCCCCCCCCCCACCTTTTTGAATAACCTTTTTTTTTTTCGCTTGTCAGAGAATTTGGAGGCGAATGTCCCCCCCCCCCACCTTTCAAAATGGATTTGCGCCACTGCAACCTATCAATATGTCCGTAAGATTCCTGTTTTCAATTTTCTTTCCGTGAATTTGTAACAATATGCCGACTGTATCCTTTTTTTTCTCTCTCTCTCTCTATTTATCAGCATCAGGCTCAATAATTCGTGAAAATATTAATCAATATGTTGTTTTTTTTATGCGACGCTTAATTGATTGACGGAAAACCTCATATGAATTTAGTTCGGATAACAAGGAAAAAAGAGCAGGATCTCATTGTAGCTTTGTGTGACATGACTCGAGAAATTCCAATCCTGCCAATCGTGAAACGCATCATTTTTCTGTTACAATTTTTGTAATGATTCCTTTAAAAATGTGTTAAAACTTAGCAAACGTTAGTAAAAACGTCCTTGTCCTTCCGCCCCCCCCCCCCATCTTCTTCAATTTGGGCTCCTAACCTTTCTGAAGAGGCCATCGAATTTCTTATTTTTGCGTATTTGGGGGCATCAAAACCCGTCACAAGAATGTTGATTTCTGTCCTGATGATCGGGCACATGTTTGTTGACAGGGTTGTTATGCCGATACCGTGAAATGAGTCCCGTACCACACTGTTCTCTGACAACATTTGACCAAAAAAAAATTGTGCCCCCCCCGTTCAGAACTGATAACCTTTTTTTTCCTTGCCAGAGAATTATGGAGGAAAACTGGACCCCATAAAATCTGATACCCCCCCACCACCACCACCACATTTGGTGGGCTGGCGAGAAGAAAAAAATACGAATCTCCCTCCAAGCAGTTCCCCAAAGTTGACAGCCCTGCATTTGCGTGCCCCCCCCCCCTTTACAAAATCCTGGATACGCCACTGCTTCATATCGTCCAAATGTGGCCATATTAGTTTCATGCTGCAGATTTATATAGGGCGGCGATAGATATGAACTCAATTAGATAAGGTTAGAAGAGTAGGAGTAGGAGTAAAGAGACAAAAAGGGGGAAGTGGATAAACACTTCACGAAGCCGAGTGAGACAGACCGTATTTGGAACGAATTCTTTGTGTGAATATCACACTTCAAATATTTACTTGATTCCTAGAACACCAATGTATCTTCAATATCATTTACTGTTGTCACGAGCTGAACACATGCTTTTTGTTCTCCATTCATTACTGGCTCTTGCTGTAAACTCCTTTCATGGCCTAGTCATCACTGTGTCATTTCATCTTTATCAAGTGATACTGCATAGAAGACTTAAAACGTTGTACAAACATGGGTGGCGATCCGGGGTGGGGGGGGGGGGGGTATATATCCCCAAAAAAATTTGAGGTGGGGGGGATGGCCTGTATTATCATTCCCCCAATATTTTTCGATAAAAATTTGAAATAAATAAGAATTATGATACATTAACTTAAAACTAATAATTATCCAAACTCATTATGTTTGATCTTGAAATAACATCACATTCTTTAATGATTAGAAGTATAATGAAATAAGAAATGTCATAATTTCAATGCGAAAATATCGAAGAAAATTCCGAAAATTAGTTCGCTCGTATTGTTATTTTTAATTAAGGGGTTCCGTCCATTGGCGTAGATCCGTGCATTCCTTCTTTTCATTAAAAACCATTTTGGGATGCTCTAAAAATGCAAGTTTTATAGACAGATTTTTGAAAAAGTCCCTGGTGTGGGAGGGCGGATACCCCCCTCCCACACCCTCCCCCGCTCGGTCGCTTCGCTCAGTTGCCGGTCATCCCCCCAATCATGAACACGGATCGACGCCCCTGTGTACAAAGAACGATGAAAAGCGCGAACGATGGGGCAAAGTATGTCATCTTATTTTTGTCAATGGCATTTAGGTTACCGCTTGTTTTTCAGGAAGCTGGATATTGTGAAGGTAATGAACTGGAATTGACAATAAATGGAATGATGAATTATTTTTCAGTTTCGGAATTATGAATCTTATTTCGTCATCATAATAATGAACGATTTTCTTTATTTCCGGAATTCCGAACCCATTTTCGTAGTAGATCTTGAGAATATCGAACTAAGTTATAATTTGGGATTTATGGGCATTCCCCAAAATATAACTCATTTTCGGAGTAGTAAAGAACCCCCTGGTAGAGAAATGTTGTGTTTTTGGAAGTATGAACCTTCGGAATAATAGGCATACGTCGTCATTAATTCTCTACCTACTGATTGGTTATGATACATTGAAAACTTTATTCTTTTCTTTTGATTTTGCTCCAGAAATTTAGAAAATTTTCGACAGCAGAGGACATAACAAGCGACCAAAATGACCACCACGTCAATCATGTATACTGTCGTCATGACAACGCTCAACGCGACCGCTGAACCTTCCTCAGAACCGGAACCGGAACCGGAATACGAGCCGGAACCCGAACCGGAGATGATCATGGGTACCATGGAGCCGGAGCCATGGATAACCGGGATGTTGTCTGCCGAACCGTTTGCTGAGTTTTCTTCGGAGCCCGTAGCCGAACCGGAGCCGACGATGAACATGTGCGTGCAGATCATCCTCGCTCTCATTGCCGCCATCATCCTGGTGGTCGGGTCGGTGGGAAACACACTCGTCATCGCCGTCATATCGAGAATGAAAGCAGGTATATGTGTTAGGTTAATCATTCTCCTGATAAAACAACAACAACAAAAAATGACAACTGCAACAACAACAACAACACAAAACAAAGTTAATAACAGCAGCAACAACAACCACTGCTAATACTACATGTACGACAAAACTGGCCGCTTCGCAAGTTGAAAGGAAATCCTATTTTATATTGTAGGAGCATAGAAATGTCAGCGTGACTGCAAATTATGTCCACTCATTCACCCATTTGGTAATGTATAGTCCCATAGCCCATAGCGATTGCGTGTTGAAATGTGTAAAAATGTAGGCCTACAATAAACTCACATATCCCAAACTCTGTAGCCAGTACAATAAAGTATTGAAATTCACCTCGAATGGCTTTTTCTGAAAATGTTTGCGACCACGTTGGTCGAAATTTATTGTCAATCTCTTACAGGAATGTGAAATTGGCTTTATTATGTATCACTGGTTGGGCATAATTATTAATGAGCGTGCAAATATTTGGCAGTTCAATATTTTGGGCCTTTTTAACATTATTATCATGGATTGTTATAGGATAGGAATGGCGATTCAACAAGAAAATAATTAAGATACATATTTTACAGCCACCATGTCAGGAAAATGATTTTCAAAATATTTCATATTGGAAGGCATTTTTGATTGTTTTTATAGGATTGTATAGATTCCCCTGTGTCTTTTAGCGAATAAAGGTTGTTTCTTTTCAACTAATTATGAAAATTTACACCACCTTTCAGTTTATATAGGGTGCCATTGATCCATTGACATTGAATAGAAACGAAACTTTTTGAGCTATAATCTGGTTAGTATAATGGGACGATACTGGGTCGATTAAATGCCCTATATATGTCCATCATCCCTCACTTATTTACAAATAGTTTAAGCAGTTAACTTTCGAATTACAATCCCGATTATGATTTATTTCTGGGCCGATTGAATGCCCTATGTCCATCATCCCTCACTTATTTACAAATAGTTTAAGCAGTTAACGTTCGAATTACAATCCCGATTAAGATTTATTTCTGTAAAATTTCCTGTATCTGCCTTGAATGAATAAGAAAATACCACAATTCTAAAACGCGGGTTTCGAAAGAAGGCGTCATTATGTTTTGCACACATCCATATATAGGATACGCTGGGTGTTCAGCCAAGCAGAACTGGCACATTTTTGCGAGGGGGGGGGGGGGGGGTGCCTGACTATCTACTTTCAACTTGTTGTAATTTCCTCGCTCTCTTCACTCGCTCGTCCAAATACACCTCAAAGTAACATTCCCGCTGCCCGCGTATGAGGTGATGTTTCCCGAGTATCCGAACCTTAAAGAATCCTCGGAGGGAGGGGGGGGGGGGGGGCAACCCCAGCCTCCCACCCCCGCCACTTATGCCTATGCAGCCAAGGCATCAGAGTTAAAATGTGAAGACTTTGTAGGTTGCCATAACGATGACCATCATTTCAAAAATAATTCGATAGTATTTATAAGGTCGTTAAGGCCTTTCATTTCCCCCGTCGCAATACTAATTGAATTTTCGACGAGACTATTATGTCAGACTGAACTCAAATATCGTTGGGCTTGGCTAACAGTATTCTCTTGTACGCCTTTTATTCGCGTGTTTTGCCTTCAGTTTTTGTTCAAGATGCCTAGATTTTGCCATCATGTTAGCCGTAAGTTCAAATCAATCGATAACATATGGATTAAGCCTCTTTCTCCTCTCAAAACGAATGGAACCGAAAGGTCACGCAATCTCGACAAGACTTTGTAATTCCAGACAAGCCTCAACATTCGCTTCTACAGTTGGCTGCAACATTTTACTTTTTCACACTTTTCAGTCGCGTATATGTAGGACATTTTGTGCATTCAGCTTAACACCAAGACCCAAAAATGTGAGGATTTTGGCGGTTGTCATGCCGACAGCCACGAAATTGAATCGATATCATTTTTATAAGGTCCGGAATGAGTCTTCGCCTTCCCGCCACTAAAATACTCCAAGTGTTTATCTACTTCCTCCCCTCAATACCTTCAAAGTCTATTTCAAGACATGTATTAAGTATTGTTAATACATGTTAAGGTTATGAATAATTTCATTGCGTCATTTTCAAAACCAAATCAGTATTATAGGTGTAGATAATTCAAGGCTGCGTATGAAAAATAGGAAAAGCGTAATTGTTGTTACTTCTTTTTTTCTCTCTCTCTCTTTCCAGTGATTTATAATGTATACACATACGTATACAAGAACAGACATAGTACTATGACAAAATAAACTATTTATACAATTTCTACAATATGCTATATTCATCTGCGTGTACAAGGTGTTGATATCGCAGTATATACAGAAAGTAGGCCTATTATGAAGGCGTTAACTAAACAGCTCAAAATCCACGGTCTCCCTTGTGACACACGTAAACAGCACATAAAGAGGAAATCATTTTCCGGTATAAATTCCGGCCAAAGTATAGTCGCATTATTACCAACTGACCCTTTATCTATACTTCCAGCTAATTAATATTGATTAATCGGTATGCAACCCGAATTTAGAGTGGCGTTATGTCGATTTCTAGCTAGGCTACGCAACGCGGTTAATTTTGTTTAATCTCCAAATAAGCGGAATAGATTCACCAAAGTTAATTATTGCAATGCGTATCGGTTTTTTTTTACCCAAGTGGGTAATAAATCGATCCTTATGTCGACTCTTCTTTTTTTGATATTGTTAGAAAAATGTTCTTGTGAAAGATATAGTATGCTGTAGAATTAAAAGTCAAATTTGTAATGTATTTTCATAAAACCACAACTTAAATTTGACAAAATTAATGTTTAGGCGGTATGTTGCAAAGGTAGCTTAAGAAAATCACACTCTACGGCACGCAGGGCTACCCGTATGCATCCTTCCCCCTCACTTATCAAAATCTGATAATTAATGGATTCACCAATTCTGCTAAAGACAAAATACCAACACATGAGTGAATTCAACACAATCCTGTATTGGTTGTTCTTAGTAATTTGTATTATAAGAAAAAAACAAACATATATTTTCTTTTAGAGACGATGTTGAACAAAATACTAACAGAAATCGGTTAATCTATTTGTTTTAAATCGCAATGTCGTCATTGAATAGCTATTTCAGTCTGAGTAAATTGTCTGTTTTTATTTGTCCTATAAACCCTTTTCCCGCTAGGTTTATTATAATTACCATTCTATTTTGATAACTGGTTTCATTCTCAAGGTTAACAGATCGATTTAGAATTAAACTAAATCGATCTGTTAACCTTGGCTTGAGAACGGAACTAGTTAACCGTCCAAGTAAGATTTCGACACTCAGTATATTCAAAATAGCCGAACTGGAAAGATCAAGGTGAATTTGATTTGTCGAAAGCTTTCGTTTAATTGCCGTGTCCAATCAATAAAAGAGGAAATATTTAATTCTTTAATTGCGATAAATAAAGAAAGATATCAATTGATAAATACTTGACCTTTGAAAAAGAGATGTTAGGCAGAGAGAAATCATGCCTACAGGAACTGTAGCGTTTGACAGATATTTCCCTCTTTCGATCAATTATAGTGAACTTGTTAAGGCCTATTCTTCTTCTTTTTTTCTTTTGGGTGACAGGGTTGGGGCTATTTTCTGAACATTAAGTCAATCTTGAAATACGATAATTTTTTTCTCACTCATTTGAAGTCTAACTTAAATTTCAATTCACTCATTAAACCAACTTTCCTGATCTTTCCCAGAAAATAGAATTGTATGGTCACACACCAGAATGTTATACTTTTGTATTTCGTTTTGTCCGCTTGTAAATCTGCCCTTTCCTTTCACTTTCTCCCCCCTCTCATCTCCCTAAGGGTGCGTTTATAGCTCAAATGCGAAGCCAGTATCACCGTTTTGAAACGCAGTTATGAAACGCTGTTTCACAGTACCCTGTTTATAGCTCTTTTCTCCATATCGGGCTTTGCCTTAATCTTTTAACTGTGTTTTAAAACCGTGTTTTTGCGAGAGAGAGAGAGAGAGAGAGAGAGAGAGAGAGAGAGAGAGAGAGAGAAAGACATCGAGTTGAGCGTACCTTTCAAAATGAGTCCATTAAAGCTCATAGACAGTCTCTGTAGCAAAAATCATACTGGCAAGAAACTTATCTAACATAGTCACATACTACTCTCCATTTATCATAAGACACATGTACGAGATTATTTAACATTCCATTCACGATTTCGAACAAATTTTAGTGTAATAAACGCTTGGTAACGGCTTTTCACTGCCTCACGCTAAGACCATATCCACCCGAAGGTTCCCCGCACAATAAACCCAGCGCTTCGCACTATGTGTAGCGTATTCTATACACACAGCAATCCTAATGTGAGTAGTGTGTGTGGCCGTTGTTTGAATTTACATCCCCTCTTTTTTGGGCCAGGGATTTTTATTACTTTTCACCTCTCATTCAGTAAATATTTCACTTGAGGAGGAAAAAACTTCACAGCATCTTAGTTATGTTAGTACCCTGCTTTTTATTAAGTAAAATCAAAGAAATCTCACGAAAAGTTTTTGAGGGCCTCCCAAAACTATCTGTTACCTTTAATCACACAAAACGTGCTCTGTTTTCAATTGTATTGCTATTATTGGAAATCGCGATGGGTCCTTGGGGGAATATTTCCAGGAAAACGAATTTGAGAGATGTGTTTTTTCTGTTGTGAGATATACCAGTCAATGCTATATTTTGAAATGGGTCCTTGAGGAAATATTCCCAGGAAAACAGGTTGACAGATGTGTTTTTTCTGTTGTACACTGTAAAAAAATTTGCCGTTTTTTTTTTCACGGGAAATTTCCTGGCAGTCAGGATGCCAGGAAAGCCCGTTTTTCCACAGTTCATGTGAAATAACAGATTTCCATTTTTGTTGTTGTTGTTAAGTTGTTGTTAAATAGTAGAAACTTTAATTTCTAAAAGGAAAATCTATGTTAATTAAAACGGAACCATGGAAACGATTTGTAATTTAACAGGGTAACTTGTTAAAATATGAGAAAATGTTTTTTTTTAAGTGTTTTATGTCGGGCGATTGTAAATATATGCTGATTTCCGGTAAACCAACAACCTTGCTGTTGTTTTACAGGGAAAAGACTGTAAAATTAAAAGAACGGCAATAACTTGTAGTTTTAATTCAATCAAGTCAATTGTTCTTTATTCGCTTTAAAACATTTGTAAAAAGCACATATGAAAATACAGAAATATACAAATATAAGCATGTACAAAGAAACACATACAACAACAACGATATACACAGTCTTCTACAAAAAGGAACATTCACAATACTATGTATTATTAATTTAAAAAAAAAATGGTAGCAGGGTAAAATCAGAGTGTGCATAAATATGAGATAATTTCCTCACACTCCTCACGATTAAAAAATAACCTACATAAGTAAATATCCCTTAATTTTATCAATTCCTTCACTTGTTCAACTATGCGTATTGTCTCAGTATGCATTTTACATTGCACATCCCACTGCTTTTAATTTCTCTATTATCCATGAAGTA